>OW964837.1:38351510-38946510 GCA_943142095.1 Ophonus ardosiacus
GAGAGAAAAGTTTACCATTGAATGTATCTTTCTGATAAAAAATAATTTCACGTTATTGGTGTGGCCATTAAAAAGTTATGGTCTAATCAATGTTGGGACACCTACGTTTCATACACTAGTGGTTCACTAATAATAACAAGTAACATCTTAAAAGATGACTTATAACCATATAAACTGTCATACGAAATTTCATCCAAATCGAATAAAGCGTCCGGTTATTATAAGCAAAATTAATTTTTTTTCGAAGAACTTTGAAGCAGAATTCTGGCTAAATGGTACACTTTCCGGTAGAAGCAAGTTTAGTTAAATCGTCTTATTTTAGCTTCAGGAATCTGTGTTTAAGCCATGTCCCCATATTTAAGAGACACCCTGTATAGTGCAGGACAGAAGTATGGAAACTTTTTAATTTTTACGATGTAATTTTAGTTAATATTTCTGGGGGTATATGTAAATAATGACAAATAATAGTATATCATATTCAACAGATTTATTAAAGAATATTTAACATTTAATAAATATAGCCTTATTTAAAATAAATCCCTTGGACAAAAGTTTAGAAATAAATTCATTTTGTAGTAATAAGTAAAAAATAATTAGTATTTTGTTGCATAACCGTTTGCAGTACGTACAGCTTGACATCTTCGGGGCATCGAGTCCACTAATTTCTTCTATATGTCTACAGAAATCTTCTGCCCTTCATCTTTTAGTGACTCCCACAATTCATTGAATTTTTGTAATATTTTTTCCGAATGTGTCGATCTAAGTGTTCCCAAAGATGTTCTATAGGATATAAGTTCGGAGATTGCGGAGGCCATTTTAAAACATCAATTTTTTCTCTAAAAACCCTTCCTTAACAAACTTGAAGAGTGTTTTGAATCGTGCTGCTGAAAACGCCAACGCAAAGGTATTTCTTCATGAGCAAATGATAGCATTACCTTCTCCAATATAACCCTATATAAAAAATGGCCCATTTTTTTGAACGATTCTTACAATCAGTCCCGTACAAGAGCGAGAAAAACATTCCCACAACAAGATATTACTCCTTCATGTTTAACAGTTTTAACGGTTTTTGGTATTTATAATCATACCTCTTACGCACTGGATGTTTAACATATTGACTTCTGTCGGAACAACATATTTTGGACTTGCTTTAATCGCTCCAAAGGACAGTATTCCATTTTTATTCGTCCACGATGAGTGTTCCTCAGCAAATGCAATTCGGGCCCTCCTGTTTTTTCTTTTATAATAAAGGTTTCTTAACGGCTACTTTTCCTAGTAATCATATATCACACAGCCGTCGTATCACAGTGCGATCACTCAAATCTACATCAAATTGTTCCCGAATTTTTAAACAAAGATTAATGGATGATAAAGTAAGATCACTTACGGATAAACCCGGAATGATTTTATTAATTCTAGGACTGGTTTCCTTGGACGATCGACATATACAGTTTCAACATTTCTATACTGAGATTTTTTTTAATAACTTTGATACGTCACTTTTACTGGTCTTTAAAATTTAAAATCCTTATGCAGCTGTACTACCTTTTCTCGTAAGTCGTCCGAAAAATATTTATTTTTACCCATCTTAACATCAACTTACTAAATAAATGGCAAAACTCAACTGAAAGTAAGACGATGAAACACATATTAACAGGTTTCCATACTTTCGTCCACCGTAAACACAACTACGTGCTATTTCACTTAAATCGTACAACCAATATCAAAAGATCTTGGGCATTTAATCTTCCATATACTGACTTTAGAAACTATGATTCAAAATTGCAAGAACTAAAATATTTTTTTTTTAAAAATAAATATTTAAAAGTTGTAATATATATATATATATATATATATATATATATATATATATATATATATATATATATATATATGTAGAGGTAGGGCTTGTATGTAGGTTTTGTGTTTAAATTGAGACAACTCGATTGCCATTTATATGTTGTTCCTTTACCCTCAGACTCAGGATATGTGTATATGTGTAAGTAGCCCCCAACATGTCACTATTCGAATAAAATTTTATACTTTTCTGTAGAATTTGTTTTGGATTGTCTACTCACAATTTTTTCTTTATGTAAATAAATTACTCTCTACCATAACCTCTCCATAGTGGTTTAGCCCATTTACCCTCAGGAAGGTCGTAATTCACCCCCATGTTGTTCGACTCTTAGAATAAAATTGTTTAAATTTCTGTAGTATTTGTTTTACATTGTCTACTAATAATTTCTTTCTTTTTGTAAATGAACTACCCTATTCTATAACATTACCAAAGTGATTTTGCTCACTTGTCCTCGGGAAGCTTGTAAATCACCCCCAAGTGGTCCGACTATTAGAATAAAGTTGTTTAATTTTCTGCAGAATTTGTTTTGCATTGTCTACTCACAATTTATTTCTTTACGTAGATAAACAACCCTCTCCTATAACTTCACCATAGTGGTTTTGCTCACTTACCCTCAGGAAGGTTGTAAATCAACCCCAAGTCGTCCGACTATTAGAATAAAGTTGTTTAATTTTCTGCAGAATTTGTTTTGCATTGTCTACTCACAATTTGTTTCTTTATATAAATAAACAACCCTCTCCTATAACTGTACCATAGTGGTTTTGCTCACTTACCCTCAGGAAGGTTGTAAATCAACCCCAAGTCGTCCGACTATTAGAATAAAGTTGTTTAATTTTCTGCAGAATTTGTTTTGCATTGTCTACTCACAATTTCTTTCTTTATGTAAATAAACAACCCTCTCCTATAACTGTACCATAGTGGTTTTGCTCACTTACCCTCAGGAAGGTAGTAAATCACCCCCAAATTTTCCGATTATTAGAATAAAGTTGTTTAATTTTCTGCAGAATTTGTTTTGCATTGTCTACTCACAATTTCTTTCTTTATGTAAATAAACAACCCTCTCCTATAACTTCACCATAGTGGTTTTGCTCACTTACCCTCAGGAAGGTTGTAATTCAACCCCAAGTCGTCCGACTATTAGAATAAAGTTGTTTAATTTTCTACAGAATTTGTTTTGCATTGTCTACTCACAATTTCTTTCTTTATGTAAATAAACAACCCTCTCCTATAACTGTACCATAGTGGTTTTGCTCACTTACCCTCAGGAAGGTTGTAAATCACCCCCAAATATTCCGATTATTAGAATAAAGTTGTTTAATTTTCTGCAGAATTTGTTTTGCATTGTCTACTCACAATTTCTTTCTTTATGTAAATAAACAACCCTCTCCTATAACTTCACCATAGTGGTTTTGCTCACTTACCCTCAGGAAGGTTGTAATTCAACCCCAAGTCGTCCGACTATTAGAATAAAGTTGTTTAATTTTCTGCAGAATTTGTTTTGCATTGTCTACTCATAATTTCTTACTTTATGTAAAGAAACAACCCTCTCCTATAACTTCACCATAGTGGTTTTGCTCACTTACCTTCAGGAAGGTTGTAATTCAACCCCAAGTCGTCCGACTATTAGAATAAAGTTGTTTAATTTTCTGCAGAATTTGTTTTGCATTGTCTACTCACAATTTCTTTCTTTATGTAAATAAACAACCCTCTGCTATAACCTTACCATAGTGGTTTAGCTCATTTATCCTCACAAAGGTTGTAAATATCCCCCATGTTGTTCAACTGTTCGAATAAAATTGTTTAAATTTCTATAGCATTTATTTTAGATTGTCTACTCACAATTTGTTTCTTTATGAAAATAAAATACCCTCTACTATAAGCCCAGCATAGTGGTTTTGCTCAATTACCCTTAGGAAGCTTGTAAATCACCATGTTGTCCGAAAATTATTTAAATATCTATAGAATTTGTTTTACATTGTCTACTCACAATTTCTTTCTTTATGTAAATAAACTATCCTCTACTTTAACCCTACCATAGTGGTTTTGCTAACTTACCTTTAGGAAGCTTGTAAATCACTCCCATGTTGTCGTTATTTAAATTTCTGTAGAATTTGTTTTACATTGTTTACTTACAATTACTTTCTTTATCTAAATAAACCAACTACTATAACCCTACCATAGTCATTTTGCCCATTTACTCTCAGGAAGCTTGTAAATTACCCCCAAGTTGTCCGACTGTTAGAATAAAATTGTTTAATTTTCTGTAGAATTTGTTTTACATTGTCTACTCAGAATTTCATTCTGTAGGTAAATAAACTACCCTCTACTATAACCCTACCATAGTGGTTTTGCCCAGTTAGCCTCAGGTAGGCTGTAAATCGCCCCCATCTTGTCTGACTATTAGAATATTTTTTTAAATTTTCTATACTATAAATAAATAAAATAAAATAATATATCATCACGGCATATTACCCATTTCTGAGTGTGCCACAACCTGCTTTATCGCAGATATCGGTAATGATGATGACACATTTGTACCGTGCGGGTGCTTACCAGGCGTCACCTCACGGGCACTCATTGCTGGCGTGAAGAGTGCACCACAGCGATTACTTTTGTCCCATTAAATATTCGAAATATTTGGCGTCTGTTTAAATTGTCTAGTTTTTGTTTCTTTGTTTTGAAATTAAATTACCCTCTGCTATAACACTGCCACGGTGATTTTGCTCGCTTACGTCACGATGTATTTAAATTACCCCCCAGTTGAGCTACAATTTTTTTTTTATATATCTCGTTATGATAAGTAGGTACATGTATGTGTTTTAATATAAACAAGCTATATAACCTAAACCACCCCACCACCCCTTTTCAACAGCTGTATTAATTCTATAAAGCACAACTTTATTGCACGGTAAGACCACAATGTTTCGTCGCTGAGCGACGCGTCGCTAACTTCACATACGTAAAAATTTGCCTGATACTTCTAAAACCAGACGACAAGAATTAAATAAAATGATTTTATTTCAAGGATGGTAAATATTTTATGTTTGTTATATTTTCTGTACTTTTTTAATCAAAATAATAAAAAATATTAATATAACGCATTTAACTCTGAGTAATGTAGTTCATACCAATATGGCCGCCACGTGATCCCCCCTTCCGTTCCATGTCATCAACTTTCTTGCCTACAACCGCACTTTACGCTCCCTCTATGTAGTATTCTATACTCTAAGAGTTGAATTAATGGTTTTGAATTGTTAGGGGAAACCAAATATAACTAGTTTTTGATAAAATTATAAATACGTACGCAATTGTAAAAGGGCGGCTTTTTGTCTATCGTCTTGAGGGTTAATCAAATAAATGGTTTAATAAGACATGTAATTTATTGAGCCCTTAAAGTGTCCAAGTTCTTTCATCAGTTGAAATCAATGGGCATTTGAATAGTACCGAACACAGTAAGTAAATACATAAGTAGTTGCAAGTTTCCCTCGCGTCTCGTTTTCCAAACTTGGACTCGTACGTAAACAGGCCTCAAGAAACATGTTTTTTATACAATTTTTTTCTAGTGAGGTAATTTTACGAGATTTTTTAAAAAAAGCGACTTGTCAAAAATATGACTGTTTTTTTGTTATGTTGGGGGCTTTCCGCTAGCAATTGAAATTTCAGTTTGTGTATTTTGTGTTGTGAATTTTGTCTGATTGTATATGCACGATAATACCTGTATCAAACAGTGCACTTACAGATCTTCTTAAAGTCGTGTTAACAGTGCTTTTATAGGCTTATAAGAACACAGAAACCGAAAAAAGATCGTTTTCAAAAGTATGATTCCAAACAAACCTCAACTCGTTGTCTTACGTCCCGCTCCCTGATCCTATCTGTCATTATATTTGCATCTGTTATTACTCAGTGTTAACCTAATTCTTTATTGTGATTTGTTCGTTATGTTTAATAAAAATTAGTTTAAAACCAGAAGATGTGCCTATGGCAACTTTTTTGTTTGATAATATTGAAGATCATTCGATTATTCAACTA
This sequence comes from Ophonus ardosiacus, assembly GCA_943142095.1. Lineage (NCBI taxonomy): Eukaryota > Metazoa > Arthropoda > Insecta > Coleoptera > Carabidae > Ophonus > Ophonus ardosiacus. The sequence continues at coordinate 38,357,398 of OW964837.1, forward strand.
GAACGATACCTGGAGTTTAGAGGTCTACGGATGATGACAGGTCTTTGTTTGGCAGTGGTAAAGCAACCTTTAGTTAGAACAAATTGCAATTGTGTGTATATTTAAACTTTAAAGTTCTGTAATTCGAAATTTATTTCGGGTAAATCTATTTTTGCTGACCAGCAAAAAAAGTTGCTGACTGGCTATTTAGAATGCACCGATTAGCTTGATAACTGGGACACTACCTCAGTATAACATATGTCATCATATAGTAACGAGACAATCTTGTGCTCTCCTTCAGAGAGGTACTTTACTCTAGTGAATTATAAAAAAATTTTGCTGACTGGCTATTTAGAATGAATCGATTTGCTTCAAAATTAGTAATTTACCTAAAAATAATATATGCCACCCTTTGGTAACGTGTCAATTTTGTGCTCTCCTTCAGAGAGGTACTTTACTCTAGTGAATTATAACAAAATTTTGCTGACTGGCTATTTAGAATGAATCAATTTACTTCAATTTCAGTAATTTACCTAATAAATAATATATGCCACCCTTTGGTAACGTGTCAATCTTGTGCTCTCATTCAGAGAGGTACTTTACTCTAGTGAATTATAACAAAATTTTGCTGAATGGCTATTTAGAATGAATCCATTTGCTTCAAAATTAGTAATTTACCTAAAAAATAATATATGCCACCCTTTGGTAACGTGTCAATCTTGTGCTCTTCTTTAGAGAGGTACTTTACTCTACTGAATTATAATAAAATTTTGCTGACTGGCTATTTAGAATGAATCGATTTGCTTCAAAATTAGTAATTTACCTAAAAATAGTATATATGTCACCCTATGGTAACGTATTAATCTTGTGTTCTCCTTCAGAGAGGTACTTTACTCTAGTGAATTATAACAAAATTTTGCTGACTGGCTATTTAGAATGAATCGATTTGCTTCAAAATTAGTAATTTACCTAAAAATAATATATGCCACCCTTTGGTAACGTGTCAATCTTGTGCTCTCCTTCAGATAGGTACTTTACTCTAGTGAATTATAACAAAATTTTGCTGACTGGCTATTTAGAATGAATCCATTTGCTTCAAAATTAGTAATTTACCTAAAAATAATATATGCCACCCTTTGGTAACGTGTCAATCTTGTGCTCTTCTTTAGAGAGGTACTTTACTCTAGTGAATTATAACAAAATTTTGCTGACTGGCTATTTAGAATGAATCGATTTGCTTCAAAATTAGTAATTTACCTAAAAATAGTATATATGTCACCCTATGGTAACGTATTAACCTTGTGTTGTCCTTCAGAGAGGTACTTTACTCTAGTGAATTATAACAAAATTTTGCTGACTGGCTATTTAGAAATAATCAATTTACTTCAATTTCAGTAATTTACCTAATAAATAATATGTCACCCTTTGGTAACGTGTCAATCTCGTGCTCTCCTACAGAAAGGTACTTTACCCTAGTGAATTATCACAAAATTTTGCTGACTGGCAATTTAGAATGAATCAATTTACTTCAATATTAGTAATTTCCCTAATAAATAATATATGTCACCCTTTGGTAACGTGTCAATCTTGTGCTCTCATTCAGAGAGGTACTTTACTCTAGTGAATTATCACAAAATTTTGCTGACTGGCTATTTAGAATGAATCGATTTGCTTCAAAATTAGTAATTTACCTAAAAATAGTATATATGTCACCCTATGGTAACGTGTCAATCTTGTGCTCTCATTCAGAGAGGTACTTTACTCTAGTGAATTATCACAAAATTTTGCTGACTGGCTATTTAGAATGAATCGATTTGCTTCAAAATTAGTAATTTACCTAATAATAATATACATGTCACCCTATGGTAACGTATTAATCTTACAAGAAAACAGAAATATTGTAAAGGGATGATGGGAAAATAAAAATTTTATTTTTACCTCCCCCTAAAAATCGCATATATAGATTTTAGTAAATAAGCACGTTTCGATGTCCCCAGAATCCGATTTTAAAATTTTTACAATGATGTCTGTACTGTAGGTATATATATATGTGTGTGTGTGTTCGTGTGTGTGTGTTTGTGTGTGTGTGAGTGTGTGTGTGTGTGTGTGTGTGTGAGTGTGTGTGTGTGTGTGAGTGTGTGTGTGTGTGTGAGTGTGTGTGTGTGAGTGTGTGTGTGTGAGTGTGTGTGTGTGAGTGTGTGTGTGAGTGTGTGTGTGAGTGTGTGTGTGTGTGTGAGTGTGTGTGAGTGTGTGTGTGAGTGTGTGTGAGTGTGTGTGTGAGTGTGTGTGTGTCCGTGTGGATCGTGTGTCCACGATTACTCGAATATTATCAATCAGAAAAATTTGAAATTTTGTATACCCATTCTTGAGTAATGTGGGAAGAGCTCATTAGTTTTTGGTGTATATCGAATAACAGGAAGTATGATTTAAAAAAGCTTTTAACACTTTTTCTTGTAAAAAATTAATTGATTATAACGTTTAGCAACTTTTACTAATAAAAATTGGATATTATGGTGCAATCTTCGATTCTACGATAATAACATTTAGTAGGTAACTTGAAATAACTTTAAATATTAAATTATAACACAATTTATTTTTGTACATCAAGCTTGCTTTTGCGTGAAACAATAACATATTTCAATAACAATTTTGACATATTTAAACAAATGTCACTGTCAGGAAGCAATTACATTAAAATTAATAATGAAACCATGTTAGGAAAATTGTATTGAGTGTAATGAAATGAAGGTTAGTAAAAATAATATATTTTCCATCATACATAAATATCAAATTGTAATTATATTAGTTTACACCTACACATTAACAAAATGGATCATGTAAAGCAATAGATTTATGTAAAAGAACTTATAGTCCAGTCAATAGAGGTTTTTACCCTATAAAAGGTGGGGAAAAAACGATTTAGCATATGTTGTTTGGGTCGAGCCGGAGATGAAAGATTCAAATTTGTGACCTTGGGGATGCTCGGTTTGAGCCGCCATCTTGGATCAAAGATGCAAAAATGAGTTTTTGCCATTATCTCGAAAACAGTGGCCCGTATCAAAATTTTACAATAATACAAAATTAAAGCTCGGAACTTTTTGTATAAAAAGCGTTCTTGCATTTTTTACCTAGGATGAACTCTCAAAGAGTTATGTTCAAAAATAGGTAACCAGAACAACAATAATTTATGAAAGAACATTTAATCGCTCAAAATATACACAATATTAAGTTTTTATTACTTAGCGTAATATATTTTGTTATTTGTAACAGTTTACATTTGTCTTGGAATCAAAAGAAGTAAATTATCAATGATTTTTAAATAATTTTTGTCAACTCTTTTCCACAAATTCATCAACCACTCTGACCCGGTTAAAGATACGATACCCCGGTTTAAAAATTTTAATTCAGTTTGGAATTCTCTTTCATGTCATGTGAAACGATTTTTGCTCCGATGAGCGGTTAATGAAATATTAACAATTTAAATTTATATGAAATATCTCTAATATCTGAAACATCTGCAAATCGGCTTAGTTTCCATTTTTTCGTCAGAAATTTCGACACGTATTAAATGCATAATAATGTTTATCTGTAACGGCACGTTACCAAAGGGTGGCATATATTATTTTTAGGTAAATTAATAATTTTGAAGCAAATCGATTCATTCTAAATAGCCAGTCAACAAAATTTTGTTATAATTCACTAAAGTAAAGTACCTCTCTGAAAGAGAGCACAAGATTGACACGTTACCAAAGGGTGGCATATATTATTTTTAGCTAAATTACTAATTTTGAAGCAAATCGATTCATTCTAAATAGCCAGTCAGCAAAATTTTGTTATAATTCACTAGAGTAAAGTACCTCTCTGAAGTAGAGCACACGATTGATACGTTACCAAAGGGTGGCATATATTATTTTTAGGTAAATTACTAATTTTGAAGCAAATCTATTCATTCTAAATAGCCAGTTAGCAAAATTTTGTTATAATTCACTAAAGTAAAGTACCTCTCTGAAGGAGAGCACAAGATTGACACGTTACCAAAGGGTGGCATATATTACTTTTAGGTAAATTACTAATTTTGAAGCAAATCTATTCATTCTAAATAGCCAGTTAGCAAAATTTTGTTATAATTCACTAAAGTAAAGTACCTCTCTGAAGGAGAGCACAAGATTGACACGTTACCAAAGGGTGGTGTATATTTTTTCAGGTAAATTACTAATTTTGAAGAAAATCGATTCATTCTAAATAGCCAGTAAGCAAAAATTTGTTATAATTCACTAGAGTAAAGTACCTCTCTGACGGAGAGCACAAGATTGATACGTTACCAAAGGGTGGCATATATTACTTTTAGGTAAATTACTAATTTTGAAGCAAATCTATTCATTCTAAATAGCCAGTTAGCAAAATTTTGTTATAATTCACTAAAGTAAAGTACCTCTCTGAATGAGAGCACAAGATTGACACGTTACCAAAGGGTGGTGTATATTTTTTCAGGTAAATTACTACTTTTGAAGAAAATCGATTCATTCTAAATAGCCAGTAAGCAAAAATTTGTTATAATTCACTAGAGTAAAGTACCTCTCTGACGGAGAGCACAAGATTGATACGTTACCACAGGGTGGCATATATTACTTTTAGGTAAATTACTAATTTTGAAGCAAATCTATTCATTCTAAATAGCCAGTTAGCAAAATTTTGTTATAATTCACTAAAGTAAAGTACCTCTCTGAAGGAGAGCACAAGATTGACACGTTACCAAAGGGTGGTGTATATTTTTTCAGGTAAATTACTAATTTTGAAGAAAATCGATTCATTCTAAATAGCCAGTAAGCAAAAATTTGTTATATTTCACTAGAGTAAAGTACCTCTCTGACGGAGAGCACAAGATTGATACGTTACCAAAGGGTGGCATATATTACTTTTAGGTAAATTACTAATTTTGAAGCAAATCTATTCATTCTAAATAGCCAGTTAGAAAATTTTGTTATAATTCACTAAAGTAAAGTACCTCTCTGAAGGAGAGCACAAGATTGACACGTTACCAAAGGGTGGTGTATATTTTTTCAGGTAAATTACTAATTTTGAAGAAAATCGATTCATTCTAAATAGCCAGTAAGCAAAAATTTGTTATAATTCACTAGAGTAAAGTACCTCTCTGACAGAGAGCACAAGATTGATACGTTACCAAAGGGTGGCATATATTACTTTTAGGTAAATCACTAATTTTGAAGCAAATCTATTCATTCTAAATAGCCAGTTAGCAAAATTTTGTTATAATTCACTAAAGTAAAGTACCTCTCTGAAGGAGAGCACAAGATTGACACGTTACCAAAGGGTGGTGTATATTTTTTTAGGTAAATTACTAATTTTGAAGCAAATCGATTCATTCTAAATAGCCAGTCAGCAAAATTTTGTTATAATTCACTAGAGTAAAGTACCTCTCTGAAGGAGAGCACAAGATTGATACGTTACCAAAGGGTGGCATATATTATTTTTAGGTAAATTACTAATTTTGAAGCAAATCTATTCATTCTAAATAGCCAGTTAGCAAAATTTTGTTATAATTCACTAAAGTAAAGTACCTCTCTGAAGGAGAGGACAAGATTGACACGTTACCAAAGGGTGATGTATATTTTTTTAGGTAAATTACTAATTTTGAAACAAATCGATTCATTCTAAATAGCCAGTCAACAAAATTTTGTTATAATTCACTAGAGTAAAGTACCTCTCTGAAGGAGAGCACAAGATTGACACGTTACCAAAGGGTGGCATATATTATTTTTAGGTAAATTACTAATTTTGAAGCAAATCGATTCATTCTAAATAGCCAGTCAGCAAAATTTTGTTATAATTCACTAGAGTAAAGTACCTCTTTGAAGGTGAGCTCAAGATTCATACGTTACCAAAAGATGACGTATGTTACTCTGAGTTAGATTACTAAATATAAATACAACCCGTAAATCTGAAATAGCCAGTCAGTAACTATTTTTGCTGGTCAGCAAATTAGTCACCACCATTTATTTCTATAATTTAAAATTTTGAAAATTATACGTACCTCTGTCTATAAAAGTAAAATGCTAAATAAATTGTGAATATTAGAATGTTTTCACTTTCCAAGTTGTTCTCCAGGTGTAACCTAAAAAAATATGTAAAATTCAATAAAATAAAACATAAATTTGTTAACTATAAAACAATAATACTCAACGCTAGAATATTCAAAAGCTTACACAGAATCATTCAGCTCCCGAATATTCAGACAGAATCGCGCCTGTGGGAAAGCGTATCGACGGCTAACCTTAACAAACCACCTTAAAACATAACCCAAAAAATCTCCGCTTAGCCACGCCCGCGTATTCGGTATTTTAATGATTCGGGCGAAGCGCTTTCTGGCGGTGCGCGATTCTGTTGTTGAATATTTGAGAAACGAATGATTCTGTGCATGCATATTCCGGCTTTGAATATTCTGGCGTTGAAGGCTTTCCGAATTAAAATTTACTAACTTATTACATGTTTCAGGCAAACAAACATTTGTACAATGTTAAATAAAATAAAATAATATTCATACAAGATTTAAAATGACAGGATAGTAAATTAAAAATAATTTGGCATACTTACATTTTACTTCCATAATAAAATATCGGTATACATTCTTAGCAATAAGATAAAAACATAACAAACACAAGATGTGACAACCGTAAACAAAAACAGAACGTCTTTACAAACTTAAACCTGTCACATTTCAGATCACATCTTCACGGTGTGTCCGCCAGGACAGTCCAGTTTCAAGTGTTGCCAACTATGTATTATTGTATTATGACTATATGAAGTTGGCTTTCAAGTCTATAATTTAAATATGTTAAAAATTATACATACTTTATATATTATTTTCTAATTATACTTATAGGTATATGTATTTTAAATAGATAGATTTTATTGAAAAAATTTCGTTACCTTCGGGAACACATATATTTCCTGAATCCATAAATCTAGCAGCCCGAGAAGTTGGCGTATTTGTCAATAAATATTGACTCACGCACCGCTCAATAAAATTGAGATACATGGTTTGTTCACCAGAACATCTATTGTTTACTTTTTTATTTGTTCTTAAAACATGTAACTTGACCTGACGTCATTAATGGAGACTTTACAATGGGACTGTCAGCTAATGAATGACTCTAACTTATAGAAATGTTTTAAAACTGCGTTCACAGTTCGAAACTCAGACCAAAATATAAATTAGACGCCGCATTCCCTACACTGCGCAATGGTTTGTTGTGAAGCCATTGCTCCCCCAGTGAGTGGTTAGGTGGAGTTAGGAGGGAACGAGGCGTTTGTTTTGTATAGCGTGATTAGCGTGTTTGCCTAGTTTGTTATTATTATTTTACGTGCGAAGGTGATTTTGTAAGGTTAGGTGCGGTAAAATATAAATATTTGATAACGTCTTTGTAAATATAATTTTTCTTTTTCAAATCTCTTAAATAACAGCTGCTGTCCCTTTAAAATAGGCTCTTCAACCAATTTTTTTTAAATTTATTTTTCGAAAATAGACGTTAATATATGAATATTTTTCATATTTTTATCTGTATTGATATAATTAAGCCTGTAATTAACTGGAAAAGATTCTATACAAAATTGAAATTTACGGTCTGACGTCATACCGTCTGATGACAGAACAACGCCGCCCTTGTAGAATGGGGGATTACACAATTTTATTTTTTTTTTATTTCATCTGAAAATATTAGGAAAACTAAGACTATTGATGAAAATGCGGTGAAAAAAATCCTATTAATAAGCGAGTTATGGTATCCCGAATTTTGAAAAGATTGACGTGACGTCACATTATTTGTTTTTATATCAAACTCTTTTCATCATGGACCTAAATGTTCTTGAAATATATGCTATTTTAAGTTATATTTACATAAAAATAAATGAATATTATAACACTGTATAAGTCTACATACTTTATAATTACAGGTGTATTTAAATTATTAAGTTTAATGCAAGAAATTTATGTTAAAATAAAATCTGTTTGAAAACTGCTGTACAGGAATGTTAGCCCCTCCTTTCGAATTTGAATTTCTTAACTTTATTTCCGAAATATCTCAATTATACCATTTCATTTTTTTATTAATATTCGTAATGGGGTCTCGTGGCCGCGTGCCTGAGTGTCTGGTCGTGAACCTGGGGGAACCGGGTTCGATCCTGACAGGCGTCAAATATTTCCAATTTTAAATTGCACAAAAGTGACCCCTGTGGTGCACTCTCCACGCCAGCTATGAGTGCCCGTGAGGTGACGCCTGGTAAGCGCCCACACGGTAAAATATATCGTCATCATTACCGATGTCTACATTTGTTGTAGATACTGGCACACCCAGAAATGGGTAATATGCCGTGATGATATATTTTTTTTTAAATATTAATATTCGTTATTCAGCATATACATTCGTATTTTTTTACTATTTTCCTTTAATTCGATTGAGCCGTAATCCCCCATTGCGAAACTATTCAGTCAAACTTTTAAACATGAAAGCTATTGGTCGCGTTCAGCCGCATCTAGCAGCTAGCTAACAGCGGTCGTGGTAATTCGACCGGTCCATCTAAAAATAAAATTTATTCTCACCTCATAATAAAATTTTATATTATATAGTATGTAAAAGTTTACCAGATTGAATATGTTTGTGAATTTCTCTGCTTTCATTTACCAAATGACATATTTTCATATTCATATTGTATTTTGTTTGAATTTACTAGCGTCATATTTCCTATTTTTGACAGTTATAGCAGTACGCTAAGTCATCTAGCGCATTTTGTTTTTGCTAGCCCGCTAGACTAGCAGCTAGAAACTAGCGGTCGGTCAGCGGACCGTTCAGCGACGTTCGCTAGGTTAGCGAGCTAGCAGCTTGGTGCGGCTGAACGCGACCAATGTTACGTTATGAATTGTTTGATATTTGTATTTATGTGTAAAGTTGTATTTAAATATACTAATATAATATTTTAAAAAAAGTGATGGAGAGTGGTTTTGTAAAGGCATGCAGATTCACGCAATTTACCTGTTGTTGATATAATGATTTAAATTTTTGTTGCTGTTGTTTTCAAACTTGGCACAAAGCAATACTTTATAACCATAAATAAAAAGATAACCTAAACAGATGACAACAAAAACACAAATGACAAAACAGCAACAGATGACTAAATGCAAACGCCAAGATTATGCGTGCGCAATCTCTGTCACAAGTCGGTATGACGTCACAGTCGAATTGGAGGTAAAATAATTCTACTTTTGATAATTAATTACAGGCGTAATATATATTTTTTAAATAAAGTGTTATATTTTTTGACATTGTTTTCAAGCGTATTATTGAAAATTAGTACCAAATATGCTAAATTTGAATGTGGTTGAAGAGCCTATTATTGCAAATGCAACCCGCATTTCATGAACGCCGCTAGCTATCTCGGCACGCCCATTTAAGTTCGTGCTTCACAACACATGGTTGTATGCGGCGTCTAATTTATATCTGGTCTGAGGTTCGAAATTTGATGAAATTTATAGCTCTGAAATTTGATTGACCGTTCACAGCTTGAAATATGTGCCGTAGCGTCATGTATAGTGCGACCAAGCAATATGTGCCCCTGGCCTCGACTTGGGAGGTGTAGTTTATCATTAAGAGTACATTCAGAGACAGAAGTTTTCTATACAAGTTTTAGCTGTTCTTGTATGAAGTGGATTTAGTTAGAACCGTTAGAACACAAATGAAATACATAAACATTTCTTTAAATGTTATTTATTATTTACGTATTATACCTTCTCCATAATTCATTTAAGACGGATTTATGCAGCCATTTTCATTTATATTTACATTTTAATTTAATTTTCATTTAATTCTCATTTATAATTTTTAAATGTACCTATTCATACAAAAATATAAAACAAAAATAAATGAAAATGAACGCATGCGCACATATAAAAATACGGTGACAGATTATTAACGTTATAACCCGACTTTCATTGGAATAAAATTTATTAATAAAAATATTCAACAATTGTGACATCGAAGAAGTTATGAGTTTAGTTTTAAACGTGTTATTGCCATAAAAAAACGTAAAAAGAAACGATATCGGAGATACGACAACCAGCTGATCAACTCAAATTCTCGTCCCTGTCATGTCGTACACGCATGCGCCATTTATAATTTTCATTTATTAGATAAAAGTTGGCCATCTTTAAAAATAAATGAGAATGAGAGATAAATGAAAACGTAAATGAAAATGGTGTATGCATGGCTACATTGGTTTACATACATTTATCTTTTAAATGAAAATTAAATTAAATGTAAATGAAAATGGCTGCATAAATCCGCCTTTATTTGTACGCCTGCTGCCGCTGCCACTACACTTCTACTTTTATTCTGTGACTTCCGCTTCGAGGTCAGGGGCACATATTGCTTGGTTGCACAATAACAAAAAAAAATGTCTCTGAAAATTAATGAGGAGTATATTGTGCGACCAAGCAATATGTGCCACTAGTCTTGACGTGGAATGCACGCGCTGTCCTAAATAATCAATAATATTTGAGAATTTTGCCGCGTACGCGTAAGTACCAATGATCTCATAACTCTACTATAGATGCTCCCTGGTACGCTGGTCGGCTCGAAATACTGTTATGAACATGAGAGTGAGAAGGAGAATACGTAAGACTGTGCGTGCGCGACTGCGAGAGTAGATTGCCTCAGTCACGTGAGCTAGGGACATATATTCAAGCGAGTAACGGGTTTTATGCATTTAAAGCTGAATATTATTAGCTATTTTCTAAATTTTAGACAAATATTAAGTAAAATAATGCTTTACCATTTATAATACATTTATTTAATTCAAAAATAGAAAATGAAATACTGACAAAAACGAATTTGTATACAAAACAAGTAAAGCTTATACATTAATTTTTGTACAGAACTAATTACAATTAGATAATAAATATTATTACTTATTTCTAACATAAAAGCAACAAAGAAAGTTACAAATAAAAACTTAGAAAAACATATTATTGACCGAGTAAGGAATATATAATTAAAAAAGTTAAGTAATTAACCGGAACGCAGAATTTGGTTTTGGCGACAATTTCACAATAAAAATATTATAAATAATGAAAAACTTTACTGTACATATTTACAGCTGTCTACAATAACATTTTAATTAAAAAAGAATTCACAGACTAAATAAAACGTAAAAATAAAAACTAGCTATTCATGAAATTAACAAAATTTAAATGAACTAAAAAAAACTTACTGGCCTTTAAATAAAATTTGATGCGAAAAATTTTGCCTTATTCTTATTTTTGCCTCATTCAATGACATGTTTTTGTGGTGCAGCCTAATTTTGAAAAATAATTGTAAAATTAAATTTATAATTTGTTATAAATGGTTATTTAATGGGTCCTGGTCAAGTACGTGGTTATTGAGGGTTGGAAAAATAGTATTAATATTGATTTTCTTTTTTGTTTCTATTAATTTATGCTAATAGCTAACCCGTGAAAAGATATTTTTTCTCCTTTTTTGCACGATTTGTGCAGCCGAAGGCACTGCAATACATCACCATTATAAAAATATATGGCACCATATAAAAATATGTTAAACAATATTTTTATGTATGAAACAATTCACATTTAACTGAAAACAACCTACTGCACTGCACTGGTTGCAATCCGTCCATATGTCACGTGACACACACTACCCGTCGCACTCTAATGGTTATAACACAATCTCTCTCTCTAGAGCGCATCTACAATAGAGTTATGAGATCATTGGTAAGTACATACAGAATAAAAGTAGAAGTGTAGTGGCGGCGGCGGCAGGCATACTAATAAATGTTATTTTTAATAAAATATTTATTATATCTACAAGAGTTTAATTACTTTTCCTTGCAAAAAAATAATTCTTTTTAAATTAAACGCTAAAATTTGTATAGAAAACTTCTGTCTCCGAATGTACCGTTAATGGTAGGACCATCGTAGATCCCAAGTCGAGGCCAGGGGCACATATCGCTTAGTCGCAATGTATCAGTTTTCATTAAATCGTTAAAAAGAAAAAAGTATTGCAACTACGTTTATACGACAACAACGCATCGTCCTAATGTTCACACATCGCCCTGTTCATATCTTGTATCGTTCAATGGGTCCCTCCACTATATTTTTTTTACTATTTTTTTATGAAACTATCTAAAAAGTGATATGTAATTTTAGAAAGTCTTTATTGTTATTCATTAAGCCGCAATATTTTTTTTAAATATTCTGTGGCGTAGATATAGAGATAATTTTGTTCTCAAACTTCGCTAATAATGCAAGCCACATAAATTGATCTTTTTCAGCAAATATATACAGGGTGTTAAAAATAAGTGTCACAAATTATGTAGGCATATGGTACTGACCAAAATTAGTAAAAAAAAAGGTTAATCAATATGGGTCCGATCTTCAACTGTTTTTGAGGAAGAGGCCATTTTTATTATAATCGAAGAAAAACTGACTCAGATAGTGACAGAACAAAATTTTGTCTATGCCAGTAAATAAACTATGAAAAAACAATAGGTAACATTTTATTTGAAACATTTTTTTCACTTTCTAAGTACAATTATTCGTCTTTTTTTTTTTAAAAAAAATGACATGTTCAGTTTCGAGAATATTTTCAAAATTTAAAAGTGACAAATGTTGGAATAAGAATCATAAGAGGACAAGAACATAAACTGCGCGGACTGAAGAAAAGAGAAATAATTTACTAAGAGCAATAGAAAATAATTAGCTATCTACGAAAATTTTGGCAAATCAATTAGATATTAGCAAAACTGCTGTATTTAGATTATTAAAAAACGAAAAATTTCTTTCGCACCATTTTCAAAATCACCAAGGGTTAAGAAACAATCACAATGAGAAAAGAATTGCCTTTTGTGAGTTACTTTTTGAGAAAATTAATATCGATCGGGATTTGAAGAGCAAAATTTTGTTTACTGATGAAGCTACTTTTTTTACAACAGGAGAAATAAAAAAAATTGTTGTAATTTGTGTTTGAAATATATTGATTTTTTATTGCTACTGCTTTTACGTTATTCATACATCAGTAAATTATGATGACAAGTTAATTTGACATTGACAACTTTGACATCCTATGTTGCATTTTATCTGGAACGATGCAGTACATATAAAATAAATTAATAACAGTATACATATATATTTCTAATAACACTTTTGGTCAATAATTGGAAATATGGGTGGATAAATAGATTTTTTTCACTACTAGCCTAGGAACCCACTATTATTTACCTTTATTTGACATAAGAAATTGTTTTTCACTACCGCTTGCTTGTAACCAGTGAACTCTATGAAACGGAAACGATCGTTGCTGACGTGGTACTTCAAATTTCTAGGCAACCCGCAGTACGAGTAGATTTTCCAAAAAAAATAAATAAAACGAACGCAAAGAACAAGCAAACTGTTCAAAGAATGATGTTTTCATAACCAATGTTCAGTGAATAATTATACTTGCCGTCAAATGATTTTGGACTGGAGATTTCTACACTGATGCCAAATTTTTTAAGTGTCTACCTGTACAAATATCTGTAATCTGTCAATGTCATTTTATATTCTGACATTTTCGTTAGTACATGCCAATTTTTTTAAGTGTCTACCTGTACAAATATCTGTAATCTGTCAATGTCATTTTATATTCTGACATTTTCGTTAGTACTTGCGTGCGCTTCTTATTCCCAATCCTATAAATTGCATTATATTTAGACTTTTGAAAAGAAAATGAGTGAAACTCATGAATTAAATAGTCCTGGTTCTTATAAAAAACGTTTAGGAAAACAAGATTTAAATTGGCAGGCAAAAACAATTATTGCCAATGTACATAATTTTTTTCAAAAAATTGGCGTTACATTTGTAATTTATTAAATAACAAGAAAACGTTGGATTTGACTGCAGGAGCATGTTGTATTGGGAGATCTACTGTTCACCTAATAATCAATTATTCTTACCTTTTATTTAGATTTCACCGGTTATCGTATTTTAAATCAAACGCGACCTTAGCTTGATGTGTGGAAACTTTGGTCAAAATATAAATTTTACACACAGACAATTTTTATTTTTATTTTTAAATGTGTTGTATGACATTTGCGTTCATTCCTGATCATGTCAAGTTACAAGCGGCAACACCGCTGGGCAAGGGACAGGGTGCGGAAAGGGATAAAAGTTGAACATCAGTCCAAAATCATTTGACGGCGAGTATAGTAAAAGTACCCATTCAGAAATATATTAAAACCTCTGTAAAATCATGAACTGTGCTCTGCGCATGCGCCAAACTGGTGGAATTTGTGACAGTTCGCATGACCAGCCCCTTGCAATGCTATAGGCAGTGTTGCCAACTTGTGGGAATTTTCCCTTTTAAGGGAATTTTCGGCCTGAAATGGGAAAAAGGGAATTTTTACAAAGATTAGGGAATTTTTAGTGTTTTGAAGTCATTTCTTATTATTTCTTATTTAATAAATAGATATGATTAATATAATTGTTTTATTTTAGCAAATATCACTCTTGACATTAAACTTTTCATTATAAGAATCGAACGGACGCGATATGTGGCGAAATAAGCCGAATAGATATTCCCCTGTCATTGTTCCTAACGTTCCCAAGGCTATGCGCTTGCGCTCATCGACTTATCTCGTTCGCTCATGCTCATGCTCAGTTCAGTCAGAAATATATTTTTTTCTAATTCTATTCTATTATACATAAACAATTGAATTTATTAAAAATATGTAACATTTAGATGTTTAACAAAATATTTTAAAATATCGTACTTAAAGGGAAAGGGAATTTTGACATGGAAAAGGGAATTTTTGGCATAATAAAAGGGAATTTAGAAAAATTAAGGTTGGCAACACTGGCTATAGGTATACACGTTTCCATTCCATGTACGTAGAATAGAGTTCACTGCTTGTAACCATGGTAACCTAGGTCAATAACAATTTATTATTAACCTAGGTCTATAATGCAAACTGTACTTTTCAATGATACTCAAGCCTCCAAATCCAAATATTATTTAACTCATTAAACTCAAGAGAGGTGATACCTGGCCGCTGTGCTCTTTTGGTGAAAATGTGAATATGGTTTGTCCACCACCACCTCACCACAAACCGTATACAATGTTTCAGGTTTTGTAATTCCCGCTCGATTTTGACGTCACGCTTTGGGAACTTGTAGCACATGTCATTCTACATATCTTTTACTTTTATATCAACGATTAAAATCTATCGTGGCATCATAAAGTTCTACTAATGTTCTTTGGTTTACTTCTGTTATTTTGTGCATTTATGTAATTAAAAATGAATTCCGTATTTCTAAATTGACTCCGAAAGTGATGACGTCAAAATCGACCGGGAATTACAAAACCTGAAAGTAGGCTTCCGGTTTCTTAACTGCATCTTGAAAGTTTGTTGTGAACGAACCGTACTAGCGCCAAATTTAAATAGCTGTCATCAAAGCTTTAATCTGTAAAGTGAAATTAAACTTTTTTAGCATTAAAAATTGTTTCTTATAAAGCTAATTTTATAACAATATTTTGCAATATGATCAATTAATAAAATGAATAATGCATATGACAAATATTGGACATGGAAAATAAAAGAAGTAGGTAAGAAAAATTTGAAAAGTAGATTATCATATAAAAAAATATATTTGTCACATACGTATAAATAATATAAAGAGTGTTAATGAATACGTGTTACAAATTTATAGGGTGTGTAGGGGATGCAAAAATAAAATAAACAAAATTAGTAACTGTAGTGAGAGATCGTAACAGCCAACGAAAATTAAAAAAGATAATGTATTGTTATGTCTAATTTATAAATGAATTACTTTTCCTTTTATAATATTAAGGTCTGCGTCATAAACTATTTCATGGACAATGGACATCACAGACCAAATGAACATGGTTTCAATCCACTGCATTTTCACCACGAACAATAAGTCTCTTTTCATCCACAAAAAAAACTTATCATTTAAGAAAAACGAATCACTTGTTTTTGTTTTTTGTGCCACTGTAATTTGCAAAAGTTCAAAATCGTACCAGCTGATGAGATAACAAGCGCGACTAAAACACTACGAACCGAATTGAAAGTAAGAACGGACAAAATAAATAAGTGATCAGGTGCAGAATACCAATCCTTTAAACAATAGCTAGGTCTATAACTATAGAATCAGAGGAAAATCTTTTCGTCCTCGCTGAAGAATGACAAGAGCCACAATAACATTATTTCTTGAAATATATTAAAATTTACTTCAATATAAGGTTTCTTAAAACAAATTACGCATATATTTTAATTTATTTTTTTACTTTAAATACATAAAACAGGAATATGTAACAAAATAACACCATTACATTTTCTAGTTTTCAAATAAGACAAATGACAGCTATTTAAATTGGCGCAGTTCGGTTCGTTCACAATAAATTCTTTCAAAGATGCAGTCAAGAAACCGGAAGCCTACTTTCAGGTTTTGTAATTCCCGGTCGATTTTGACGTCACGCTTTCGGAGTCAATAGAGATAGCCTTAGACCAGGAATAGAAGGGAGACAGGGCATATTCACGCGTATATTTCCAAATCATCTCTGCGATTTTGAGCCTATTGAATAAGCTGGAATCGCTAGTCGACCAGTTAAATATTGTTATGTTACAGTTGACCAAATCTAAATATACACTTGATTATCCAAAACTTAAATAAAACAATTTAAAACTAAGAAAACTATGAATCAAACTAAAGATGTAGGTATTCAAGAACGTAAGAAGTCAAAATAATAATTTATAACGTTGGATGACGCTTGTTGATTTTGAAAACTTATTCGTTCGACTGCACACGTATGTAACACATCTGGTCGATTGGGCGACTGCAGCTGACTTTGACATTTCAATAAGGTCGAAAGTCACTATGATGATTTGGAAAGTCTTCTTACGGCGAAGTACATAGCATGCCCTGGCTCCCTTCTATTCCTGGTCTAAGGCGATAGTAGCAGTAGTGAAAGCGTGAATTCAAAATCGAGCAGGAATTACAAAACCTGAAACACTATATCCGGTTTGTGGTGGTGAACAAACTATATTACCGCGCAATTTAAAGAACTCTGAGTATGTACTTAAGTTTGGTTTTGTGTATTTTTAGATAAAATTTATTTTACGTTAATATACTAATTTTGTGCACCTGCATTCTATAAATATGTATGTAATTTACAGGTTCGTGTATTTGCAAGAAGATGTATATGTTTTTTTTATTAACATATCGGATAGAAAATGTACCCAATTTTTTAGTGAGTTTATTATTCACATTCACCAAATAAATTTATTATTAGGACCGGTATTATAAACGTCCAGTTATATTTAGTTCCATAGTAAATTTAATAAAATGAATAAATTTGGGAACTAAATGTAACTGTATCTTTATAATGCCAGTCTAGAATTTTAAAATGTTGCAGACGTTTCTATTGTTGCCAAAAACAATGAAAATTGCGGGAAGTTGAGTTTTTCATTGTTATGGATAACGGTAGAAATG
The DNA here is from genome assembly GCA_943142095.1 of Ophonus ardosiacus. Taxonomy (NCBI): domain Eukaryota; kingdom Metazoa; phylum Arthropoda; class Insecta; order Coleoptera; family Carabidae; genus Ophonus; species Ophonus ardosiacus. The sequence goes on from OW964837.1 coordinate 38,374,949, forward strand.
TATAAATGCATTTTTTGTGAATAATCTTTAAAAAAATATATAATGAAAACATTTTTATTTAAATTTTATTTATTCTTACAAGAAAAAAGGACAAATTTAAAAATAGAATACAATGTTAATTTACAGAATAAAACAAACAACAAAAATATAATAATAAACATTATACAAAAAATTATATTTCTTGCTCATCGTAGAACTGCTTAACCTCTTTAATTAATGGGTACTGAAAGTTTGTTGGAGCACCGAAAACTTTAAATACAGTGTGTCCCATTTAGAGGTGCCACCATTGGGATCTCGAGAACTGTAAGAGATACGATGTCGGTTAAATGGAACTTTTTGTGCGCCTTTGGGAGGCCATCTCAGATGTGCTTTAGTTTTTTCAAAAATTCTCATAGGGCACTAGATAATGACGAAAAACTGAATATTGTTGATTTTTTCTGTCTCAAATAACTTCTAAACTATTAATAATTGAGAAAAACGTTTCAAATATAAAACATAGATATTTTTATTAACTAACCAGTGGCGTACGAAATAAATTTTTATATCCGTAAATTTTCGAGATATAACACAAACTTATATTTTTTTAAATGGAACCCATATCTGATTTTAGTCTCATAAAAATCAATATTTTTTTCTCTTTTCAATGATGTAAGGGTTATTATGTTTTATATTTGTTTTGCTCCTAAAATTTAATTTTTCTCTTTATTTTCCTGGATTTTCTTATTATTTCCCAAAAAAACATTATTATTTTTATTAATTATATTGTATTTGATCAAAATAATTTGTTTTATGCCTTTATTACTTAATATTTTTGATTTTTTTCTTTCTCAAATAACTTCTAAACTATTAGTAATTGAGAAAAACGTTTCAAATATAAAAGATAGATATTTTTATTAACTAACCAGTGGCGTACAAAATAAATTTTTATATCCGTAAATTTTCGAGATATAACACAAACTTATATTTTTTTAAATGGAACCCATATCTGATTTTAGTCTCAAAAAAATAAATATTTTTTTCTCTTTTCAACGATGTGAGGGTTATTATGTTTTATATTTGTTTTGCCTTCAAAATTATTATTTTTTCCTTATTTTGTATTAAATTTACAATTATTTTGAAAATATTGGTAGATTTCTATTTAGAAATACTCCTTCTATTTAAATAATTTATTTCGTTAGAAAATTTATATATATATATACAGTGTGTCCCATTTAGAAGTGCCACCATTGGGATCTCGAGAACTATAAGAGATACAATGTCAGTTAAATGGAACTTTTTGTGCGCCTTTGTAAGGCCATCTCAGATGTGCTTTTGTTTTTCCAAAAATTCTCATAGGGCACTAGATAATGACGAAAAACTGAATATTTTTGATTTTTTCTTTCTCAAATAACTTCTAAACTATTAGTAATTGAGAAAAACGTTTCAAATATAAAAGATAGATATTTTTATTAACTAACCAGTGGCGTACAAAATAAATTTTTATATCCGTAAATTTTCGAGATATAACACAAACTTATATTTTTTTAAATGGAACCCATATCTGATTTTAGTCTCAAAAAAATCAATATTTTTTTCTCTTTTCAATGATGTAAGGGTTATTATGTTTTATATTTGTTTTGCTCCTAAAATTTATTTTTTCTCTTTATTTTCCTGGATTTTCTTATTATTTCCCAAAAAAACATTATTATTTTTATTAATTATATTGTATTTGATCAAAATAATTTGTTTTATGCCTTTATTACTTAATATTTTCATTCCAGACTCATAAATACAAATTACACTATGATGAGCCAAGGGCGACCTGATACAAAATATAAAAATTAATTTGATACGAATTTTGAGCAAAATTTTCTAACAAAACAAATTATTGAAATACAAGGAGTATTTCCAAATAGAAATCTACCAATATTTTCAAAATAATTGTAAATTGAATACAAAATAAGGAAAAAATAATAATTTTGAAGGCAAAACAAATACAAAACATAATAACCCTTACATCGTTGAAAAGAGAAAAAAATAATGATATTTTTGATACTAAAATCAGATATGGGTTCCATTTAAAAAAATATAAGTTTGTGTTATATCTCAAAAATTTACGGATATAAAAATTTATTCCGTACGCCGCTGGTTAGTTAATAAAAATATCTATCTTTTATGTTTGAAACTTTTTTCTCAATTATTAATACTTTAGAAGTTATTTGAAAAAGAAAAAATCAACAATATTCAGTTTTTCGTCATTATCTAGTGCCCTATGAGAATTTTTGGAAAAGTAAAAGCACATCTGAGATGGCCTCCCAAAGGCGCATAAAAAGTTCCATTTAACCGACATCGTATCTCTTATAGTTCTCGAGATCCCAATGGTGGCACCTCTAAATGGGACACACTGTATATTAAATACTCCTTGTATTTAAATAATTTATTTCTTTAAAAAAATTTGCTCAAAATTCGTATCAAATTAATTTTTATAATATTTTGTATCAGGTCGCCCTTGGCACATAGTGTAATTTGTAATTATGAGTCTAGAATGAAAATATTAAGTAATAAAGGCATAAAACAAATTATTTTGATCAAATACAATATAATTAATAAAAATAATAATGTTTTTTGGGAAATAATAAGAAAATTCCGGAAAATAAAGAGAAAAATTAAATTTTAGGAGCAAAACAAATATAAAACATAATAACCCTTACATCATTGAAAAGAGAAAAAAATATTGATTTTTTGAGACTAAAATCAGATATGGGTTCCATTTAAAAAAATATAAGTTTGTGTTATATTTCGAAAATTTACGGATATAAAAATTTCTTTCGTACGCCACTGGTTAGTTAATAAAAATATCTATCTTTTATATTTGAAACGTTTTTCTCAATTACTAATAGTTTAGAGATCCGTGAAGTTAGCACCAAAAATGTGGGCGCAAATTCTGAAATTTTGGAAATAATTAGCGCCTAATATGCGCCTATTTGCGCCCTAAAAATTTTTGTTCTATCTTTATTTACTTAAGAGATATTAACAATTAATTATTTTTGGTGCCAACTTCACATCAGCACCAAAAGTACTACGTATCATTTTTCTCTTTGTACTAATAATTAGCGCCCAATTTGCGCTCATTTGCGCCCTAAAAATTTTTGTTCCATCTTATTCCATTTACGAGATATTAACGATTATATATTTTGGTGCCAAGTTCACGCCAGCACCAAAAGTACTACGTATCATTCTTTTCTTTATACCAATAATTAGCGCCCAATTTGCGCTCATTTGCGCCCTAAAAATTTTTGTTCTATCTTATTCCATTTACGAGATATTAACGATTAGATATTTTGGTGCCAAGTTCACGCCAGCACCAAAAGTACTATGTATCATTCTTCTCTTTGTACTAAAAATTAGCGCCCAATTTGAGCTCATTTGCGCCCTAAAAATTTTTGTTCTATCTCATACCATTTACGAGATATAAACGATAATATATTCTGGCGTCAAGTTCAAGCCAGCACCAAAAATACTACGTATCATTCTTCCTTTGTTCTAATAATTAGCGCCCAATTTGCGCTTATTTTCGCCCTAAATATTTTTATTCTATCTTATTCCATTTACGAGATATTAACGATTATATATTTTGATGCCAGCACCAAAAGTACTACGTACCATTCTTTTCTTTACGCCAATATTTTGCGCCTAATTTGCGCTTATTTGCGCCCTAAAATTTTTTGTTCTATCTCATTCCATTTACGAGATATTAACGATAATATATTTTGGTGCCAAATTCACTCCAGCACCAAAAGTACTACGTATTATTCTTTTCTTTATACCAATAATTAGCGCCCAATTTGCGCTCATTTGCGCCCTAAAAATTTTTGTTCTATCTTATTCCATTTACGAGATATTAACGATTAGATATTTTGGTGCCAAGTTCACGCCAGCTCCAAAAGTACTACGTACCATTTTTTCTTTACGCCAATATTTAGCGCCCAATTTGCGCTCATTTGCGCCCTAAAAATTTTTGTTCTATCTCATTCCATTTACGAGATATAAACGATAATATATTTTGATGTCAAGTTCAAGCCAGCACCAATAGTACTACATATCATTCTTCTCTTTGTACTAATAATTAGCGCCCAATTTGCGCTCATTTGCGCCCTAAATATTTTTATTCTATCTTATTCCATTTACGAGATATTAACGATTATATATTTTGGTGCCAGCACCAACAGTACTACGTACCATTTATTTCTTTACGCTAATATTTTGCGCCCAATTTGCGCTCATTTGCGCCCTAAAAATTTTTGTTCTATCTCATTCGATTTACAAGATATTAGCTATAATATATTATAGTACCCAGTTCACGCTAACACCAAAAGTAATACTTATCATTTTTTCTTTATACGAGATATTTTATTTACGAGATATTAACGATAGAATATTTTAGTGCCAACTTCTTATATCAACAGCAGAAGTACTATTTATCAATTTGTTCGTTGTACTAATATTTGATGCCCAATTTGCGTAATTTTTGTTTAACCTTTTCATTTTACGAGTTTTAACTATATATTTTTGTGCCAGGTTCGCTTCAGCACCAAAAATATTACGTATCAATCCTTTCTTTATGTCTATATTTAGCGCCCAATTTGCGTCTTTTTGCACTTTTGTTCAATTTTTGTTCAATCTCCTTATATTTATGAAATATTATAACTATTAAATACTCTGATGCCAGCACCAAATGTGGTACGAATCACAATTTTCTTAATATCAATAATTAGCGCTTATTTGCACTTATTTGCGCTCTTAAAATTTTTGTTCTACCTTATTTTTATTTACGAAATATTAATGATTTCGGCCCGGTTATAAAATCATCGGATTATCTCTCACTTACTAAGTTTCAACTTCACATTCCTTTGTATAAAATGAAGAAAATTCAAGTTAACTGAACCTGAGCTTAACTTGAAAACTAAAATAAAATAATTGGTGATAGAAATATACGTCAAATATCAAATGTAAACTGTTATAAATAACAAAATCTATTAGAATAAGTATTAAAATCTTAATATTGTGTATATTTTGAGTGATTAAATATTCTTTCATAAATTGTTGTTCTGGGTACTTATTTTTGAATATACCTCTTTGAGATTTCATCCCAGGTAAAATATGCAACAAACCTTTTGTACAAAAAATAACGATTTGATCCAAGATGGCGGCTCACGCCGAGCCTCCCCAAGGTCACAAATTTGTTTTTTTTTATCCCCGTCTCGACCCAAACAATATATGTTAAAATCGTTTTTTTCCCCACCTTTTGTAGGATAAAAACCTCTATTGACTAGACTACATAGTACAAATTCAAATAAGTGCACGATATGAACCGGAAACAGTATTTAGAACCGTGAAACTTGGCCGCGTGCCTGAGTGTCTGGTCGCGAACCCGGGGGAATCGGGTTCGATCCCGACAGACGCCAAATATTTCCAATTTTAAATGGCATAAAAGTGACCCCTGTGGTGCACTCTCCACACCAGCTATGAGTGCCCGTGAGGTGAACTTGCTAAGCGCCCATACGGTAAAATATATCGTCATCATTACCGGTGTCTACATGTGTTGTAGATACTGGCACACCCAGAAATGAGTAATATGCCGTGATGATATATGTATTTTATTTATTTATTTATTTGAAACTTGTTTTCAATCTAGTAGTGCTTGGAAATACTTTCTGACGTTTTCGCAGATGTTGTTAGTATATTATGCAACGAGTTTATAATGATAGCTATTAATACACGAACATGAAGGTTACGATACGAGCCATGGCGAGTATTGTAAATCATGCGAGTGCGTTAATAGTCATTATATACATGAGTTGCATACACTATTTTTTCTACGACTATTCATATTAATTTTTAAAAATCTGTTCTGGCCAACACAAGACCTTCCGTCAATTCAATGTATTTTGTACAAATCCCATACCAAAAGGTCCTTGGAACAGATTCTATATAATATCATGTAAAATCGAACACGAACACATACTATTTTTTACAAATTCCACACCAAAAGTTCATTTGAAAAGATTCTATAAATCCAATAAAATTATAAAATAAACATACACTAAGTAAAATGCACTAGACACTTTCTTCTTTAGCTTTCCTCTATTTTATTAGGGGTCGCTGTTTCCTCTTCTCTTTCACTCATTCCTGTCCCTGTCCAACGCATCTTCTTCACACAGTTCTTCCTTTCTCAAGTCTTCTGCGATACAATCCTTCTATCTTCTCTTTGGCCTTTCTCTGCATGACACTATGACATACCAATTTTTGATCCTATACTTTCCATATTTGGTTTTGCACTTGCAAGTGACATCTGTCAATTAGAATTTTTTGAATATATCAGCTGTTTCCATGATAAATAGCAAAGCTGACTAATTTTTGAAAATTAATTTCTTTATAATGCTTTAACTCTACATCTGTTGAATATGAAGGGAAATGTATAATTAAACCGTATAGAGAAGAGTATTTTCTTTAATATATATAATAACAAAATGTCAAAAAATAATTTTTAACTGCGGTTTTTTAAGAAAAACTGTTAAAAACTTCAAATAAGGGTACTTCCGGTGGATGAATTATAACCAAAATCTAATCAATTCATCATGTGGATGTTCAGAAGAGGAATTATGAAGGAATTATAATTTTTAGAATTGTAGTGTTGGAGTTATCGTCGAAGACAAATTTGTCACACACGGACATACATACAAACGCACACACACATACAGACATCATCTTAAAAATAGTAAATTCGTATTGTAGGGACCCTAAAACGTGCTTATTCATTAAAAACTCACCACCGAATTTTTTGACCAAAGACAATACCTTCCTTACCAAGGTGACGGAAGGTAAAAATAAACTAAGAACCAATAAATAAGTTATAAAATTAATCTGTATTATAATGATAATCTGTATCATAATGAAAATAAAATCTGTAACATAATGATAATCTGTATCATAATGAAAAGAAAATCTGAATCATAATGATAATCTGTATCATAATGAAAACCTGTATCATAATGAGTGTCATTTGAATACAGATGACTTAATATAGTTATTTATGTATTAAGAGCGTAAGGAGGCTTTTATGGCCTGCGGCGTGATTTTGAGCCCGAGGCGTAAGCCGAGGGATAAAAACACGTCAAAGGCCATAAAAGCAAGTTACGCTCGTGGTACATACAAAACTTTATGCACGGACGGAAATTTTCAAATTATGAGTGTTAGAAAAATTGTATCAAAAATAATTTGTCCTCGTACATCCAGTATCTAGTGTTGGTGTTGCTATGAAAGTGGAGAACAACAGCTTATTGTTTGTTTATTAGTTATGTCATTTGAGTTTTATTTTGTGTATCTTCGTGCTTTCCATATAAATATCACAAAATTAATTTTCATTTTTCATTAAAGAATATAAAAAATTTCGATATGTAATAAAAACTTTTCATGTTGCCTGTTTAAATTGTTTATATTGTAGGTTATAATTTGGTTTGACGGCGGGCTATAATGAGGCCCGCGGGCTATAAAATGACGTTTATGTCAAAGAAATTCGTGTATAATTGTCAAATTATGATGCGTCCGTGCATAAAGTATATTAAAGCACAGGAGGAATGAGATTTTATTGCACAAATTGGGCACTAATACTTGGTATAAAGAAAAAGATGATACGTAATACTTTTGTTGCTGGCGTGAACTTGACACCAAAATATATCTCGTAAGATAGAACAAAAATTTTTAGAGCGCAAATTGGGCGCTAATTATTGGTATAAAGAAAAGAATGGTACGTAGTACTTTCGGAGTTGACGTGAACTTGGCACCAAAATATATTATCGTTAATATCTCATAAATGGAATGAGATAGAACAAAAATTTTTAGGGCGCAAATAACCGCAAATTGAGCGCTAATTATTAGTAACAAGAAAAGAATGTTACCTAGTACTTTTGGTGTTGACGTGAACTTGGCAACAAAATATGTTAACATTAATATCTCGCAAATGAAATGAGATAGAATAAATTTTTTATATGGCGCAAATAAGCGCAAGTTGGGTGCTAATTATTGGTATAAAGAAACGAATGGTATATAGTACTTTTGGTGCTGGCGTGAACTTGGCACCAAAATATATTATAATTAATATCTCGTAAATAGAATGAGATATAGTAAAAAAAAATACGGCGCAAATGAGCGCAAATTATTGGTATAAAGAAAATAATGATACGTAGTACTTTTGGTGCTGGCGAGAACTTGGCACCAAAATATATTATAGTTAATATCTCGTAAATAGAATGAGATAGAATAAAAAAAATTACAGCGCAAATGAGCTCAAAATGGGCGCTAATTATTAGTACAAAGAGAAGAATGATATGTAGTACTTTTGTTGCTGGCTTGAACTTGACATCAAAATATATTATCATTTATATCTCGTAAATGGAATGAGATAGAACAAAAAATTTTAGGGCGCAAATAAGCGCAAATTGGGCGCTAAATATTGCCGTAAAGAAAAAAATGGTACGTAGTACTTTTAAAGCTGGCGTGAACTTGGCACCAAAATATATTATCGTTAATATCTCGTAAATGGAATGAGATAGAACAAAAAATTTTAGAGCGCAAATAAGCGCAAATTAGGCGCAAAATATTAGCGTAAAGAAAAGAATGGTACGTAGTACTTTTGGTGCTGGCATCAAAATATATAATCGTTAATACCTCGTAAATGGAATGAGATAGAACAAAAATTTTTAGGGCGCAAATGAGCGCAAATTGGGCGCTAATTTTTAGTACAAAGAGAAGAATGATACATAGTACTTTTGGTGTTGGCGTGAACTTGGCACCAAAATATATTATCGTTAATATCCCGTAAATGGAATAAGATAGAACAAAAATATTTAGGGCGCAAATGAGCGCAAATTTGGCGCAAATTATTAGTACAAAGAGAAAAATGATACGTAGTACTTTTGGTGCTGATGTGAAGTTGGCACCAAAAATAATTAATTGTTAATATCTCTTAAGTAAATAAAGATAGAACAAAAATTTTTAGGGCGCAAATAGGCGCATATTAGGCGCTAATTATTTCCAAAATTTCAGAATTTGCGCCCACATTTTTGGTGCTAACTTCACGGATCTATAGTTTAGAAGTTATTTGAGAAAGAAAAAAATCAACAATATTCAGTTTTTCGTCATTATCTAGTGCCCTATGAGAATTTTTGGACAAAGAAAAGCACATCTGAGATGGCCTCCCAAAGGCGCACAAAAAGTTCTATTTAATCGACATCGTATCTCTTATAGTTCTCGAGATCCCAATGGTGGCACCTCCAAATGGAACACACTGTATAATGGATGAATGCGGTAATAAAAAGGCAGGTATCATGTTTTAAATTTGGTGTTTCAATACGCTGTATCGTTCTTTTCACATGTAACTCCTCAATTAAAAAAAAACCTTTGTGTGCTAGTATTAAATCCCCCGCTATAAAGTGCGTTGCTACTCCATAATAGCTAAACAGTTTTTTGACAGACATTGAACCAGGGTACAAATTACTTAAAAAGGTTCACCTCGTTTGGTGCAACTTCCACCAATCCTTTTAAAGTGGATTTATGTTTGTACGAGCTGTACATTTGTTTTTCAAACATGGTGCATAAGGGTGCGTACACACTTGAGCACGAAAGCGAATGAAGCTGATCGAGGCTGAACAGAATGCCTCGTGTGGGATGAAGTGTTTCCCACATAGGAGCGCATGAGGCATGCCGCGACAGTGCTCCAGTGTTGTGCGGCGAATACAGGCGAAATGTCGAATGAACACTTACTACCCATGGCTTGTATCAGTGTTATACTACTTTTAAAGTTAACAAAAAACGTAAAAACCAGAGGCGAAGATGGTCTTCACAACTTTATTTGAGACGAAGCCGCATTTATAATGTTAATAGTACTTCATATGCAAACCATTTTGATTTGTAGATATCATTCCGGGCTAAAAATGAATGTTGTAAAAATAAAAACTTTTTAGAGTTTGAAAGTGTATTTACTTACCGTTTCCGGTAACATAACTTTTTTTTCTCTCGTCTTCTCTTGCCTGTGTGACCCTTTTAAAATATCCACTTTTCTCTTTATTTCTTCTACACTTTTTTCAAGAGATGCTGCTATTTCTGCTCACGCATTTTCTTTTTTTTAAATTTATTGTAAAAATTGGAATCCCAAACGTTCCATAATATTTCCTTCTTTCTATATTTATTTATAAGATCGAAAGATAACTCTTGAGTCCACTCCATTTTTACAATGTATTCAAAATCATGTGTTCAAATGTTTTGAACACGTCCATACTGAGCACGAATCCCTTTGATGGACCGACAGCAGTTGGCTCGTTCCGAACTGTTCGGCGAACAGTTCGTCGTGCCTCGGGACGACGTCCACACTGCATGCCTCGTGCGGCCGCGGCGTGCCTCATTCGCATTCGTGCTCAAGTGTGTACGCAGCTTAACAGGTCTAACGGCAGTACAGTTAACTGTTATTCGGCTATTCTTAAAAGAATGGGGTCCTATACCATTTTTCTTTTATTTTTTTTTTTCCTGTAAGAACAGGATAAAATAAGAACTTCAGTGCAAACGAGACTTAAAAATTTTACGTAATAAGCGAGATATGAATTTTTAAAGTTTAAGAATTTGTGCGTGACGTAGCGGGTACTAACGAGTGATCGACAAACAATGGGACAAACTGTTAGTTCTACTAGAAACAATTTTTTTCATGTTTGCATAGCTGAAATGTTTTTATATAAAAACTTATACGTTATATTTACGAAGAAATTATTATTAAGTATAAATAACATAAATAATAAGCATTTAACAAGGATTTCTTCCTAATAAATTACAGAACATTGAAACAGTTTGAGAATATTATTACACAAAGTATGACGACGGATAGCGCTAATGTTTGCCTGTTTTGAAGTTTCAATATTAATTTAATTAATATTATTATTAATTTACTTCATATTACAAATTGATTTATTTATAAATACATGATTATTGTTAAAACAAATTCATCAAACACAAAATTGTTAAATGTTTTGTTAAGCCTCGTACAGACCTGCGAACCGTTCGACGAACCATTCAGCGAACCGTACGGCGAACCGTTCGTCGAACCGTTCGGCGAACTGATCGCCGAGCACTAGCAGGTGATGGTGGGGGAATGTTCGCCTCTTTTCCATTATTGTTGCAGATACATATATGTTACTTTTGCTTATGGATATTCAAGCCGTGGCAGCAGCATACATTTACATTCATTTACATTTAAAAAAATAAAAATAAAAAAGAAGTCGTAGACCTTGGTGGCAATGTCGTATGTTTACTAATAGACCAAATTATGGCGCTAATCCTTTAATATCTGATTTAATACTACAACAATCAAGTGGACATTTTCATAATTTCACAAGAATATCTTTAGACCATTCCATTTTCTATAAATACAGTATTAATGAATAGCAAAATTTAACATCTAATGGGCCCATAAACCATAACAAAAAAATAATAAAACGTACACTATATCCTTAAAGTACTACTCAATAAATAACGGTTAAGATAAAAAAAAAACATTTTAATAATTACTTTGCGAAATATTTGAATTTATTTCCAGGGCCACAGATGACGTCACACTATTGGTATCTTTCTCGCACAGCCTACTACAGAAACTGGGATGAGAAAGATAGCTATAGGTTTCTTTAAAAATCATGCAGTTATACAAAAAACAATTTTGACTTTTTGATACCACGAATTGCTTCAAAATTAAACGAACTTTCATTTAAATATTTTAAAAAAATTATTTATGGGCCCATTGGAATTAAAAAATCTAAAGAATTCATGCCCGGTTGCACCGTCGTTTCTTAAATTTACACTTAATAAAACTGAACTTACATTAAGTATCACTTAATTTTTATCTACTGTTGCACACATATATTTTTTAATAACCTTAAGTAAGTGTAGTTTATATATTTTTAAGCTGTTTAAATTGTACTTTTAGTAACAAGAAAAATAAAATTTAGGGATTTTTCATAGTTGATTTTGTTTCTGTCACGGAACGTTTCTGTCAGAGTTTGGATGTTATATTGGTAAGTTCGATTCAAATAGAATTATAGCTTTTAAAATTGAAATACAATTAAATATATTCATTGTTTTTTAGCAAAAATGGCATCAGATGAAAAAAGAAGGAGAATACGAAGTGCTAACTACACAAGCGACGAAAGATGTTTGTTGCTGAACCTTGTCAATTCCTACAAACATGTAATTGAAAATAAAAAAACTGATCATTGTAGTATCAAGGAGAAAGAAACTGCCTGGCAAGAAATAAGATTAAAATTTAATAGTCGTGTTCCCAATACTATTTTCTATTAAAATCAGCAATTCCAATACTGTACATTTGGTTAATCGATGCCGTTGAAAAAAAGCATGATCAGAAAGAGTATGAAAATGATCAGATCTGTCGTATATTTGTCTTGGTATTCCGTATACAATTAAATCCAACGCTTCTAAATCGTCATCATCATCAATAAAATCAATAACTTCCATGATTCTGATAGAAATTAAAAACGTTTGCAATCAATATAACCTCACTACTTACTTAAGTGCAAGATAAACTGTCAATTTCGGAGGCTTAAATTTATGGAAGCCTTAAGATGTTTATGGAGAGTTTAGCGCACGGTGCAACGAAATAAAACTAAACTTAAGGCTAAACTAAACTTAAATTCTTAAGTGGTATCGGTGCAACTGGGCATAAGTGAAATAAAATAATTTGTTGCAAGTATCCGTTCGCCGTCGCGTCCAGACTAGCTGCAACGTGCTCGCGCAACATCCTTTGATCGTTCGTTAAAATACCGACAACGGATGGATCGCGCAAACGTTGCAGGTTAACGTTGCACGTGTTGCAGTACTTTGCTCGGATCGCCGTTTTGTTGCGCCGGTCTGGACGAGGTTCGCCAAACGGTTCGCCGAATGGTTCGTCGAACGGTTCGCAGGTCTGTGCGAGGCTTTTGGTTATAGAACATCATGACATTTCATATTCTTTCAAAGGTGACCGCTACACACGCGCGAATCTTCTTTTTAAAATCAAGCGACCAATCAAATTCTTAGTACCTTACACGTCATACCCAATTAGTAATCAGCTTCAATCGCTTGTAGTTTGTGACCTAGTTAATATTTAAAGAAAAATTTTTCACTAATACTCATTAATTTATGTATATTTTCGTCTTCTTGTTTAAGATAGTTAAAATATGATTATGGTATAGGACCCTATTGAATGCTGACGGCAAACACAATCTATTTTTATTTCTTGAAGGGACTTTTCCCATCAGTTAATTTTGGTATAACACTGAAAACTATTAACAGACAAATGTACGGTAAACTATAGGTCTGTTCGTTTGTATTACACTAACTTGTACAAAATGTACCGAGAATACGTCACAGTGTAGTTTAGTGCAACGTAATACAGACTTGTTTTCGAAATTCAAACGAACACTAATTAGACAAGTTAGTGCAGATTGTAGGTTAACTAGCAACGCCATTTATAAATATTTATAATTATAATGATTTTTCCATTTAGTTAAAATTTATTGCAATTCTTTCAATATGAAAAATCCATTAATGCTTATTTTTGTACTAAATGTGAATTACACATATCTATATCGATTTTAATAGTTTTGAGTTAAATTAAAACTTTTTTTTAATAAATATTTTGTATGCAGTGATATATTACTTATTTTTCCATTTTATTTCTTATTCATAAAACACATTTCCTTTGATTCATTTTTAGAATATAAAATAAGATTTTGCAGATTAATGAAAAAATTAAAGTTACAAGTATACACGACAACCTATGTGACAAATTGTGGCGTCGTTGTAAACACTGCGCACTGCACTAAGTGTACTAGCTCGGGAGGTAGTACAGTTAAGACAAGTTAGTGCAACATGCACGACTACAAACGAACACAGTGCAGACAACTTCGAACACACAAACGAACATATTTTTCAAAAAATTACAAGTTAGTGCAGCTAGAACCATACAAACGAACAGACCTAATATAATACTAGGAATTACCTTATATCAGGTTTATTCGCCTCTTGAAAAATCTGGTGGCTATTACCCCCTTTTAACATCAAACATCAGGCATGATGCGAATAAATGACGAACATTCCTTCTGATAATAACTATAAGGTTTGTAAATTATCTATCCGCAGATAATAATTATCTGCATGTGCATAAAATTAGTATATTAACGTAAAATAGATTTTATCTAAAAATACACATAACCATACTTAAGTACATACTCAGATGACAGTTCTTTAAATTGCGCGGTAATAGGGTTTGTTCACCACCACCTCACCAAAAACCAGATACAGTATCCAACGACCACAAATACAAGTATTATTGGTCGTTGACAGTGTCTCAGGTTTTGTAATTCCCGCTCGTTTCGACGTCATCGCTTTCGGAGTCTTATGAGGAAATGGTATTAAAAAGTTGATTACTTTAAAAACTATTAACTATTTTTACTTTGGTAGTTCTTAATATACAATTTTAAGGTTTAGTTTTAATATAAATTGCCCATGTTCTAATTTGTAATAATGTATCCAGCGAGAAAATACAGTAACCAGAAAATTTTTATTAACTAACCAGTGGCGTACGAAATAAATTTTTGTATCCGTAAATTTTTGAGATATAACACAAACTTATATTTTTTAAATGGAACCCATATCTGATTTTAGTCTCAAAAAATAATTATTTTTTCTCTTTTCAACAATGTAACGGTTATTATGTTTTATATTTGTTTTGCCTTCAAAATTATTATTTTTTCTTTATTTTGTATTAAATTTACAATTATTTTGAAAATATTGGTAGATTTCTATTTCAAATAATTTATTTCAATATTTTCATTGAAGACATATTTACAGAAAAATAGTGCACAAATAATGCAAAAACAAGTTATTTTAAACACATTACATTGTACACACTATTTTTTCTACTCCTGCTTTTGAAAGAGAATATAACTTTTATTCCGATTTTTTTTGATATTTCTTGAAACCAATGAAATGTTTCGTTACTTGTCGCGTGTCAGCGTTTTAACCAATCTTGCATTATTATAGTGAGAATATAATATCTATAGATTATTTCCGGGATTAATCTCTGTAGATTTCGTTCTCAGATAGTTATCAACACAAAAATAAAATGAACGAAAAACACCGTAAATAATAATCACTCGGTATTAGGACTCGCAGAATAACATGCAACATAGCGGAATTTCACGGAATTAAATTAATGGCCACCGATAGGACATGTCAAAAATTGTAAAAAATCGGTTCAAATATCATAAAAAAATTCTGTTCCTGAAAAATGAATGAAGTAAAGAAAATAAATATAATGTACCGAAAAAAATGCTGCGTAGGATGTAAGAATTCAACAAGTAATCAATCGGAAAAAATGATTTCATAATATTCCTAAGAAAGGCTCAGGAATTATTTACATAAATAATTATTTTGGCAAAGAAGAAAAGTATGATCGACTGAATATATAGAAAAAGAATTTAAAAGTATCTCAAAACTCTAATGTTATAAATAAATACGTCTGCTCTTTACATTTCACAAAGCAGGATTATCATTTCGCAGGTATGTATATTGTAACGCGGCAGTGTTTTACCACCCCCTCGTACATATAGATCGTGATCGTCAATTACCCTACGTTGTGTGATGTAAATAAATAAATAAATAGTGCCCAGAATTCTTTGATTTGAAGTCGTGGTAGTGCAAGGAATAAAACAAGTAAAAAACACAGATTCAACAACAAACAACGTTTATTCATCAAGTGACATGAAAAGCTCAAATGTTTATACACATGTATAATGCCTGTTACGGAGGCCTGGGGTGTCGGGAGTATGCCCTGGGCAGGGCCGTGGCTGGCAGCGGGCTCGAACGCGTGGCGGCACCGGGCGCAGCGCAGGGGCCGGTCACTGGTGGAGCGGTGCCTTGGTTGCGGGACGTGGACCTTGGTCAGCCGTGGTTACGGCCGCGGATGGATCCCCCAAGTGGATGGTGGGTCGAACGTATGGCTAAACGCAGACATACAAGATGTCCGAATATATCCCTTTATTAGCCGTTTGACCAGTGTGCATATACGTTCTCAGAAGCAAAAGCTGTCTGCTATTAAGTATGCTCATTTATGGCCTGGTGGTAGGTATATAATAATAATAATTTGCTGTATGTGTATGTGTTACGGGGAGTAAGCAACGTTGTTGACATTGCAGCTGAACCCAATAAAGGGACGTGCACGCCTGTTATCTCGCCCTTACTGACCGTTTATTGATAGTTTATTGGAATACGATGTTGTTGGAAATTGCAGCTGAACCCAGTAAAGCGACGTGCACACCTGTTATCTCGTCGCAACCTTACGGGGAGTAAGTAACGTTGTTGACATTGCAGCTGAACCCAATAAAGGGACGTGCACGCCTGTTATCTCGCTACTTACTGACCGTAATAATATGTATTTGATTAAGGTGACAGCAATAATAATGTTTACCACCAATGCCAAAGCCTCCAGGTATTTATTAATATCAGTATATGGACCATAGAGGCTGAGCAACTCTCTGGTAATATATTTATATTATACACTAGTATTAATACCAGAGAGTGATCCTGGCCGAAACCAAGATGCCTTTCCGAGTGCTGGGCACCCAGTTTTAAACACACAAGCGCCACCCCTAGAAATGGGTGCTGGAAATGATAGAAGATTAGATGTCCATAGGTGAAACTGCAACAGATAGAACTTTCTAAGAAATCATCTTAATACTTCGCATCTCATTTGCTGATGTCCTGACGTAGTAGGGTAGTTTCGGCATATGAAAATTATAAGTTGGACGGAGACAGCTTATAATTGTTGATCCCAATTCGTCCGTACTCATCCCACCTAGACACCTTGGGTTTCCAGTGCAGGGTTGTGGAAGGATTTCTCGCCCATTGATTTGCTAATTAGATGCATTCAAAAAGCCACATATGCCCTATATATTAGACAATGACATAAACATCTGTACTCTGAGTAAAAGACAAGGATGCCACGAGGTAGTGGTGAATTTTACCCCTACTTAGACAGAGACGCCTTTAACCCTCGGCCTGATGCGTGGGACAGAGATGGTCTGCTGTAGCACTGGTTTTAACTCCCACTTCTTTTACTATTCATCTAACTCTCGGTTTACCTAAATTGTTGATATTCATACAATATAACAATGTTTAAACAAATACAAAATGTTTACCAACATCCGCAATGAACCTGTAAAACAATTCTTTAATTATTTTGTTTATCGTTGAGGTTTTTACCTACGTTTTTATATTTCAATTTCCTATACCAGGGCCGGATTCGAAGAAAACTTATGCTGTTTAGTTACTAATATACTTTTACATTATTTCTCGTGCTGTTACTATTATAAATAAATTAGTTAATGTTAGTCAGTCATATTAGTTGTTTACTAATTGTTAAACATGCTAAATATTACGGTAAATTCTTATATTCATTCGAGCTGTAAACATTCCACGCTAACCTCATGCCTACCCTGGCGACACCCTTACGTTGGGATTGTCCCAGACATTGTATTGCCACGAGACGCCTGTAGTCATTTATGACACCCTTGAAAAGGCCTGCAAAATATCATCGACACTATTCTAATCACTTCATAGGAGGTCTGCCTATGCGTGTTGTTTTTGTATACGTGAGAAAACACAATATTAAAGATTTTAAAAATAATAATAATACACTCCATATTCCGTCGCGTTTCAATATATTATGTACTTTTAATGAATTATTGATAGTATTGATGTTCATTCATTTTAACACTAATTTTCCTTTTAATATTATGCAGAATATTCATGTGTAAAGCAGTCATTAAAAAAACAGCTGTTCCGAGTCAGAATTTGCCAACGTCGATGAAAGTTGCAGATGAATATAGAGGACAAGATTTTTGCTCTATACTATTGAATTTGAATTTTTAAATTGTGTTTAATTTTGTTACATACTTTCGTTGTTAAGTTTTTCATGGACAATGCATTATTAATTTAACAATATATTCGAGTATTTACATTCAGACCGGGCTTGAGACAGTTGCGAACGGAGCAGCCGCACTAGGCCACCCTGCGCTTCATAGGATCCAACTATTTATAAACAATTCATATTTATTTACTACTAAATAAATTAATGAAATTATTGATTACAATAATGAAAATGACTAATAATATAAAAAATTATATATTTTAGTTTTAAATTTGACACCCTTCTTAATTTACCGTCCCTAGGAAGCTGCCTAGTACCCTGGTGGTCATTCAATCTCAAAATCTTATGTAACATAATACGAAAATGGCTAGAAGTATTGTGCAAAATACATCAGTTCTTTTTCTGTATATGAATTAGAAATATTTCAACAACAGAGTTTAAAAAAAAAACCGTCTAATTTAATTAGTCCCAGTATATTTTTGTTATTTTGAAAGACCCCGCGGTAAAATCTTGCACATGGCCCCGCAAACGATCAAGTAATAAATTAATCCCGAATTTATAACTTTGTTGCCCTTCAACTACGTTTCTTGACGAAGGAGTTGACTCAACAAACACGAAAATCGTATTTATTCGAATTGTTAACATTTTTTATGGCTCAGAAAGCATTCAGTCAAAATGTAAATAAGTTTAACATGTTCTAGTGACCGCCATGACACTCGCTTGCAGCGCCGCGGGCGGATTCTCCGGGTCCCAATGAAGGCGATTATTTACATTTATTTTGCCCTGTGAAAGTTATGTCCTAGTTGCCAAATTATTTTAAATTTATTCTCACTCTCTTGTTATATTACTACTGAAAATAATTCATTCAAATTTGACATTTCTTAAGTTTTTGTATATACATTACATGGTTTCAAAACATTATTCATTGTTAAAAGTAGGCGTTTGTTAGTCAGAATGGAAGTCGGAAAACTCGTCATTTGACAACCAGTATCTACGACAAATTGTAGCTGCATATCTTCTATAATGTTGTCAAGCTGGTAGAATTCCTCCTCCACCTTCTTGATATAGTCAATACATTTTGCCCATTTCTCTGCGATTATCTAGTTAACGGCTTCAAAAAAACAATTTCTTCACTTCCGAAATCTTGAACGTTTTGTTTTTATCTGCAACATATCCATGGGCGTAGCCACGGCGGGGCAGGGTGGGGCTCTTGCCCCACCCTGGCTCTGACCTGTAAGGTACCTAACCAAACCTAAAAAATCTGTTGTGGCCAGCACAAGACCTCTCGCCATTTCCATATTAGGCTATACAGGGTGTATCAAGATAATGGAACAGTGCATTTTATTCGTGTATGTGAAAAGATACAGAAAAAAACGATTAAGATATTTTGTAAGGCATAGAGGGGGACACATTTTAGCATAAACTTCATTATCTTAAATCCAGTGGTACTCAAACTATAGGGCAATATTATATTTTTTTAAATGGCATTATATATATATATTTTATTACCTTATTAAATAGAAAATTTTGTTCTGAATTCAACGATATAATAATATCATACCCTTACATTGCGAAAAATTTGATAAAAATTAATTCAAAGTTAGTATTTTATTTCTACTGTATCTAAGTAATCTGAGCAACCATTCAATCAATAAAACAAAATAAAATTTATTTTAGTTTTATTACATGCAAGTAAGCTACGATTTTGGCAATAAATTCATCTTTCAAGATAAATTTTTTTGTTTTATTGTTTGAATGTTTGCTCAGATTACTTAGATACAGTAGAAATAAAATACTAACTTTGAATTAATTTTTATCAAATTTTTCGCAATGTAAGGGTATGATATTATTATATCGTTGAATTCAGAACAAAATTCTCTATTTAATGAGTTAATAAAATGTATATAATGCCATTTAAAAAAATATAATATTGCCCTATAGTTTGAGTACCACTGAATTTAAGATAATAAAATTTACGCTAAAATGTGTCCCCCTCTATCCATTACAAAATATCCTAATCACTTTTTTCTGTATCTTTTCATATACACGAATAAACGGCACTGTTCCATTATCTTGATACACCCTGTATAAGTATTGTACTGCACTTCGCTTTCGAACCGTCGTTTTATAACAAAATATTACAGAACTTTACCCAAATATTGTTTTTTATTGTATTTAACATGTTACAAGTATACACGACAACCTATATGACAAATTGTGACGTCGTTGTAAACACTGCGCACTGCACTAATGCCCATATTCATAAACACTCGTAAAGTTTCAAAACAGCTCGTTATAATTTTTGACAAATAGAATCAAACTTGACAAATAAAATTTAGATTTTTCTTTCAATGTCGACTGTTTTTATTGGATAAATATTATAACGAACCGTTTAAAATTTTTACGAGTGTTTATGAATACAGGTATAAGTATACTAGCTCGGGAGGTAGTACAGTTAAGACAAGTTAGTGCAACATGCACGACTACAAACGAACACAGTGCAGACAACTTCGAACACACAAACGAACATATTTATCAAAAAATTACAAGTTAGTGCAGCTAGAACCATACAAACGAACAGACCTATTGTGTTTCTGACGTAAAAGTACAATTATGAAGTTAAATCCACAAGAAACAATGTTAATTACATATTATAATTTTTACCAGTTGTATAATTAAAAATTAATTTTTCTCAAAATGATTCGCACAAAGAAATACTTGTTTTATATTTGGACTTAAATTTTATTATTCTCTTCTTCTTTCATGCTTTGGTAAACTGTAAGAAAAAGAACGCATTGTTTAAAAGAAGAATCTAAATACAGGATAGTTTTATTACCGGATTCTCCAATCATGGGTACTTTGGGATAAAGCGCGCATGTGGCGCATATTAAAGTGCACAAATTTTATTATATAATTCCAGAAAGTTCTTAGCTAGGGTGGCGCTATAGTTACTCTGTCACCACCATTAGAGAATATACCGCTGATTCAATCTTCTCAGCATGGTCGATATCAAAGTACAAAGATATATGTTTCTACCTCAACTTGTCTCCTTCTTCAATTTGCGCATGCTGGAAGTCTAAATATTCTATTGGTTAAAAACAAAACCTTGAATTTTAATAAAAAAAAACCGCGAATCTTTTATTTTAATCTTATTGTAATATTATATTTGAAATTATTCGTAAAACATTTTAAAACGACGACAGATATTTATTTTTTAAATTTTCAATTTCGTTAGAATTAACAAAATAAATTTAAATACATTAAAATTATTTCCATTTGTATTTAACATAAACATTTCATCAACAAATAATATTAAAAATTTTTACTTGATTTTTTATTTATTAAATAATTACTTCAAAAGAAATAAAATTCTAATTAAAGGGTTATGCGAATATTGAAATAAAAAAAAAATAGCTTGAAAATACAGAATTACAAATTAAAATAACGAAAAAGTAAACATGCGAGGAACATTAAAGAAAGATGGGCCAGAATACAGCTGTCATTAATATTGTTTAATTGTATTTTTTGTCGATTACAAATTACAATAATAATTATAATTTAAATACATTAAATTTTCATTGATTTTTAAATATAACAAGTCTATTATATATATTTTGCATATAATCGTGTTTCTGAGAAAACATTTTAGTCTCGTGAAAAATTCTAATTTAAAAAAATATTTCTATCACATGTTTAATTAATTGAGACTTATAGTTATCAATTAAATCTTTCTTCTTAAGGTGCTCTATAAAAATGTATGATTTAAAGACATTACGTACAACTCCATTAAATGTTTTTGCAGATAAATACTTATTCTTTGTACAAAATTCCCACATTTTCCCTCAAAACCCTTCCTTCTGCTTGCATATTAATATTACGTCCTCCAAAGGATATAAAAAATTTGCTCTATTTTTAATTTGAATTATGCCCGTATTCATGAACATTCGTAAACATTTTAAACGGTTCATTATAATTTTTATCCAATAAAAACAGTCGACATTGAAAGAAAAATCGAAATTTTATTTGTCAAGTTTGATTCTATTTGTTAAAAATTATAACGAACCGTTTTGAAACTTTACGAGTGTTTATGAATATGGGCATTAGTCTACAATATTCTTCTGCTTAAAGCAGATGTTTAAAACAAAATGAACGAATTTTAATTATTTCATTTTTTACCTCTCGCTAAGAGAGGTATTGGATTCATGCTAAAATTCGCATACCCAGATTTTAGGAATAAGCACGATTTAAGGTCCCTATATCCATTTTTAAAATGATGTCTGTGTGTGTGTGTGTGTGTGTGTGTGTGTGTGTGTGTGTGTGTGTGTGTGTGTGTGTGTGTGTGTGGATGTGTGTATGTGTGTATGTCTGGATGTTGTAGCCACGATTCCTCAAAAACTATAAGACTTAAAAAATATGTAACTTCAGTTTCCTCAATCTGACATTCCTGGGAAGAGCTGAAAAGGTTTTGGTAAGAATTGAACAACCGGAAGTAGTAGTTTTTAAAAGAAATTCTTCCAAATATTAATTTTTGAAAATTTTTGATATTACTAATTTTGAAGAACAAAATTCTACACCTGATACATTTAAATTTTTTATTCTATCTTCTATAAATTTAGAGATAAAGACGCTATAATATATAGAATATCGGGATATAACAAGTCGAGTAGGCGAAACTACACTAAGGAAACCAGTTGACAAAGTCAAATGTTTATAATATAATTTCTAAATGACAGATTTCAGTGTCAAAAATTAACAGTTTCAGTGACATTTTGATAGCTTTTTCTGTGAAGTACATTTAATCTTTCTTATTGTTTTATTAATTAAATATTTGAAATTATAGGTAATATGCATATATCCATCAGAAATACCGCCAATCTGGTTAATGAATTGGAAGAATCTGTGACATTTAGAAACTCCCTCATACAATGAAAAATAGATATAATTAGAATTATATGTGTGCAGAAGACATGTTAAATACAATAAAAAACAATATTTGGGTAAAGTCCTGTAATATTTTGTTATAAAACGACGGTTCGATAGCAAAGTGCAATACAATACTTATGTAGCCTAATATGGAAATGGCGAGAGGTCTTGTGCTGGCCACAACAGATTTTTTTTTTACAATGTAACCTGCTATATATATTGAACATCTTCAACGTAACTGTTTATTTGCCATATTGTGTTAATATGATCGCGGTCGAATAATTCTATTGATGCACTGTCTTCACCGGCATTAGGGTTTTTCAAACTTTCTCTCTTTGAACTTACATATACAATGCCAATCCCGTCTGCTATGCAGTTTGTATTGCTAAATAATTTTATTTCATTCTTAACTAACAACCTTTTAAACGCAGTTTGAAATTGCTTGGAGTTAGGGTTATTGTTAAATCCCCCACGACTGCGTATAGAACTAAAAAAGGTCTCCAAGGGATCTTGGCTAAAAATCCAGGCTTTCAACATCCATTTGTCTTTCACACACGAACAAAATTCATCCAAACACGTGGAGATTAATGGACAAAGTGACAAAGAAATTTTCTTCAACTTCAAGTTACCGCCAAAGATCTACCACTGGAATATATAGCCAATAGAAATGAGGTGCCCGAGCATGCGCACATTTAAAAAGGGTGCAAAACGAGATAGAGCTATCAATTTTGCTGTCTCTCTTTGCTAACCATTGTCAGAATACAAGCATTAGCATTAGCTGTATATTTTCTAATAGGTATATGGTCACCACCGCCTTTGTTTTTCTTTGCATAATCTTACGTCCACAAGCATGAAACAAACGCAAATGTCAAAAATATAACCTAAAAAAATTCGTTACACCCCCCATCCATCGGAAATCGTAAAATCTATCGGTAGTCAAAGTCGATGCATGCAATGAATTTACGACGGATAGTGCGCGATAATGAGGTATTGCAAAAAATATTAACCTGTCTATTTTATTTGTTAATTCGAATATGTTAACTTCATAGTTCTATTTAATATAATAGTTTATATAAAAGTTTGTTTATTTGGATTAAAAAAATAATTAAAGTATTATGCATTCAAAACGTTGGCGAAATTGTGACGTATCCGGGTAAAAGCCAATGAAAAACAAGTTGCGCCATAGACCCTACATAATAGATCGATTTATCACTATGTCTTATAAATAAATACGCATATTAATTAATAAAATTGATACGAATGTCTGAATATGGCTCAATGTAATTAATACATAATTAATACGGTGTTCGACATATTTTATATAATAAATAATGAACCGATGTGATGAATTTACGAATCATGCGCCTTAGTGCGCACTACTCATCGGTGAATAAAGAAACTCGCCTTAAAAGGTGAGCATATATTTTAAACATTTATTTGAAAATTTTCTCCCATTAGATTTTAATATTTGTTGTATCAACTAGTTTTTCATTGTAGAACTTTTTGTATATTATAACGTATTATTAGTATTATTAAAATTGAAGTGAAAACTATATTCGTTTCCTTAGCGATCACGTAAAATTATTCACTTACTACGTTTTCATCTTCGGTTATTTTCGTAAAGCGACTAGGTTTTTCAATTAAACGATATCGTTTATAACCTGATTTATTTGTTTTAATCAGATAAAAGTTGACTGCAAGGATGACAGATTATTCCTAGTATTTTGAAATATCTCAAACGCTGCAATCTTGCTTTTATTTTTTAATTTAAATTTTTGCAATAATCGATATTGATTTAAATATGTTACCATTAATAGCAAGAATTGAAGAAAGAGAAAATTATCATCAATTACTTTATATAGACGTTATATACGAGGTATTTCTGCACCTTTCGATTTTCGATATTCCGGAAGAAAGATTCATTGAGCTTTTCAGAATAAATAAAAATATTGCTCAGTATGTAAATGGAACATTAAGTACGGAAGCGTAGAGGGGCCATACACAACATTTTTAAAAACTTGAAATTTCACCTTTTAAACTTGAAATTTCAACTTTTTAAAACTTGAAATTTCAAGAAATGTTAGGGGTGAAAAAACTCTGAATTTTTAAAAAATATTTTATATATTTATACTTTGGCTTATCGATTTCGCTAGTGATTTAGCATCTTCAGAGCCTTACAGTTGGAAATATATATGTACATACATCGTAAATATAAAAAATATTATTAGAATATAATATATAAAAATGTAATTTGTTGGGGAAAAATGCTGGGGAGTGATATATATTTTATTATAGTGTAACATGACAAACATTTATATAGGTAGATAAATTATTTATAAGGTATGGTTTTATAAATTTTACGGTTAAGTAACATGACGATCATAGAAAACATATTATGAGAAATATTACAAAAATAATGTAAAATACTAACTGTCATAGAGAAATTAGGTTGTCCTTGACATATTTGTTGAGTGATTATTTGATTAAATTGATTTTTTCATGTACGTCTTCACAGAGCCAGAGAAATGGAACTTATGCGGAAATGTTGTTTAGCGGAAGTATTATTTGAAATTATATTGAGATTTAGTTTTTAAGTTTTAATGTTTATTGTAAAAAACTAAAAACTAGTTCCTTTACAATTACAAGTACTAAGTGCTTTACGCTTCTATGCAACGGGATACTACCAGCGGTCCATTGGACAGGAATTTAATTTTGGCTGTAGTCAAATCAAAATCTGCGATATTTCAAAATTAATTACAAATGGGATTGAACGTTACCTTTGTCCGCAATGGATTTCTGAAACACAACGCGAAAGGAACATGAATGCAACAGGCTTTCCAGGTGTAATGGGGTCCTCCACTACATTTTTATTATTATTATTATTTTAAATTAAAGTTCGTTTAATTTTGAAACAGTTGGTAGTTTTAAAATTTCTTAATAGCCATTAGTTTAACTGCATTTGATTTTCAATGTCAGCATGACGTCACGGCGGTACTCCTACCTTTCTCTTTCCCGCACCAGACTCTCTAGTAGGCTGCTAGAGAAAGATAGCAATAGTGAGACGTCACAGTGACACTGACAATAAATTTTTAATATCTCGTGAAGGAATTATTTAAAAAATATTTTATTTATCTTAATCGCTATTTATTGAGTAGTACTTTACGTACAAAGCGTACATTTTATAATTATTTGTTATGCTAGAGTACCCCATTGCTATTAATGGTTTTCATGTTGCAATTTGAAACCACGCAATAATGGTTATTTGTGCAAGAATAGAAAAGGATATTATTCCAAAAATAATTAATATTAACGCGAGTAATGCAGGGTCTTTGCATGATTCTCATTTATGGAGAATATCTATATTAATGATTATTTAGAAAATATATATCCCAATGGCGACAGAAATTTTTAACTTGTTGGAGACGCGGGATATCCATTACAGCCATGGCTCATCACAACTTTCGGGAATCTACTTCCGAATACTCCCGAATCAAATTACAACAGAATGCATATAAGAGCCCGAAATTAAGTGGGACGATGTATAGGCGTTTTAACCCACATCATACGTGTCAAATTATTGTTTGCGCTGCTTTGCATAATATGTGCATCCAAGCTGGTATGGAAATGCAAGAAAATTTTATTGGGTCACAAGATTTTGATAATTTAAATTTAAACAATAATGGTTTAGACGCTGCCCAAATTTTAAATGAAGGACGAAGAGTACGACAAAATATTGTCAACAGATATTTTATATAATAATTTTAAAATAATTTAATTTTACATGAGAACTTAACTACATTTAAATTAATTATTGCAAGATATTAGCATGAATTTAATTAAATTCATTTACTTTTCATGTAGTCTTTAAATAAACTGATTTGTTTTTTATTTTGAATTATTGATTTTAATAATAATTGTTGTTTTTCTTGATTATGAATATTGTTTTAAATAATTCATTTTGCTACTGGAAAATTTCTTCAGCAGACCGTTTAGGTTTAGAGAGTTTAGGCATGGGCATTGTCATTGTGGGGAGTGAAACATTTTGTATTACATTTATTTCACTCACATCAGTATTGTCCGATCTTTTTGACAAAGTTTCTGTTATTGGTAAATGTGATGGTGTACGTCGTTCGAGCTACAATAACAAACATTAATACCGTTACCTTTGTAATTAAATCACACATGCGCACTTGATGTTCGATTCTTGGCGACGTACGCGCATAATTTGTGGGAACATACTACAAAAAATACCATTCATTAATTGTCACAATTTTCTACAGTAATTATAGTTTTATATTACTCCAACTTCAATATTTTCGTTACCTGCTAGAGATTTTTTTCCGAGTAATATTACACATCTTTCTTCAAAATATGTCAATTTTGGAAGTTGTACATCTCCGCCACAGGTTTTCATTTGCTCCTTTCTAATTATTGCAGCATTACCCTTTGTCCGTTGTTTAAAATCAGACCAAGCCAACGTATATTAAATTGCTATTATTGCAAGTACTTTGGTTGAATATTAATAATTTTTAATACTTTTAGCCATTGTTGCACAGTTTTTACATCACCCCCAAACACATTTAATTTTTGGGTCAATTCATTCCAATCATTACTTATTTTTACTCGTCTTTGTACAGTGTTCATTCTTCCTTTTACTATTTCAGGGTGATCTACCAAAAACGCTAAAACTGTTTCCCAACATTCTGCTTCTCGTGTTGGTTAACCTTCTAACCTGCAGTTAGTTATGTTATAAAATTATATTACAATTTATGTTACACGGTTAATTATTGAATAAAAAGGAAAACAATTTTAAAAGGGTTTGAGGAAAACATGAAGAATTTGCAAATAAATTTTAATGAAACAAAAATTTCTATAAATATACAGGGACCCTATTCTTAATTCATATTTTTCGTATACGTGTAAGAATGTTGGCGTTTAGTTGCTCGGGCGCCAACGGTTCGGTAGCTGCTTTGGAGATAAGGTTCAAATAGTGAAAGAAAACTATTGCGTTGGTAGAAAGGCTGGTTTATTATTCCAATTTTGAGTACAAGAGGTCCTATGGCTAGGCGTTCCAAGTGACTTTTTATTTAAGACGGAAACGGGGTATTCGGGAAAGACGACGCTTGGCGTCGCGTCGGCTGGATAGCGGAAAGTTGACCGGATACGGTGGGGTTTACGAAGCCCTGAAGTACGGAGTCCAAAAGTGTTGTTTTCCGGAAAAAGACGCTCGGCGTTGCGGTGTCGGCGAGGTAGGATGTCTCAGAATAGTGTAGAATGGCTTTACCGGTGACTAGGATTTCGAAAATGGCGTTATCTCAAAAAGGACGCCCGGCGTCGCGACGCTTATACTGCGGGATTTTGTAAATACGGTGATGTGGATGCGTTTCCCGGTACGTAGAAGTGAAAAAAAGGCTCATCCACAAAAGGACGCCCGGCGTCGTGGCGTTGATGCGTCAGGACGCTTGCCGGCGGTGAGCTAAACTTGTTTCCGAAGAGTGGTTTTTCAAAATGCGGTTTTCTCGAAAACGACGCCCGGCATCGCGACGCCGATATGTCGCGACGCTTTCTTATACCAAGGAGGATTCGAATCGGGGGTTTTCTCAAAAACGACGCCCGGCGTCGGGACGGCGTCGTCGGTCGGTAATAGCCCTGGACGGTCACGCACCTTATTGGCGTCAACACCTGATGGTGTCGAGGCGCTAAAGAGGTTAATCTCACAACAGGCCACTCTCTGGGAGGAAATACGGAGATAACGTCGCCGGGGTGGCGTCGGGTCACTTGTAATGGCTCTGGTTAGTCACACACCTTGGCGACGGCAACGCCCGGGTTTACACGCCGGCGACGTCGAAGTGCTAAGGCGGTTGGTCTCGCAACGGGCCACTACAAGCGACGATGCTCGCGAAACAAACTATACTTTAGGTGTACGGACGGCGGCGGCTTCACCGTGGTGACCCTGGTGTTGCTCAGGTGCGTCTCCCAAAGACGCTGGCGGTCTACACGCTACCAGTGTTACGATGTTCGACGCTCTGAGTCACGCAACGAGCCACGACGATGGGCAAAAACAATAAAACAAACCCGCGGGGAGCTCACGGCGGGAGATCAAAAAAAAAAACCACGGTTTCTCACCTGGAGATTTCTGCGGGTCCGGCTGATGTCTTTGAGTCGAAATCTGCATCGGAAGAATACTATATTTCGCATCTCGGCGGCGCGGCTTTTATAGCCGGAGGCTGGCTATTCAGGCTTTAGCTTGTTTTGCGAATGTTCGAGAATCAAAAGAGCACGTGGGATTTTAACCAAAATTTGGAATAAAATGGAACGCGGACTTCTAGTTGAGATATTACGCTCGTACTTAATGTAAACGGTGTACTTTACGTCCGGCATAGCAAAGAAAAGTTTTCAGCGTCGCGTGAAACAGGAGAGCGCGGCAAAAGCGGTTTGAACTAATATTCTTGTGACAGATCACATCGTCACATCCCCGGGTTACTTCGGAGAGAAAAAAAAGGAGAAAAGGACCGGGACTGTAGCAAGAAGCCTATCCAACATTTTGACATACAAAAAAAGAAATATACTACCAAAACTTAACTACCATATTAAACAACTAAAAAAATAAACTATATAAACTAAATAACGATACCAAAATACCTAACAAAACAAAAACAATAAAAAAATAAACTTTGTCCACAAGTGGCACTTATCGTGTCCAACACTTGGCAAGAAAAAGGGGGCACTGCACTCACAAATGGGGAGGGGTTCAGCGTCGCAGCGGGGGAATGGTGATCCTCTTGCCGTTGGGGAGCCGGATCCGTAGCCTCTTCGTCAGCGGGACTCCTCGGGGCCTCAGGGACTGAACCCAGGCATGGTAGTCCTCGGGTTGGCCTTTGGTTGCCGACAGGACCGGGGGCGGAGACTCCGGACGTTTTGGAGGGACTGCGGCCGGCTCTTCTCGGCGGGGACTCGGCGGGTTGGGACTCAGGGACCTCAGGATGTCCCAGAGTTCCTGGACGGCCTTTGGCACCGAAGGTTGGGCTGCTGGAAACTAGAGGGGGACGTTGGCGGACCTGGGGGTCTCCGGCACGTTCTTCGGGGACCGCGTCACCTTCGGAATCGGACGGCAGCGGTGACGCGGTCAAGTCGATGACGTCCTCACAGGGCGACGGCGACCGATACGGCCGGATTACAGGTGGAGCCTGGATTTTGGGGGGGTACGGTCCGAAACGGGCGATTAAGGCTCTCCGAAGGGCCTCATCGCCATCACCGGGCTTCCAGTCGGGGACCTGGGGCTGCATCTGTTCGATGGCTGGTGGTGGTGCAGTGCGGGCTGGGCGGAGGAGGCGGTTCTCCAGGATCTTGATCTTGGGTCGGATGACCCGTCCTGTTGCTGGCAGCTTGGTGGCATTGCTGCCTGCCCTTCCTCCCACCCTATGGCGCGGTTTTCCGGTGCGGTTCTTGCGGCGGCATATCTTATGCCTACGGTGTGGCTGTGGTTTTTTCGGTACGGTTCATGCGGCGGCATACCCTATGTCTACGGCTTGACGGCGGCGGTGTTGACGACCGGTAAGACGACGGGCTCTCTTTCAGCGGAGCGGCGCCGTAGCGTGCAGGCGAACTTCCTGTCATTGCTGCGGCCCTAGCGGACGGCGTGGCTGATTACCCGTCTTCTTGCTTTTGCCGGCTCTTCGAAATTGATGATCCTGGTAAATAAAACAAAACAAACAAAAAAAGTAAACATCACCCGTTCTCCCTTCTCTGGACTGAGAGCGCTTGAACAGGGTACACCCCGCGTTTTCCGGGCCTCGTCCTTTCGCCTGACCAGGGTATTGGTTTGTGGGAGCAGCTGCACCTGCCGGGGAAGTGTCATCACCCGTGTAGAAACAAAAACGGCCCGACCTTGACGCGGTATCGTCCTGAGGCCGGCCCATGACGGAACACGCAATGATGACTCCCTGCTCGACAGCAAGGACGGAGACAGATCGGTCAACTGCTCTTCAAACTGATCTGGACATGGCGGGCGATTGGGCATCGTCGGCAGCGGGCATGTAGCTAACCAGAACATTTGGCGACGTGAAGACGTCGCAGGAGCAAACCTTTTGGCGACGTCGCAGGAGAAATCCTTTCGTCCTGGCCACTTCGAGATTTCAGCGCTCTCCTGGCGGGATCCTTCTCTGCGCGGTGATGTTGTACTGGTCGCCCATTACTAAAACCAGGCCATTAATGAGGCCAATACGGTGGCCTGAACGGTGACCACTACTGCGGAATTACGGTAGTCTTTCCTGAGGCCACTACTGGCGGAACTGTCTTTACTTGCGGTTGTCTTTAAATAAAAATCGGCCATTCGTTTACGTAGTTCTTCCACGGTTCCGGTATCGTCAAAGTCATAACGTAGTAAAATGGAACGCGGACTTCTAGTTGAGATATTACGCTCGTACTTAATGTAAACGGTGTACTTTACGTCCGGCATAGCAAAGAAAAGTTTTCAGCGTCGCGTGAAAAAGGAGAGCGCGGCAAAAGCGGTTTGAACTAATATTCTTGTGACAGATCACATCGTCACAAGGCGTAAATTGGCAGCCATGTTTTCAGTAGAATCGGATGACGTCATACAATTGGAAAGCATTGGGAACTTTCATTTTAAAGATTGGCATGTTTTGAAACTAGATGTTGGTACATTAGAGAAAGCTAAAATCCGTTAAAATTTTCACGATTCAAAATTCAAATCATTCAAACGTTGGATGATTGATTTATCTGTGTTGAGCATTGTTCAAGCTATTTGTTATTAACAATAATTACTAATATTAATTTCTAATATTAATAAGCAGTACTAACAACAAGTTTTTAATTATAGTTTTAATTGTTAATACGTAGTTTTTAAAAGGTTATTTTCTTTATTTATTTATTAACCATTAATTAACAAACTATTTAAAACTAAAACTATTCGCGATTCAAGTTAAGCAAACTCTACTTGGTGGACAAAGTTTGTACTAAAAAATGTCTAAAATATATTATTTCTTTTCCTTAACAGAAAATTTCTAGTGATTGCAGGTTATTTAAAACATCCTTTACCACAAGTTTCATGTTTTTAAACTTTTTCAAAAACGTAAAATTCATTATATCAGTGACAGATTGACAGCTCGTACAGTGTTGTGACGTCACAACACTGATATATAATGGCGGAAAAAGTTAATGTGAATCGCCAATTATAAGTATTTTTTCAAACTAATATAACAAATGAACCACAAACTATAATAATAAATGTTAATAAATTATATGTAACAAAACTTTAAATTAAATTAAACAAAATAATATTGAAAAATTGCGAAAGAAAAATTGTAGAATTTCACTTTCTAAATAGCTTCAAACTCGTGATTTTCGAAAAATCACTCATGCATTGCAAGTAAGCAGACGCATGTTGCTACTAGGCAACTGGTTCGGACCAATTGCCGTTTAAAACTGTCAAATTGATTTCTGATGTCTTAAAAACTGCCAAAGCTGTCAAGTTCTCTCAATAAAATCTTTTGGAGTGTTTTAAAACTAATTTCTGGGAGACTTAAAAGCTGTTTAAACCTATCAAATTGATTTCTGGTGACTCAAAAATTGCCAAAACTGTCAAATTCTTTCAACAAAATCTTCTTTTGAAATGTTTTAAAACTAATTTCTGGGAGACGTAAGAGTTGTTTAAAACTGTCAAATTTGTTTCTGATGACTTAAAAAACTACCAAAGCTGTCAAATTCTCCCAACAAAATCTTCTTTTGGAATATTTTAAAACTAATTTCTGGGAGACTTAATAGCTGTACACACCAAATTTTATTTGGGAAACACTGCAACACCAATACGGAAGTGATCACTTCCCAATCAAACTAAGTCAAAGCAACTATAGAACTACAACAACATCACAGATCAAAAAATGGAAATTGGAGCAAGCAAACTGGAATCTATTCACAGACGAACTTAACAAGAACTACATAACATCTACCAATTCCGAAAACATTAATACGCTAATTCAAAATATCACAAACCAAATAATAAAAGTAGCTGAGAATACAATAGGATACAAAAAACATAGAAACAAGAAATGTGTGCCATGGTGGAATGAACAATGTAAACAATCAATACAAAACGTTAAAAAAGCTGTCAAAGAATTTCGTCAAAATAGAACGCAAGATAACTTCATAGAACTAAAAAGAAAGAAAGCAATGTGTAGACGAACAATAAAAGAAAGCAAAAAACAAACATGGCAACAATACGTTTCCTCAATAAACCCAGACACTCCACCAAAAGAAATATGGACGAAAATTAATAAAATTAAGGGTAAATACACTTCTACAGAAATAAAATCAATACACGTTAACAATAAAATAATAACAGATGCCAAAGAAATTAGCGAAACCATAGCCAAAACATTCCATGATAACTCGAGTAACCATCAATACAACCAGGACTTCTTAAAAATAAAAGAATTAGAAGAACGAGAAGAACTAGAAATAAGGGATGACGAAGAAAACCCATTAAACACAGAATTTACAATACAAGAATTGACAACAGCCATCAAGGAGACAAAAAATAATAGTAACCCGGGACCTGACAACATACCCTACGAATTTATCAAACACTTACCCGAAAAATTACTAAACCACATACTAGATATATTTAATCATATATGGAAAACACATTCCTTTCCGGATCAGTGGAAAGAGACCATTCTGATACCTATCCATAAAAGCGGAAAACCAAAAATAGATCCTCTAAACTACCGACCGATATCCCTCTCGAATACCTTATGCAAAACTATGGAAAAAATGGTCAATAAGCGACTCATATGGTTTCTGGAAAAATACAATTTACTAGCACCAGAACAATGCGGTTTTAGGAATGAAAGATCCACCATGGACCATTTAGTGAATTTGACTATCGAAGCACAGAAAGCTATTAAATACAAACAACATTTAACAGCAGTATTCTTTGACATGGAAAAGGCATACGACAGGACCTGGAGACACCATATTATCAAATCGCTGGCCAAAAATGGAATACAAGGAAACATATTACATTTCATAAAAAGTTTCCTATCTGACAGGACATTTAGAGTACGATGCAATGATCATATGTCGGAAAAATACGAACTAGACAATGGAATACCACAGGGAGCAACGATCAGTGTGACATTGTTCCTAGTAGCTATAAATGACATAGTTGCAAAAACGCCAAAACTAGTCAAAACAGCATTATTTGCGGATGATCTAGCAATATATTGCAGAGGAAAAAATCCACAGGCCGTCCAATCCAACCTCCAAACCGCTATAAACCAAATTCATAACTGGACAACCCAAACCGGATTCAAAATATCGCCGACAAAGACTAAATCAATCCATATATGTAAAAAAAGACATAGAGACAACTATACAAACCTAAAAATTCACAACAATGACATAAGAAAAGAAAATCAAATAAAATTCTTAGGAATTACTTTCGACCATAGACTGACTTGGAAACCACATATAATAGAACTAAAAGCAGAATGCCATAGAAGACTAAACCTAATTAAAACACACACCATAGCTGGGGAGCAGACAAAAATACACTATTATGGATATACAGAGCAATAATAAGATCTAAGCTAGACTATGGTTGTTTCATATACGGTAATGCTAGCAAAAACGTTTTAAAGCTTTTAGAACCAATCCATAATAGTGCTATCAGACTTATTATTGGAGCTTTTCGTACAAGCCCAGTACTAAGCATACTAACTGAAGCTGGAGAACCGAGCTTAGAAGACAGAAGAAAACATTTACTAGCAAACTATGTAACACAAATTGCCAGCCAACCAAAGCACCCAAACCATAGTCAAATCCTAGAAAACACCACAAACCTAGAACTG
Source organism: Ophonus ardosiacus (assembly GCA_943142095.1). Taxonomy (NCBI): domain Eukaryota; kingdom Metazoa; phylum Arthropoda; class Insecta; order Coleoptera; family Carabidae; genus Ophonus; species Ophonus ardosiacus. Next base: position 38,409,746 of record OW964837.1, read on the forward strand.
AAACAACATATCCCCCTCCTAACCCAAATTCTACCAATATTTGAACAAATGACACAATACTCAATTGAAGTCGCCCCTAAAGATATCTCCTCAACCCCACCATGGATAATCTCCCAACCAAATCACAACATATGTCTCCTTGACTATCCCAAGAAAACAACAACAAAAGAAACATACAAAACCAAACTAAAAGAAATACTTGACGACGACCCAGAAAACCACATCTATACAGACGCATCCAAATCAAAAGATGGAGTAGGGATAGCAGTATCTATTAGAGGGAAAACCATAAAACTCCGACTACCAAGCACAATCAGTACAGAATCAGCTGAAAAATACGCCATGCTCGCAGCACTTAAAGAAATCTGTAATATTCCCTACAACGACAAAACGTATACTGTCCTAACAGACTCCGCCAAATCCATGAAAGATACCCTCGATCCCTACCCCAAATGTCCTATAACTGTCCATATTAAAGAATATCTTCATAAACTCCAAACCCAGAATACACCTATTAAGTTCATATGGATCCCCTCCCATATCGACCTAGAAGGTAACGAAAAGGCAGACCAACAAGCTAAAGAAGCAATAAAATTGGATGAAATTTACCCTAGTCGTTCCACAAAAAATGACATAAAAGAAATAATAAAACAAAAACTGGAAGAAATCAGACAACAGAAATGGACGGAAAACAGAAACAACAAATTAAGAGAAGTAAAAGAAAATATACAAAGTTGGAAAACGAAAGAACCAAGAAAACACCAAATTATTTACACGAGACTAAGAATCGGACTTACAAAAATCACACATAAATACAGTTTCGAAAAAACACCACCTCCAGTTTGCGACGTCTGCAACACAACCCTAACAGTAAAACATATCATCATAGACTGTACCAAATACACACAACAGCGAACGACAAACAACATTCCAAACGACATCAAAGAAGCCCTGAGAGAAGACCACGAGCAACTGAGAAGAACCATAGACTTTATTAAAGACATCAACCTATACAAACATATATAACAACGTGTACTTATTATAATGAATACCCTTTAAGATGTACCCACTCATTGTACCAACGCTATGACCTGAGTTGTTAAAGCGTTCTAAATAAATAAATAAAAAAAAAAAAATAGCTGTACAAAACTGTCAAATTGATTTCTGGTGACTTAGAAACTGCTAAAGCTGTCAAATTCTTCTAACAAATCTTCTTTTGGAATGTTTTAAAACTAATGTCTGGGAGACTTAAAAGCTGTTAAGAAATGTCACTTGTCTACATTCTTAATGGCAACGTTTAGTCAGGACTGCTTTGTCAGTATATTACATAACCAAGCGAAATGGCGTACTGCTTTGTAAAGGAATACAAAAATAAAATAGGGCATTCATTTACTAAAATTAGATTATAGCAATAGCTCAAGAAGAATGGAAAATAACGATAAATTAAAATTTAAAAATATAATCGTTATTTATTGAGTATTACTGTAAATAAAAAGTGCACATTTTATTATTTTTTGTTATGGTGGACGACCCCATTGAGGCGACTGTAGAAAAAATCTTGTGTGTGTTTCGAGCGCAAATGGACATTGTCGATTTCAACAATAATGGAGCAAGTTTTCATTTTTCATTTATAACATTATAACGTAACTTTATGTCTAGCTAAACATGAATATTTAACAGTATAAAAATAACTCAAATTTATTAGTAAATTTCTATTATTTATCAAGATTGGAAAATTCGCCGATTATTCTTAAAAATTGCGTTAATTTTCTAAACTCTGACAAACAAATGACGTCATTTCTTTTCAAACTTCATTTGTTTTTCTGGTATTGTTAGCTATGAGTTATTTCGTTTGACATTAAAACAATACAATATTTCAGAAAATGTCTTGCTATGTAGCAAAAGAACCACAAAATATCTATAATATTAAAAAAAAAAACAATTACGTTAGTTATTATTTGTATTATATTTGCACGAAATAAAATAAAATTTTAGCGAAACATAGAGACTTTCTCCTTACAAAATTTGTAACCTGAGATACAGTTCGGGACACAGCACTTACTGTTCACCATTTTTCTAACTAAATAATATAGATATTCTCTCAGAAAATCAAATTGGCACTGACTTTAATATACAATTCAATGTAGTTTAGATCTAATACATGGGAGGCCTGACTGTCGCGCCGCTCTGCAGATTTCTTTGTAACCAGTACATTAAACAGTCGCGGTCTGTATTAACAACGGAATACGAAGTCACTTTTCCTTAGTTGTTTTTGTTCCGTGGTTCGGGCCAATTGCCTTTTACAAGGCGCAAATAAGCTGATCATGGTAGTCATTACGTCATCACTTCATTCTTACAGTTGTCACCAGGTGGCGACTCCATCGAATATCAGCCAAACATGGCTGCCTCGCGTACGCCTAATGAATTAGAATAGAGTACCAGGATGATCTGATTTAATTGTTATTATGTTTGCAGCACTATAAATCAATATTAATTTACAACTACAAATTTACGAAATGGATCATGTACGACGAAGAATTTACACAGATTGCGTTTTAGTAGAGCACCTGGAAGTTGATGCTGATTTTTATAATAATGTGTGTGTGACGATTTTTCCTTCAAATCTATTGAAATAAGATGCAAAACTTCTCAAATTTGGTATTTAAAACTCATATATAATTCGAAACATATTAGATAGATAGATGATAAATCGGATATTTGGAGCTCTAACAGATTTTTGAGGAAAAACAATAAAATATAATTCAAAATTTCGTATTACAGACTTTTTTATTTATTGGACAACAAATTAGATTTTATTTATAAACGTTTAACCGGAAGTGATACTTTATTTAAAGCTCACTGCTTTTTTAAACATGGAATTGGCGGGAGGTTAAGTGCTGGCCACATCAGTTTTTTTTATTTTGGGTGTGTCAATCATTGCTGGCGTGGAAGGTGCACCACAGGGGTCACTTTTGTGTCATGCGGCCACGAGACCTCATCGTAGTTATTTTCAATTAATATATACAATACTTTTTAAATTCCTTTTACTTATTACTTCCTGCTGACGTTTACTTTTCTCTTTCGCTCGTGGTACAGGACATAAGTGAAGATAAGGCGGATTCCCACGGCGCGGAGATCGGCGCGCTCCGAGCCGCGCCGATCCACGAGCCGAGCTTCTATTCACAAATTTCAGCCGATCCCACGGCGCGTGTAGGCTCGCCTATATTGCGTTCTGCACGCTTGCGAAGCATCTCCGATTGAGTGCGTGTCGCGCAGTCGACAACCACGCCATCGAATAGCCGTAGCATCGAAAAACCGTGCCATCGAAAGTCGCCACGTCGACACGGACCCCCACCACTGGCCGTAGCTACGATAGCCGTCACATCGAAAGTCGCCACGTCGACATCAGCCCCCACCACTGACCGTAGCTACGATAACCGTCACATCGAAAGTCGTCACGTCGACATCACCCCCCACTACTGACCGTAACTAGGATAGCCGTCACATCGAAAGTCGCCACGTCGACATCGCCCACCAACTAATCGTCACTGAGTCTTTCAAAGCGTTAATTCCACTGACTCGCTATAACATAGTTTGTACTTCATATTATTTACGTTAGATGACACCGCCATGTACGAAAATGTTATGGTATTTACTGAAATGATTAAAAGGAAGAAAATATCTATTTTTGTCAACAATTTAATGTTACAAAATATAAAACAGTTAAACATTATGTGATAGACTGAACAAATATACATTTGTGTGTATTATAAAATAGTACAGGTATACAGGCTGTATCAAGATAATGGAACAGTGTATTTTATTCGTGTATGTGAAAAGATACAGAAGAAAGTGATTAAGATATTTTGTAAGGCATAGAGGGCGACACATTTTAGCATAAACTTTATTGTCTTAAATTCAGTGGTACTCAAACTAGAGGGCAATATTATATTTTTTTAAGTGGCATTATATATATTTTATTAGCGCATTAAATAGAGAATTTTCTTCTAAATTCAACGATTTAATAATATCATACCCTTACATTGCGAAAAATTTGATAAAAATTAATTCAAATTTAATATTTCATTTCTACATTATCTAAGTAATCTGAGCTAACATTCAATCAATAAAACAAAACAAAATTTATTTTAGTTTTATTACATTCAAGTAAGCTACGATTTTGGCAATAAATTCAACTTTTAAAATAATTTTTTTGTTTTATTGATTGAATGTTTGCTCAGATTACTTAGATACAGTAGAAATGAAATACTAACTTTGAATTAATTTTTATAAATTTTTTCGCAATGTAAGGGTATGATATTATTATATCGTTGAATTCAGAACAAAATTCTCTATTTAATGAGTTAATAATATATATATATATATATATATATATATATATATATATATAAAATGCCATTTAAAATTATATAATATTGCCCTCCTGTAGTTTGAGTACAACTGGATTTAAGATAATAAAGTTTATGCTAAAATGTGTCCCCCTCTATCCCTTACAAAATATCCTAATCACTTTTTTCTGTATCTTTTCACATACACGAATAAACGGCACTGTTCCATTATCTTGATATACCATGTACTGAAATGTTTCAAAATAGGTAAAATATTTACCATTACGTTTTATAACGCAGATTTATAAATTTGTTTAAATGTTAGAGAAAACAGAAACATGCTATTAGAATTGTTTTAAAATTTAAACACTCGCAATACTAAAAATTAGATTGAAATTAAATTAATTGTTTATACAAAATATTTTATTAGCTGTTAGGTAAGTATATCCAGAAAATGTACCGGTATAGTATGTTGTTTTCGTACATTGCTAAATAGAAGAAAAAAATATGTATGGAGGTATAATTTGGAGGATGATAGTCAGAATTTGGAGAACTGTGCTGAAATATAAAGGTAACGTAGATTTTATACTCAAAACTCAAAATAATTTTTAAGTTTCACAAATGGCAAAATGTACAAATGGGGTCATTTCACATTTTCTGATTTATTTTTTTCTTGAAAAAATAGGTCAAATTAAACATGTATGTGTATGTTTTTCATCTTATAAGTCTTTAGAATCAGAGATATGATTTTTTAAAAGTTGCGTTTAATTTCAAATATTTCAACGGCTGACGACACATATTCACGGATACGACAGTCGAGCTCTACCGGTTTAATATAGAACTATGACTATTTGGTTTGGTATTTATTTAAATAAATGGTTTATTTACATAATTTATACTGCACTTGTACTTTTAAAGAAATAGAAAGTAATAATAATCTTCTCTCTTGTATATTTTGCTGTCAGTTGTCACACTTTTAGGTTAGGTTACTGTTTCATGTTGTGAAGCGTGCGTGTGTGAGAGTGAATTGTCTTTGTGTGAGTATGAATTTGTGTCGTCACAAATTTAGTCCGTGTTTAAAACCGCGAAAGTTTATTAGCAAATTTATGAATGAAAAGTAGCATATTTCAAATTATTTTCTATTACTATATTTATAAAATGAGATGGATTTCATGATTTTATAAAAAAATCGACAATTATTTTTTTTGAAATGACCCCATTGGTTACATGCATGTTTCGAAAATTTGTATGAATATACAATATAAAAGCAGTACTGCAGTAGTATTACAATTAAATACAGAATAAGAAAAAAATTATCCATTAAGGCATTTATCATATTTATATTATAGTTATTCATCTCAATTTTTATTCGGTACTAATTGATTAACATAGTTACGTATTATACACTTTTAAAGTTGTTTTTATTTTTGCGCTTAACAAGTAACGCCATTTACAATAGGTCAAGTGTTAGCTCTCATCTTCTTTTTATTCATTTCAATTCTATACCGAACCCGGGAAAAGAATTCAAAATCTTTTTAAACCAAAAAGTGGTATTGAACTTCTCCAACTTTGTAATTTAATCTATAGATCTAAAATTAATAACTCCGTGGCCAAGCGTGTTGAGGCAGTGTGTCTCCGGCATCACTCGAAGCGACCTTCACCGCTCGGACTCTGAGGTCGTGGGTTCGAGTCCCACCAGGGGCTTGGATGTTTGTGTGTGTCTTTAATACTTTATATGATATGTATGAAATCTAACATATAATTAAAAATAGTTCAAAAGCCGACAAAATATTATTATATACTCGTATATTATATATGATAATAGGGTGTGGTGACCGGCAGCTGATTGAACAAGTAAAATTAGACTTTCGTAATTTCTTGCTCCCCTAATTATTTTAGTTAAATAAAGATTCAAATAAAAGTTGTAGAGCATAAAATTCTGAATTTGAAGAAATAGTCATGTAATTGAATCTAAAAATAGATATTTGTTAATAATTTTGCCTCAATTTCATGGCTCCATCGCTATTTCTGAGGTAATTTTCGACATTTTAATACTTAATTTCTGCCGTCATAAATTATTCAAATGCTTATTGATTGAAATACAAAATTTTGTGCTCTACAACTTTTATTTGAAAATTTTTATTCTGAAATAATTACGGAAGCAGGACATTACAAAAGTCTGATTTTATATGTTAAAGTCCTATATTCAGCTGTGCCGGTGAGTACCTTGTATATGTATAATCTCAATTTTTTGTTCGGTAAGTGCACCCGGCACAGCCGAACATGCAATTTTCGTAATTTTCTGCTTCTCTATTTTAGGTAAAAACAGCTTCAAAGAATAATTGTAATAAAATTCTTCATCTGAAGCAATAGCCATGGAATTGACACTAAAATTAGACATTTGTTAATTATCTTGTTTCAGTTTCATGGCTCCATCGCTATTTCTATTTCGATATTTTCATACCTAATTTCTGCCGTTATAAAGCATGCAATTAATTTTGCCTATTGATTCAAATATAGAATTTTATGTGCAACAACTTTTATTTGAAGCTTTTTTTTCAAAAATAATTAGGGAAGCAGGAAATGTTAAAGCCCTGTGCTGGTTTCACCGGTCATCATCCTGTATATGTATAATCTCATTTTTTTGTTCGGTGAGTGCACCCCACAAAATTTTTCATGGTCGGCGCCTGTGTACAGACACAATCATTGTAGCTCACTCCAATCATCCGCATAATATTAAAATGTCCGCTTTCCACAGTATGATAGACACACTTTTAAAAATACCCTTAAATAAACTTAGTTATAAATCAGAGCTTAATTTCATTATAACAATTGCCCTTAACAACGGTTACTCCCATAATTTAATTCATAATCTTATTGCTAAGAAAATGTTTAAGTATATTTTAAAACAATTGTATATTCCATCTATATCACCAAGAAATTATATACAAAAAACTTATACATACATAAAGTAACATATATAAATCAATTCATTGAAAAATTGTAATTTGAGCTAAGAAAATTTAATATAGAATGCAGTTTCTAAAATAGAAATAATCTGAAAACAATACTAGTAAATAACAAAATTTTATCCCAAAATAATTATAAAAAGTCTGGTACCTATCTATCAAATAATTTATAATGCATGTGACTATTTATATTGGGTGAACAGCTCCTAATTTCAACATTAGATTCGATGAACACATGAGAAGTTTTAAAAGCAATAGAACCAATTAAATGTATCCTAATATTTATTAGAAAAAAATCTGTTGTGGTCAGCACAAGACCTTCCATCAATTCGATGTATTTTGTACAAATCCCATAACAAAAGTTCCTTTGAAAAGATTCTATAAATCCAATAATATTCTAACATGATCTATGACTATGTAAATTGCACTTGACACTTCCTTTTTTCTTCTTCAGATTCTTCCTACTTTATTAGAGGTCGCTGTTTCTTACTCTTCTCTTCTACTCATTTCTGTCCAACACATCTTCGTCACAAAGTTCTTCCTCTCTCAAATCTGCTGCTACATAGTTCTTCCATCTTCTCTTTGCCCACCCTTGTACCGAATTGAAATTTCCAATCTTGAGGCGAGGCTGCAACTGCAAGTCACTTGCGAGCGACACCCTGTCAGTTATACAACTTTCTAAGCCTATACTTTCCATCTTTGGTTTTGCACTTAACACTGACATTTATCAATAAGAATTTTTTGAATATATCAGCTGTTTTCATAATTTCAGCTAAGCTGATTGGTTTTTGAAAGTTAAAGTTTATAATTCTATATCTATTGAATATGAAGGAAAATGTATAATCCGTATAGAGAATAAGATATTACTTCATATTGATAGTCACATAAAATTTCGAAAAATAATATTTTTCAAAAAAACTGTTCCGGTTAACCAATTATAACCAAAATCTAATCAGCTCTTCATATGGACGTAAAGAAGAGGAATACGAAAGAACGATAATTTTTAGAATTGTAGTTTTGGAGTTATCGTCGGAGTAAAATTTGTCACGCAATATTTGTTTGAATACAAGCTATGTTCTGCTTAAAAGTCATATTTTGCTAAATTTGATATTATTTATTTTTATTATTAAATAATGAAATTTGACATTTCTTAAAACAGCGTTTTAGTTAAAACCGAGCTCGCACTACCAGTCACGGATGTAACCTTAATAAACGAACAGTTAAACCTTTAGAACAAATTTATAAACCTGCGTTATAAAATAAATTGGTAAATATTTCACCTATTATGAAACATTTCACATACAATATTATACGAGTATACCTGTGTATATTTGTATATTTGTGCAGTCTATCATATAATGTTTAACTGTTTTATATTTTGTAACATTAAATTGTTGACAAAAATAAATATTTTCTTCCATTTAATCATTTCAGTAAATGCCATTACATTCTCGTACATGGCGGTGTCATGTAACGTAAATAATATGAAGTACAAACTATGTTATAGCGAGTCAGTTGAATTAACGCTTTGAAAGGCTCAGTGACGATTAAGTGGTGGGCGATGTCGACCTGGCGACTTTCGAAGTGATGGCTATCGTAGCTACGGTCAGTAGTGGGGGGTGATGTCGACGTGACGACTTTCGATGTGACGGTAATGGTAGCTACGGTCAGTGGTGGGGGCTGATGTCGACGTGGCGACTTTCGATGTGACGGCTATCGTAGCTACAGCCAGTGGTGGCGGGTCCGTGTCGACGTGGCGACTTTCGATGGCACGGTTTTTCGATGCTACGGCTATTCGATGGCGTGGTTGTCGACTGCGTGGCATGCTCCGCTCCGATTTAACACAAAATTATTTGAAGCGAAATAAGTGGTGTAGTAGTTGGTTTTTAAATTTAAAACATTTATAGATGAATAATCGAAGTGAACGAATAGCAGCTTGTGCTGCAGCATACTATTTTTTTCAGGGTAATTTGAGTAAACCTCCAAAAATTCTAATGTCATTTCTTGACTCCACTCCATCTCGTCTGAACTCTACTAAATGGACAAGTGAAATGAAAATGAAACATCGAACACTTGTGGAAGACCACCCAAGTAGGCTCGCGCCTTTGACTCGTGTCATATTTACCGACAACGAACGGATCGGCGCAAGCCGAGCCGAGCCAAGGCGTGCGACCCTATCCCACGGAGTGCGTGTCGCGCAGTCGACAACCACGCCATCGAATAGCCGTAGCATCGAAAAACCGTGCCATCGAAAGTCGTCACGTCGACACGTAACCCCCACCACTGGCCGTAGCTACGATAGCCGTCACATCGAAAGTCGTCACGTCGACATCACCCCCCACCACTGACCGTAGCAACGATAGCCGTCACATCGAAAGTCGTCACGTCGACAACACCCCCCACTACTGCCCGTAGCAACGATAGCCGTCATATCGAAAGTCGCCACGTCGACATCACCCTTCCCACCTAATCGCCACTGAGTCTTTCAAAGCGTTAATTCAATTGACTCGCTATAACATAGTTTGTACTTCATATTATTTACGTTAGATGACACCGCCATATACGAGTATGTCATGGCATTTACTGAAATGATTAAATGGAAGAAAATATCTATTTTTGTCAACAATTTAATGTTACAAAACATAAAACAGTTAAACATTATATGACTGACTGAACAAATATACATATGTGTGTATGACAAAATACCTTAATGTAGGTACATAATATTGTATATGAAATATGTTTCAACATAGGTGAAATAGTTACCATTTTATTTTATAATGCAGATTTATAAATTTGTTTTAAATGTTAAAGAGAAACAGAAGCATGCTATTAGAATTGTTTTCATATTTAAACACTCTTAATACTAAAAACTAGATTGAAAATTTAAATACTAATAGAGATTAATTGTTTATACAAAATATTTTATTAGCTGTTAGGTAAGTATATACAGAAAATACACCGGTATAATATGTCGTTTTCTTACATTGCTAAATAGAAGATAAAAATATGTATGGAGGTATAATTTGGAGGTTGATAGTCAGAATTTGGAGAACTGTGGTTTATTATAAGGACAACGTAGATTTTTCTTCTCAAAACTCAAAATAATTTTTAAGTTTTACAAATAGTAAAATGTACAAATTGGTTACATGCGTTGTAAAGAAAAGGATTTAGGTAGCTACGAAATAATAAAAATTTATTAAGAGTAGTGACCTGCGAAAAAATTGAAAAATTCGTTCCTGCCAAATAAAAATATCATTAAAATTAAAATTGTAAATATATTGTAAAAAATTACTTAATGAAAGTGAGTGATTTATAAAGTAGAAGTAAATACAGTAAGTAAACGAAATAAAAGTCATTTATCGTCAAACTATAAAATTTACTTTCTTTAGGTAATTTTAAACGTTCCCATGTTCCTGTTCCTAAGTTCGCCAACGATTATCAAACAAATTAATAAACGCTGCTAAAATCTGCAGTACTTTCTTTGTTGAACACGTCGCAACATGCGTGCTCCGAAAAATTGTATGAATATACAATATAAAAGCAGTAATATTACAATTAAATACAGAATAAAAAATAATTTATACAGGGTGTCTCAATAAGCTTGCTCACTATTGGTAACTTTTTTATTTGAAGAGATACGAGGTTGGTTAAATGAGCAAAATTGTGCCATTTTATATTAAAAAATTGGTCATGCAGACAAAATAAAAATTGTGTCAGCGGTTCTCAAAATTTGGGACAATATATATATTTTTTAAATGGAACCATATATTTTTTATTATCTTATTGGAAAGAGTATTTTTTTCTCTTTCCAATAAGGTAATGTTGTTTATGTACAATTTTTTCAAATAAACGAGTTATTTACGGTTAAAAATTTAAATTTTGCAAACTATTTTATTAGTTTTTTAGTCAAGTAAACCATGGAAACAATTGATTCTTTATTTTTTTGACGTTTAATAATTTCTCCCGTAAAGTTCTCTGTGTTTAATAATGTTAAATAACTTTACAAATGAAGAAAAGTTAGATATGATCGTGCTATATGGAAAGTTATATCTAGACACCAGTTACGTAGAACGGTCGGCTCTCTTTCCCAAAGAGTTTAAATGTGCGAAAGAAATAATGGCTTTCAATTTGAATATTTTCTTTGTTTTGTTATTACTGTAAAATAAATTAATAAAATAATAATTTTATAAAAGACAATTGTTTCCATAGTTTACTTGACCTAAACTAATAAAAGATAATTTTTATCTTTAAACGTAAATAACTCGTTTATTTGAAAAAATTGTACATAAACAACAATACCTTATTGGAAAGAGAAAAAATTCTCTTTCTAACAAGATAATAAAAAAATATATAGTTCCATTTAAAAAATATATATTCTGTCCCAAATTTTGGGAACCGCTGACACAATTTTTATTTTGTCTACATGACCAATTTTCTAATATAAAATGGTACAATTTTGCTAATTTAACCAACCTCGTATCTCTTCAAATAAAAAAGTTACCAATAGTGAGCAAGCTTATTGAGACATCCTGTATACCACTGGGTTATTGTGTCATAAAAATTTGATGGTAAATAATTTTTTTACTGACGATTTATAAGTTATGTTATTTATAAAATCCTTTTTACCTCCCGCTACCCTTGGTAAGGGAGGTATAGGGATCGTGCTAAAAAACGAATATTGAGATTTTAGTAAATGACCACGTTTTAAGGTTCCTAAAATCCAATTTTAACATTTTCTGTATGTGTGTGTGTGTGTGTGCGTATGTGTGTGTGTGTGTGTATGTGTGTATGTGTATGAATTTTGTTTGTACTCTAACTCAAATACTATCATTCAGAAAATTTTGAAACTATGTACTCTTGCTCTAATCTAATGTGAAAAGAAGCCATTAGATTTTGGTATAGATCAGATAACCGGAAATGATACTTTACCTGAAGCTCATAATGGTTTTTCTTCAAAAAATACCATTAAATGCCATTTTTTCGCATTTTATGTCTTATGAAAATTAAAGATTATTGAATTTTCTACAGGAATACATTAATACTTTTTCTATATATTTTACAGATAAATTTAAAAATAATTTTTTTTATTAGTCGCGAAGCCTAAGATAAACACAATAATTCCTTTGTTACACAGTTCATATTTCAAATGAATGTAACTGACTGTAAATATCACTGTCAGAAAACTAATCACTTCAAATTAATAATAGTGACATTTTAAAAAGAAAATAGAAAATAAACCAATAGTTTTCTGCAATGGAACAGTTTGCAGCGTTAGTAAATACGTAAGTATGTATTTAAATTAATAAAAATTCAATAGCGGGAGGTTTTGTATTGGCCACATCAGATTTTTTTGTATAAAATCTACGTTGTCATTATATTTATGTGCTGTAACACCTCTCCAAATTCTGACTATCAACTACCAAATTATACCCCATACATATTTTTATCTTCTATTTAGCAATGAAAGAAAACGACATACTATACCCGTATATATTCTAGATATCCTTACCTGACGGCTAATAAAATATTTTATAGAAATAATTAATCATTATCAGCCCGATTCACAAAAAAGTTTAAGCAATCCTCATTTTTGGATTAGCGAATTATACACTAATTTTGACAGTTTATATCTTAAAATATATGGTCTAATATATTCCTAGTATCTACCTTTATTGATAATATCATGAAAATTAAATTTTAAATACCGGAATAGAATAGAATTCACTAATCCAAAAATGAGGATTTACTTAAACTTTTTTGTGAATCGGGCTGTATAAGTATTTGAATCTAATAAAATCAATTAAAAATGCTGTGGGTTTTTGGTGAAAAATGATGAATAAGGAAAAAACAAAAGTACACCCTCGATAGGTTTCAGAAAATGTAAAAGATTTTTTATTGCAATTTCCTGCGTTGCTACCATCATCAGAAGAATTATTACAAGAATGAATTTTAAAATTCAGAATACTTACACAGGTAGGTTAAACATAATCAAAGAATTCTAGGGAATGCCGAGATTAAGCAATCCAGAATCGGAGATGAACAAAGGTCTAACTGTTCACTGTGAACAACTTTCTTAATTTCGAAGGATTCCAGGAAAATCTTGGCCTTTCTCTTTCACAATGCAGGATGCTTAAATTGTCTTTATTCTATGTGTGTTGATTTTCTAATAAATGTTGGAAGAATCAAATCTAAGTTTGTTAAATTATTTAAAAAGGGTTGTACAACCCTCAGCCCGTATAATAGTAAGCCATATAATAACGAAGCTAAAATTATTCACAATGTTCACCAGAAATCAATTAACAATAATTTAATTTTATCCAAAGTTGACAAAGGGAACAGTATTGTCAATCTTGGCAAATCAAACTATTTAAATAAAGTCGACGATTTCATTAATAGTAGTAATATCTCCGAGCTTAAGTCGGGCCCCACACCTAGTTTCCAGTTAAATTTAGGTTATTATTAAAGAATTGTGAAACTTTAATAAATAAGGAAAATAACGACAACATACCCATAAGGCCAGTTGTTAGATTTAGTTAATAAAATTAAAAATAATGTCCCTACCAAGTCTAAATTAGTATCGTTTGATGTTCAAAGTATAAATTATTAGAAATAATTAATCAAAAATTAATATACAATAATACTGATAAAAATAATTGTTAAAATTGGTGGGATTATACCTTTTTCAAAATTATTTCAATTTCAATGACAAATTTTATAATCAGAATAAAATAAATAAATATATCATCACGGCATACCCGGTTCCCCAGGTTCGCGACCAGACACTCAGGCACACGGCCACGGGACCCCATAATGAAAATAAAGGTTTATTTATGGTCTCTCCTTTATCACCAACTTTGGCGGAAATATACATGGATTATTTGGAAACTAAAACTGTAACAAGTAAAAATTTCTGAAGTAATAATATTACCTCCCGCTACCCTTGGTAAGGGAGGTATAGGGATCGTACTAAAAATCACATATTGAGATTTTAGTAAATGACCACGTTTTAAGGTCCCTAGAATGCAATTTTAACATTTTTACGATGATGTCTGTATGTGTGTACCTATGTGTGTGTGTGTGTGTGTGTGTGTGTGTGTGTGTGTGTGTGTGTATGTGTGTGTGTGTGTATGTGTGTATGTGTATGAATTTTGTTTGTACTCTAACTCAAATACTATCATTCAGAAAATTTTGAAACTATGTACTCTTGCTCTAATCTAATGTGAAAAGAAGCCATTAGATTTTGGTATAGATCAGATAACCGGAAATGATACTTCCAATTTTAACATTTTCTGTATGTGTGTGTGTGTATGTGTGTGTGTATCCTGTGGACACAATTACTCAAATACTATCAATCAGAAAATTTTGAAATTTTGTAAACCCATTCTATAGGTACTAATGCGGGAAGAGCTCATTAGTTTTTAGTATATATCGGATAACCGGAAGAATCATTTATACATGCTTTTAACAGTTTTTCTTGAAAAAAAAAATACATTGAATTTAATTTTTCTACAACTTTTACTAATAAAAATTGAATATAATGGTACAATCTGTAATTCTACAATAATAGCATTTAGCAAATAACTCTAAATAATTTTAAAAATAAGTTTATAATATAATTTATTTTCATACATCACCTTGCCTATGCGTCAAACAAAAACATAATATTTTAATAACAATTTTGACATATAAACAAATGTCACTGTCAGAAAACAATTACATTAAAATTCATAATGAAACCGTATTAAAGAGAATGTAGTAATAATATATGTATTTGAATCTAATAAAATTAAGGTTTGTAAAAAAAAATATTTTCAATCATATATAAATATTAGAAGTACTATTGATTTGCTTCATTGTCTTCCAGAGAATGCCTCTGAAAAGACTTTGTGTAAAGATGCAAGTACTATTTTAATTTTTTTAAGTTTTTCTATTAATTTTGTCAATATTTGTGAAATTAATTTTGTGTATGATATATTTGTTAAATGTAAAATAAAGATTGTTATGTGTCACTATAAAAATATTTGTACATAATGCTCGCTTGCTGCGTGGTTAAATATTCAGCGGAAGGTTATGGGCTGCCCACATCAGATTTTTTGTATTGGTTTCGTTACGTCGATGACATTATTTGTTTGTATGTAGGTATTGAAAGACAACTACATTCTTTTTTAAACTATATTAATACTTTTGAAAATAACACCAAATTCACAATGGAAATAGAACATGAAATTCCCTAAATTTTCTATATTTAAATATAACTCACTATAATAATAAATTTAATTTCAAAATCGCCGGAAAATACATGTACAGACACAATCATTCTAGCTCACTTCAATCATCCGCATAATATTAAAATGTCCGCTTTCCACAGTATGATAGACACACTCTTGAAAATACCCTTAAATTATATTGATTATAAATCAGAACTTAATATCATTCTAATTGCCTTTAATAACGGTTACTCCCCTAATTTAATTCATAATCTTATTGCTAAGAAAAAATTTAATTGCATTTAAAAACAATTCTATACCCCATCTACATCAAACTAAGAAATTATATACAAAATACTTACACATAATATAACATATAAATCAGTTTAGTGAAAAATTATCCTTTGAGCTAAGAAAATATAATATAGAGTACAGTTTCTAAAATAAAAATAATTTGAAAACAATACTAGTCAATAATAAAATTTTATTCCAAAATAATTATAATAAGTCCGGTAGCAGTATCTATCAAATAAACTGTAATGATTGTGACTATTTATATTGGGTGAACAGCTCGTAATTTCAACATGAGATTTAGATTCGATGAACATATGAGAAGTTTTAAAAACAATAGAACCAATTAAAATGTAGTCTAACATGTATTAGAGAAAAAAGCAACATAGTATAATAAAGACAATTTAAGTATTCTGAATTGTGAAAGGGAAAAGTCACGATTAACATTCCTGGAATCCTTCGAAATCAAGAAAGCTATTCTCAATGAGTGTAATGAACGAGCCGTTAGACCTTTGTTCATCTCCGATTCTGGATTATTTTATCTGGGTATTCCCTAGAATTCTCTAATCTTTGCACTGTGTTTAACCTCCCTATGTAAGAATTCTGAATTTTGAAATACTTCTGATCATGGCAGAAAAATTTTGTAAAACCTACCGAGTGTGTAATTTTTTCCTTATTTCAATATAGTTTTTAGTATTGTCCTTATAATACAGCACCGTTCTTCAAATTCTGACTATCGACCTCCAAATTATACCTCCATACATATTTGTATTTTCTATTTACCAATGTACTAAAACGACATACAACACCGGTGCATATTTTAGACATACTTACGTAATAGCTAATAAAATATTTTGTATAAACAATTAATCTATATTAGTATTTAAATTTTCAATCTAGTTTTTAGTATTAAGAGTGTTTAAATATGAAAACAATTCTAATAGCATGCTTCTGTTTCTCTTTAACATTTAAAACAAATTTATAAATCTGCATTATAAAATAAAATGGTAACTATTTCACCTATGTTGAAACATATTTCATATACAATATTATGTACCTACATTAAGGTATTTTGTCATACACACATATGTATATTTGTTCAGTCAGTCATATAATGTTTAACTGTTTTATGTTTTGTAACATTAAATTGTTGACAAAAATAGATATTTTCTTCCATTTAATCATTTCAGTAAATGCCATGACATACTCGTATATGGCGGTGTCATCTAACGTAAATAATATGAAGTACAAACTATGTTATAGCGAGTCAATTGAATTAACGCTTTGAAAGACTCAGTGGCGATTAGGTGGGAAGGGTGATGTCGACGTGGCGACTTTCGATATGACGGCTATCGTTGCTACGGGCAGTAGTGGGGGGTGTTGTCGACGTGACGACTTTCGATGTGACGGCTATCGTTGCTACGGTCAGTGGTGGGGGGTGATGTCGACGTGACGACTTTCGATGTGACGGCTATCGTAGCTACGGCCAGTGGTGGGGGTTACGTGTCGACGTGACGACTTTCGATGGCACGGTTTTTCGATGCTACGGCTATTCGATGTCGTGGTTGTCGACTGCGTGGCATGCTCCGATCCCGAGTGCGTGTCGCGCAGTCGACAACCACGCCATCGAATAGCCGTAGCATCGAAAAACCGTGCCATCGAAAGTCGCCACGTCGACACGGACCCCCACCACTGGCCGTAGCTACGATAGCCGTCACATCGAAAGTCGCCACGTCGACATCAGCCCCCACCACTGACCGTAGCTACGATAACCGTCACATCGAAAGTCGTCACGTCGACATCACCCCCCACTACTGACCGTAACTAGGATAGCCGTCACATCGAAAGTCGCCACGTCGACATCGCCCACCAACTAATCGTCACTGAGTCTTTCAAAGCGTTAATTCCACTGACTCGCTATAACATAGTTTGTACTTCATATTATTTACGTTAGATGACACCGCCATGTACGAAAATGTTATGGTATTTACTGAAATGATTAAAAGGAAGAAAATATCTATTTTTGTCAACAATTTAATGTTACAAAATATAAAACAGTTAAA
Source organism: Ophonus ardosiacus (assembly GCA_943142095.1). Lineage (NCBI taxonomy): Eukaryota > Metazoa > Arthropoda > Insecta > Coleoptera > Carabidae > Ophonus > Ophonus ardosiacus. The sequence goes on from OW964837.1 coordinate 38,427,628, forward strand.
CATTATGTGATAGACTGAACAAATATACATTTGTGTGTATTATAAAATAGTACAGGTATACAGGCTGTATCAAGATAATGGAACAGTGTATTTTATTCGTGTATGTGAAAAGATACAGAAGAAAGTGATTAAGATATTTTGTAAGGCATAGAGGGCGACACATTTTAGCATAAACTTTATTGTCTTAAATTCAGTGGTACTCAAACTAGAGGGCAATATTATATTTTTTTAAGTGGCATTATATATATTTTATTAGCGCATTAAATAGAGAATTTTCTTCTAAATTCAACGATTTAATAATATCATACCCTTACATTGCGAAAAATTTGATAAAAATTAATTCAAATTTAATATTTCATTTCTACATTATCTAAGTAATCTGAGCTAACATTCAATCAATAAAACAAAACAAAATTTATTTTAGTTTTATTACATTCAAGTAAGCTACGATTTTGGCAATAAATTCAACTTTTAAAATAATTTTTTTGTTTTATTGATTGAATGTTTGCTCAGATTACTTAGATACAGTAGAAATGAAATACTAACTTTGAATTAATTTTTATAAATTTTTTCGCAATGTAAGGGTATGATATTATTATATCGTTGAATTCAGAACAAAATTCTCTATTTAATGAGTTAATAATATATATATATATATATATATATATATATATATATATATAAAATGCCATTTAAAATTATATAATATTGCCCTCCTGTAGTTTGAGTACAACTGGATTTAAGATAATAAAGTTTATGCTAAAATGTGTCCCCCTCTATCCCTTACAAAATATCCTAATCACTTTTTTCTGTATCTTTTCACATACACGAATAAACGGCACTGTTCCATTATCTTGATATACCATGTACTGAAATGTTTCAAAATAGGTAAAATATTTACCATTACGTTTTATAACGCAGATTTATAAATTTGTTTAAATGTTAGAGAAAACAGAAACATGCTATTAGAATTGTTTTAAAATTTAAACACTCGCAATACTAAAAATTAGATTGAAATTAAATTAATTGTTTATACAAAATATTTTATTAGCTGTTAGGTAAGTATATCCAGAAAATGTACCGGTATAGTATGTTGTTTTCGTACATTGCTAAATAGAAGAAAAAAATATGTATGGAGGTATAATTTGGAGGATGATAGTCAGAATTTGGAGAACTGTGCTGAAATATAAAGGTAACGTAGATTTTATACTCAAAACTCAAAATAATTTTTAAGTTTCACAAATGGCAAAATGTACAAATGGGGTCATTTCACATTTTCTGATTTATTTTTTTCTTGAAAAAATAGGTCAAATTAAACATGTATGTGTATGTTTTTCATCTTATAAGTCTTTAGAATCAGAGATATGATTTTTTAAAAGTTGCGTTTAATTTCAAATATTTCAACGGCTGACGACACATATTCACGGATACGACAGTCGAGCTCTACCGGTTTAATATAGAACTATGACTATTTGGTTTGGTATTTATTTAAATAAATGGTTTATTTACATAATTTATACTGCACTTGTACTTTTAAAGAAATAGAAAGTAATAATAATCTTCTCTCTTGTATATTTTGCTGTCAGTTGTCACACTTTTAGGTTAGGTTACTGTTTCATGTTGTGAAGCGTGCGTGTGTGAGAGTGAATTGTCTTTGTGTGAGTATGAATTTGTGTCGTCACAAATTTAGTCCGTGTTTAAAACCGCGAAAGTTTATTAGCAAATTTATGAATGAAAAGTAGCATATTTCAAATTATTTTCTATTACTATATTTATAAAATGAGATGGATTTCATGATTTTATAAAAAAATCGACAATTATTTTTTTTGAAATGACCCCATTGGTTACATGCATGTTTCGAAAATTTGTATGAATATACAATATAAAAGCAGTACTGCAGTAGTATTACAATTAAATACAGAATAAGAAAAAAATTATCCATTAAGGCATTTATCATATTTATATTATAGTTATTCATCTCAATTTTTATTCGGTACTAATTGATTAACATAGTTACGTATTATACACTTTTAAAGTTGTTTTTATTTTTGCGCTTAACAAGTAACGCCATTTACAATAGGTCAAGTGTTAGCTCTCATCTTCTTTTTATTCATTTCAATTCTATACCGAACCCGGGAAAAGAATTCAAAATCTTTTTAAACCAAAAAGTGGTATTGAACTTCTCCAACTTTGTAATTTAATCTATAGATCTAAAATTAATAACTCCGTGGCCAAGCGTGTTGAGGCAGTGTGTCTCCGGCATCACTCGAAGCGACCTTCACCGCTCGGACTCTGAGGTCGTGGGTTCGAGTCCCACCAGGGGCTTGGATGTTTGTGTGTGTCTTTAATACTTTATATGATATGTATGAAATCTAACATATAATTAAAAATAGTTCAAAAGCCGACAAAATATTATTATATACTCGTATATTATATATGATAATAGGGTGTGGTGACCGGCAGCTGATTGAACAAGTAAAATTAGACTTTCGTAATTTCTTGCTCCCCTAATTATTTTAGTTAAATAAAGATTCAAATAAAAGTTGTAGAGCATAAAATTCTGAATTTGAAGAAATAGTCATGTAATTGAATCTAAAAATAGATATTTGTTAATAATTTTGCCTCAATTTCATGGCTCCATCGCTATTTCTGAGGTAATTTTCGACATTTTAATACTTAATTTCTGCCGTCATAAATTATTCAAATGCTTATTGATTGAAATACAAAATTTTGTGCTCTACAACTTTTATTTGAAAATTTTTATTCTGAAATAATTACGGAAGCAGGACATTACAAAAGTCTGATTTTATATGTTAAAGTCCTATATTCAGCTGTGCCGGTGAGTACCTTGTATATGTATAATCTCAATTTTTTGTTCGGTAAGTGCACCCGGCACAGCCGAACATGCAATTTTCGTAATTTTCTGCTTCTCTATTTTAGGTAAAAACAGCTTCAAAGAATAATTGTAATAAAATTCTTCATCTGAAGCAATAGCCATGGAATTGACACTAAAATTAGACATTTGTTAATTATCTTGTTTCAGTTTCATGGCTCCATCGCTATTTCTATTTCGATATTTTCATACCTAATTTCTGCCGTTATAAAGCATGCAATTAATTTTGCCTATTGATTCAAATATAGAATTTTATGTGCAACAACTTTTATTTGAAGCTTTTTTTTCAAAAATAATTAGGGAAGCAGGAAATGTTAAAGCCCTGTGCTGGTTTCACCGGTCATCATCCTGTATATGTATAATCTCATTTTTTTGTTCGGTGAGTGCACCCCACAAAATTTTTCATGGTCGGCGCCTGTGTACAGACACAATCATTGTAGCTCACTCCAATCATCCGCATAATATTAAAATGTCCGCTTTCCACAGTATGATAGACACACTTTTAAAAATACCCTTAAATAAACTTAGTTATAAATCAGAGCTTAATTTCATTATAACAATTGCCCTTAACAACGGTTACTCCCATAATTTAATTCATAATCTTATTGCTAAGAAAATGTTTAAGTATATTTTAAAACAATTGTATATTCCATCTATATCACCAAGAAATTATATACAAAAAACTTATACATACATAAAGTAACATATATAAATCAATTCATTGAAAAATTGTAATTTGAGCTAAGAAAATTTAATATAGAATGCAGTTTCTAAAATAGAAATAATCTGAAAACAATACTAGTAAATAACAAAATTTTATCCCAAAATAATTATAAAAAGTCTGGTACCTATCTATCAAATAATTTATAATGCATGTGACTATTTATATTGGGTGAACAGCTCCTAATTTCAACATTAGATTCGATGAACACATGAGAAGTTTTAAAAGCAATAGAACCAATTAAATGTATCCTAATATTTATTAGAAAAAAATCTGTTGTGGTCAGCACAAGACCTTCCATCAATTCGATGTATTTTGTACAAATCCCATAACAAAAGTTCCTTTGAAAAGATTCTATAAATCCAATAATATTCTAACATGATCTATGACTATGTAAATTGCACTTGACACTTCCTTTTTTCTTCTTCAGATTCTTCCTACTTTATTAGAGGTCGCTGTTTCTTACTCTTCTCTTCTACTCATTTCTGTCCAACACATCTTCGTCACAAAGTTCTTCCTCTCTCAAATCTGCTGCTACATAGTTCTTCCATCTTCTCTTTGCCCACCCTTGTACCGAATTGAAATTTCCAATCTTGAGGCGAGGCTGCAACTGCAAGTCACTTGCGAGCGACACCCTGTCAGTTATACAACTTTCTAAGCCTATACTTTCCATCTTTGGTTTTGCACTTAACACTGACATTTATCAATAAGAATTTTTTGAATATATCAGCTGTTTTCATAATTTCAGCTAAGCTGATTGGTTTTTGAAAGTTAAAGTTTATAATTCTATATCTATTGAATATGAAGGAAAATGTATAATCCGTATAGAGAATAAGATATTACTTCATATTGATAGTCACATAAAATTTCGAAAAATAATATTTTTCAAAAAAACTGTTCCGGTTAACCAATTATAACCAAAATCTAATCAGCTCTTCATATGGACGTAAAGAAGAGGAATACGAAAGAACGATAATTTTTAGAATTGTAGTTTTGGAGTTATCGTCGGAGTAAAATTTGTCACGCAATATTTGTTTGAATACAAGCTATGTTCTGCTTAAAAGTCATATTTTGCTAAATTTGATATTATTTATTTTTATTATTAAATAATGAAATTTGACATTTCTTAAAACAGCGTTTTAGTTAAAACCGAGCTCGCACTACCAGTCACGGATGTAACCTTAATAAACGAACAGTTAAACCTTTAGAACAAATTTATAAACCTGCGTTATAAAATAAATTGGTAAATATTTCACCTATTATGAAACATTTCACATACAATATTATACGAGTATACCTGTGTATATTTGTATATTTGTGCAGTCTATCATATAATGTTTAACTGTTTTATATTTTGTAACATTAAATTGTTGACAAAAATAAATATTTTCTTCCATTTAATCATTTCAGTAAATGCCATTACATTCTCGTACATGGCGGTGTCATGTAACGTAAATAATATGAAGTACAAACTATGTTATAGCGAGTCAGTTGAATTAACGCTTTGAAAGGCTCAGTGACGATTAAGTGGTGGGCGATGTCGACCTGGCGACTTTCGAAGTGATGGCTATCGTAGCTACGGTCAGTAGTGGGGGGTGATGTCGACGTGACGACTTTCGATGTGACGGTAATGGTAGCTACGGTCAGTGGTGGGGGCTGATGTCGACGTGGCGACTTTCGATGTGACGGCTATCGTAGCTACAGCCAGTGGTGGCGGGTCCGTGTCGACGTGGCGACTTTCGATGGCACGGTTTTTCGATGCTACGGCTATTCGATGGCGTGGTTGTCGACTGCGTGGCATGCTCCGCTCCGATTTAACACAAAATTATTTGAAGCGAAATAAGTGGTGTAGTAGTTGGTTTTTAAATTTAAAACATTTATAGATGAATAATCGAAGTGAACGAATAGCAGCTTGTGCTGCAGCATACTATTTTTTTCAGGGTAATTTGAGTAAACCTCCAAAAATTCTAATGTCATTTCTTGACTCCACTCCATCTCGTCTGAACTCTACTAAATGGACAAGTGAAATGAAAATGAAACATCGAACACTTGTGGAAGACCACCCAAGTAGGCTCGCGCCTTTGACTCGTGTCATATTTACCGACAACGAACGGATCGGCGCAAGCCGAGCCGAGCCAAGGCGTGCGACCCTATCCCACGGAGTGACATTTGTTTATATGTCAAAATTGTTATTAAAATATTATGTTTTTGTTTGACGCATAGGCAAGGTGATGTACGAAAATAAATTATATTATAAATTTATTTTTTAAATTATTTAGAGATATTTACTAAATGCTATTATCGTAGAATTACAGATTGTACCATTATATTCAATTTTTATTAGTAAAAGTTGTAGAAAAATTAAATTCAATGTATTTTTGTTTCAAGAAGAACTGTTAAAAGCTTGTATAAATGATTCTTCCGGTTATCCGATATATACTAAAAACTAATGAGCTCTTCCCACATTAGTACCTATAGAATGGGTTTACAAAATTTCAAATTTTCTGATTGATAGTATTTGAGTAATTGTGTCCACAGGATACACACGCACACACATACATACACACACACAGATACACACACACACATATATAGGTACACACATACAGACATCATCGTAAAAATGTTAAAATTGGATTCTAGGGACCTTAAAACGTGGTCATTTACTAAAATCTCAATATGTGATTTTTAGTACGATCCCTATACGATACCCTTACCAAGGGTAGCGGGAGGTAATATTATTACTTCAGAAATTTTTATTTGTTACAGTTTTAGTTTCCAAATAATCCATGTATATTTCCGCTAAAGTTGGTGATAAAGGAGAGACCATAAATAAACCTTTTTCATTATGGGGTCCCGTGGCCGTGTGCCTGAGTGTCTGGTCGCGAACCTGGGGAACCGGGTTCGATCCCGACCGACGCCAAATATTTCGAAATTTAAATGGCACAAAAGTGACCCCTGTGATGCACTCTCCACGCTAGCAAAAAGTGCCCGTGAGGTGACGCCTGGTAAGCACCCGCACGGTACAAATATGTCATCATCATTACCGATATCTGCGATAAAGCAGATTGTGGCACACTGAGAAATGGGTAATATGCCGTGATGATATATTTATTTATTTTATTTTATTCTGATTATAAAATTTGTCATTGAAATTGAAATAATTTTGAAAAAGGTATAATCCCACCAATTTTAACAATTATTTTTATCAGTATTATTGTATATTAATTTTTGATTAATTATTTCTAATAATTTATACTTTAAACATCAAACGATACTAATTTAGACTTGGTAGGGACATTATTTTTAATTTTATTAACTAAATCTAACAACTGGCCTTATGTGTATGTTGTCGTTATGTATTTTAGGTAAGCGATATAATACTGAAGCTGAGGGGTTAGAATTGATAAATTTGGAACTATTTTCCTTATTTATTAAAGTTTTACAATTCTTTAATAATAACCTAAATTTAACTGGAAACTAGGTGTGGGGCCCGACTTAAGCTCGGAGATATCACCACTATTATTGAAATCGTCGACTTTATTAAATAGTTTGATTTGTCAAGAATGACAATACTGTTCCCTTTGTCCTTTGGATAAAATTAAATTATTGTTAATTGAAATTATTAAAATATCTTTCAGAACTCATATTATTAATTGGAAAAATACTACCTTTGTTAATTGATTTCTGGTGAATATTGTGAATAATTTTAGATTCGTTATTATATGGCTTACTATTGTACGGGCTGAGGGTTGTACAACCCTTTTTAAATAATTTAACAAACTTAGATTTGATTCTTCCAACATTTATTAGAAAATCAACACACATAGAATAAAGACAATTTAAGTATCCTGCATTGTGAAAGAGAAAGGCCAAGATTTTCCTGGAATCCTTCGAAATTAAGAAAGCTGTTCACAATGAACAGTTAGACCTTTGTTCATCTCCGATTCAGGATTGCTTAATCTCGGCATTCCCTAGAATTCTTTGATTATGTTTAACCTACCTGTGTAAGTATTTTGAATTTTAAAATTCATTCTTGTAATAATTCTTCTGATGATGGTAGCAACGCCGAAATTGTAATAAAAAATCTTTTAAATTTTGCGAAACCTACCGAGGGTGTACTTTTGTTTTTTCCTTATTCATCATTTTTCACCAAAAACCCACAGCAATTTTAATTGATTTTATTAGATTTAAATACTTATACAGCCCGATTCACAAACAAGTTTAAGCTAATCCTCATATTTGCATTATTGATTTCTATTCTATTCCGGTATTTAAAATTTAATTTTCATGATATAATCAATAAAGGTAGATACTAGGAATATATTAGACCATATATTTTAAGATATAAACTGTCAAAATTAGACTATAATTCGCTAATCCAAAAATGAGGATTGCTTAAACTTTTTTGTGAATCGGGCTGATAATGATTAATTATTTCTATAAAATATTTGATTAGCTGCTAGGTAAGGATATCTAGAAAATATACGGGCATATTATGTCGTTTTCCTTCATTGCTAAATAGAAGATAAAAATATGTATGGGGTATAATTTGGTAGTTGATAGTCAGAATTTGGAGAGGTGTTACAGAACATAAAAATAATGAAAACGTAGATTTTATACAAAAAAAGGATTTTATAAATAACATAACTTATAAATCGTCAGTAAAAAAATTATTTACCATCAAATTTTTATGACACAATAACCCAGCGGTATGTAAATTATTTTTTATTCTGTATTTAATTGTAATATTACTGCTTTTATATTGTATATTCATACAATTTTTCGGAGCACGCATGTTGCGACGTGGTCAACAAAGAAAGTACTGCAGATTTTAGCAGCGTTTATTAATTTGTTTGATAATCGTTGGCGAACGTAGGAACAGGAACATGGGAACGTTTAAAATTACCTAAACAAAGTAAATTTTATAGTTTGACGATAAATGACTTTTATTTTGTTTACTTACTGTATTTACTTCTACTTTATAAATCACTCACTTTCATTAAGTAATTTTTTACAATATATTTACAATTTTAATTTTAATGATATTTTTATTTGGCAGGAACGTATTTTTCACTTTTTTCGCAGGTCCACAGACAACAGATACTATTAAGATAGTCAACTGCAATGATAAAGTAGTAGGCATTATGTCCTGTAACACTAGCGCTCGGTGTCGTAAGACATAACTAAAATCAGTATGGCGGGTAGTATCGGATATAGTCTGCATCCCGCATTACTATTGAGAATATATTTATTCTTTTTTATTGATATAGTAATAAACAGAAAACACCAAATATATATTTAACGAGAAATAGAACGCATATTTATTTCTTAAAATTAGGAAAATATAAAAATATCATCAGATATCCTATTACCATAAGGTGTAGGGTATGCACATACATTTAGTTGTGTACAAATTTCGCGCATTGCTTCTTATTTCTTGCCATCTTGCTAGCGTTTTGAATCGTCGTATTTTTCTTCTCCAAGATCTTCAATATTAGTTTAACCCAGTTGTCTTTCGGTCTGTTTTTTCTACCACTTTTGTCATCCATATTTGTCTCACCGGTCTAGCTTCGTTCATTCTGATCATATGGCCCCACCAATCTAGCTATCTCTGCTCAATGTCCAATACAGACTTACATTATAATTGTTCTCTAATCATTTCATTTCTTGTTCTATCTTGTATTTGGATGAGCTACTCGTTCAACCCAAATTTTGTAAATTTCTTCTGAATAGGAAAATAATGTTTTGTTGTATTTTCAACATCACAACCCGGCCCACAATAACTTCTTAGCATTTTGCAGAAGCAAATAAACACAATATAAAATAACACAATAATGAAGAATGACACTTCACGAAAATACAATTTCAAATTTGAATTGTCCGTCTGATTTTCAGCCAAGCCGCTACGATTTTAAAATCACTGAACATCCGAGCATTTACGAATTTTAACGAATTAATCCGAACGAAGCACTACTAGCGCTAAGTGTTGTAATACATAACTAACCGAAAGTCTCAAGGTCATGCTATGTAGTTGACACGGCCAGCGCAGGTCACTACTCTTAATAAATTTTTATTATTTCGTAGCTACCTAAATCTTTTTCTTTACAACGCATGTAACCAATTTGTACATTTTACTATTTGTAAAACTTAAAAATTATTTTCAGTTTTGAGAAAAAAATCTACGTTGTCCTTATAATAAACCACAGTTCTCCAAATGAATAATAATAATAATAATAATAATAATAATAATAATAATATTTCTTTATTAATGGTTGGAAAAAAAATACACCATTAAGGGCGAGGTTCAGCTAAAAGCTATTTTCTTCCATGTAATCATTGCAGTAAATGCCATGACATACTCGTACATGGCTTTGTCATCTAACGTAAATAATATGAAGTACAAACTATGTTATAGCGAGTCAGTTGAATTAACGCTTTGAAAGACTCAGTGGCGATTAGGTGGGAAGGGTGATGTCGACGTGACGACTTCCGATGTGACGGCTATCGTTGCTACGGGCAGTAGTGGGGGGTGTTGTCGACGTGACGACTTTCGATGTGACGGCTATCGTTGCTACGGTCAGTGGTGGGGGGTAATGTCGACGTGACGACTTTCGATGTGACGGCTATCGTAGCTACGGCCAGGGGTGGGGGGTACGTGTCGACGTGACGACTTTCGATGGCACGGTTTTTCGATGCTACGGCTATTCGATGGTGTGGTTGTCGACTGCGTGGCATGCTCCGTCCCACGCGTCGTGGGAATCCGGTTTAACCAATGACCTATTATAACTAATAACTAATATTATAATACGTCATTGGGTTTAACATATAGGGCAGATTAGAAAACCTAACCTACAGACTTAAAGAGCTAGGTGAAAACATAACTGATGAAATGGTTATAGGTAATAGTATATTGTATAACTAGTGTTGAAAGTTGGATATTTCACACGAACGTGAAGTTCGAGCCACGAGCCGAAGGCGAGTGGTTTAATCACGTAAGTGTGAAATACCCTTTCAGCACGTGTTGTACAAGTTATATATATCAATATTTAATAGATAAGATAAGATGATTTCATTCTTATAAACATATAACAATAGAACATCTGGCGATGATTCTATTCCTTTGTTCTGTCATAAATTATAAACAAAACATAGTATATAAACCAAAGATGTATGAGTAACAAATTAGTTCCAAGTTCCGATTCTACATTCTAAGTTTTCAAGTCAAGTCTTGTATAGCTGATATCAAATAAATAAATCCGTAAACAGTGTCCTTTTGGTCGAAAACTCGTGAAAAGAGTTCAATTCGTTAAAACCAAGCATTGGTTTGTTTCTACAATTTATTACGATCCGCAAACAACGAGAACCTACAGAGCCGCTACACGCAGTGCCCAGGTCCTTACATCAGCACAAGAATCTACAGAAGCCGCTATACGCAGTGCCCAGATTCACATTACAAGCGAGAACGAGAACTCCGTACCACAGAGCCCGCAGAGCGAGTGCCAGGTCCGTCAACCCATCAACTCACAGTGCCCGTACATCGAGAGCCAGAGTCAACCGCTACACAGTGCCTGTAAACCGAGAGCCAGTAGTCAACTTCCACAGTGCCCGTATATCGAGAGCCAGGAATCAGCAAATGAAGATTGCAACTCTATTATTAAGCATAATTCAATTGTAAGTCAATTAAAATACAAATATACAAATACTATTTTTATTAACATAATTAGTTAATAATATTTTAAATATATTAAATATTTAATCTGAATAATAAAATTCGTATCACAATGGCTGATAGAATTCATAAAATAAACTTTGCTTTAAACTCGGTTCCAACTTATAATGGAGACCCTAATAAACTCAGTACATTTATAAACGCTGTTAATACAGTTCAAAACCTTTTTAGTGCATTTAATCCACCATTAGATGATTTCGATAAATCAGTAGCATTTCTACATATTCGTAGTAAAATAGTAGATAAAGCCTTGGATAGTATCAAGGATAGCGATTTCCAAACATGGAACGAATTAAAAGATCACTTAACAAATAATTTCAAAGATAAGACAAATTCTGTCACAATATTGAACGACATATTAAAAATCCAAAATATTAAGAACCCATATAAACTATTAGAAATTACAAAAGAAAAGTTTCTTACATTTAAATCACGTTTGAGCATTGAAGAAAATAATATCGACAAAAAAGCAACGATTAACCAATTTTCTGAGAAATTAATAGTAAATAATTTCATTGCAACAATTAGCGACCCATACAGAAATAATCTTGCTACCAGAAATCCCGGTAGTATTGCAGAAATTGAACGACTATTACAAAATGATTTCCAATATTTGAAAAATAATAATTTACAAACTGTAAAACAATTAATAATAATAATAATAATAATAAATTTATTGTTTGAGAAAAAAAGTACATCTCATACAATATTGGTTGGACATACATTTGTACTTATAATATTATTATAAAAATGTGCTACGATTCGAATATTTACTAATAAAGTAATTCTAATTATTGTAGCATAAGCTTCTCATTACATGAAAATAGCATATATGAAAAAAAAAACAATTGTACAGTATATCTACAAATATTAACATCATTTAATAATAAAATAAAAAATACTACTCGTTATAGCAGAAGGCTCTCAATTTAAAGGCACCTATTGTAAAGTAGTACAGGTTGTTGACTTTTTTGGTATCTAATCCATCAAAAAGCTTATATAGATCGGTATCACTCCTAATGTCGGGAAGATACTTTATCAAATAAATATTTCTAAGTTCAATGTAAATAGGACAGACGCAGAAAAAGTGGTACATATCTTCTAATTCGAAACGGTTACATATAGTACATGTGTTAATTGCATCTAGTTCGTATTTTATATTTTTATGAAAAATTTTCAAACCTGATTTATTTGCGATTCTTATTTGACACATAATTCTTTGTTTATGTATTGATAGATTGAAGGAAAGATATTTATTATTAATTGAATAGTCAATAAATTTTTGATAGTAGTTATTATAACTTGAGTTAATTGCAGCAATGATATCTTTATTACGTAAAGATGTTTCGTACACTGTGATTATTTCTTTTATTTTTGATTTACTGATTTCTTGTGAGTCCCATGTGTCTAGGAATCCTAGATCGGTTAGAAAATTTTTAATTTGTATTGCCCAATTGTTTTCTGGTTTAAAAATAGGAGAAGTAGCGAGGGAAACTAATCTATTATATAACAATTTTGGTAATCTATCATTTTCCATAAATAAAATTTTTCTCCACCAATTCAGAGTTCTTTTCCAAACCTGAACAGCCAATGGTGATACTCCTAGTTCGAGTCTAATTAAATAATTGGGTGTATTCCTTGGACATTGTAATATACTTTTTAAATAAGATAGTTGAGCTTTTTCAATGACATTGCAGTGATGTAAACACCATATTTCGCTTGCGTACAATGCGGCGCTATTGACTATAGAATTTAGTAACTTTATTTTCTCTGGCCATTTGTTTGATTTAGCATTTATTAATATTTTTTTAGTTGAATGAATTGCTATTGTCGCTTTTCTAATGCTTTCTTTTGCTGCCAAGTTAAATTTTCCTGAGCTAGAGAAAGTTAGGCCTAAATAATTGAATGCATTTATAACCTCAATCGGGGAATTATCATATAAAAACTGATTAGTAGTTGGTGGTCTTCCTTTATGAAAAATTAAAATTTTGGTTTTATTTGTGTTGAGTGTTAATTCGTTTTCGTTACAATATTGGTACAAAATATTTAATTTTCTCTGGACATCTATTGGACTATTACAGAAAATAACAATATCATCTGCATATGCAAGTAGAAGTAGTTCATTATAATTGTCGATATTCAGTCCTCTTACTCCCGAATTTTGGAAAAAGATTTTAATGTCGTTTGTAAAGAGTGAAAATAGTAAAGGAGAAAGAATTTCTCCCTGTAAAACGCCTTGAGTTATTCGTATTTTTTTTGATAGCAATCCTTTATTTTTTATTTGAAGAAAAGCATTATTATACAGGTTTTGTAGTATCCTAATGAATTTTGAGGAAACACCAAATGCAAACAATTAACTAATATTCCACCACAAAAATTTCCTGGAAATAATTTTCCAACAGGTCCAATTACTGTAAGACCTAATAATACAAATAATCCAAACAATCAAAAATTTGCTCCTCGACAACAAATTAAAAACGCTCAAAATATAAAACCTACTCCAATATCTTTACAAACTAGACAGACATTCCAACAAAAACCAACATCTTCTAGACCCAATAATTATTTTATAAATCAAAATAAACAATTTGGAACACACCAACCAAATTACATTGCCGAAGAAATTCATAACACTGAAACCCTTGACATAAATGAAACTCAAGATTCTAATGAGGAAGAGTACATTTTCCCATTTAATGAGAGTTATGAAAACAATGACGATATATATGACCAGAATTCTTTTTTAGACATACCTCCAGATATCCACGAGAAATCTTAAACATTTTTCAAAATTCACGTTTACCATTTTTAAAAATAAGAGATTATTTAATGTTAATAGATACCGGACCAACAATAAATTTAATTAGTAAAAAATATGTTTATAACAATTTGCATAAATTTAAAATTCACAAAGAAAAATTCAATTTCACAACAGTATGTGGAGAACATAATGGCGATGAATATGTAATTCTAAATTTTGAAGGAAAAGATTTGAAATTCTACTTACATGATTTCCACAGACAGTTTAATTTACTTTTAAGTTTACCTACCATGATTGATATGAAAGTTAGTATCGATTTCGAAAAAAATATAATTACTATTCAAAATAAAAAATACAAAATTCAATATTTTAATAATCAAAATTCAATTAATAACATGGAGGATATCAAAATTAGAGCCGATCATTTAAACCAAGAAGAGAAAAAAGAATTATCTAAATTAATTAAAGAATACGAAAGTATTTTCCCAAAAGAAAAAGACATGCTATCACATACAGACGCGATTCAACATAAAATTATTACTAAAGACGATACTCCAATATACACTAAATCATACAGATACCCAGAAGTCTACAAAGAGGAAATTAACAATCAAATTGAAAAATTATTAAACGAAAATATTATACGTGAAAGTCATTCACCTTGGTCCTCTCCTGTGTGGATGGTCCCTAAAAAATTAGATGCTTCAGGTAAAAGGAAATTCAGAATGGTTATTGACTACAGAAAATTGAATGCAAAGACTGTAGACGATAAGTTTCCCATTCCAAATATTAAAGACGTTTTAGACAAACTAGGTAAAAACATGTACTATACTACACTAGACTTAACTTCCGGATTTCATCAAATTCAAATGCATCCCGATTCAATTCCTAAAACAGCTTTCAATACAGATAAAGGTCATTTTGAATTCACTAGAATGCCCTTTGGACTCAAAAATGCTCCAGCTACTTTTCAGAGACTAATGAATTACGTATTAAAAGGTTATATCAATAAAATCTGTCTCGTATATTTAGACGATATTATAATACTTGGTACATCATTACAAGAACATTGTGAAAATATTAGAAAAGTCTTTTCAAGATTAAAACAGTATAATTTAAAAATTCAGCTCGATAAATCGGAATTTATGAGAAAAGAAGTAGCATATCTCGGACATACAGTTTCAAAAGAAGGAGTTAAACCAAATCCCGCAAAAATAGATGCAGTTAAAAATTTCCCTATCCCTAAGACGCAAAAAGAAATTAAACAATACCTTGGACTTTTAGGTTACTACCGAAAATTTATCCCAAATTTTGCTAAATTGACAAAGCCCCTGACTACATGTCTTAAAAAAGGAAGAACAATAAATATAGAAAATAAGGAATACAGACAAAGTTTTGAAAATAGTAAGAACTTACTTATTAACGCACCCATATTACAATATCCCGATTTTGACAAACAATTCATAGTAACAACTGATGCCAGTAATTTTGCAATTGGTGCTGTATTAAGCCAAAATGTAAACGGAAAAGATATGCCCATAGCATATGCATCTCGAACACTTAATGACCATGAAATCAATTATAGCACTACAGAAAAAGAACTTCTTGGAATAGTTTGGTCAGTAAAATATTTCAGACCATACCTTTATGGCACAAAATTCAAAATTCAAACCGATCATCGACCCTTAACATGGCTAATGAGTTTAAAAGACCCAAACTCGAAATTAATGAGATGGCGTATTAAATTAGACGAATACACATATGAAATAGAATACAAAAAAGGAACTTTAAATTCAAACGCAGACGCACTTTCGAGAATCAGACCTATTTCAAATTATTAAAACTAATGATAACATTTTCGAAAAACCCCAAAATTTAGTACATTGTATTTCAAAAGATTATAAATTAGGAAAAGGATTTGCCAAACAAATTGACAATCATTTTAATAGTAAAAATTATTTGATGAATAAGAATAATAAAAATCAAAATTTAATAGTTCAACCTATTCATGGAAATAAATACAAAATATTCCATCTTGTAACAAAGCCAGAATATTTTAATAAACCAACATTAGACGACATAGAAGAATGTTTAATTAAACTAAAAGATTATTTAGTACAAAACGATATTTTTTAAAGTCACATGCCAAAAATTTGTTCAGGTTTAGATAAACAACCATTTCAAAAAATTGAAAATTTATTAAACAAAATTTTTAAAGAAACGCATATCAAAATTGTAATTCACGAATTATTAGAAGAAGAAATAAATATGAACGACGAAATAGAGAGTATAATTGCAAACATTGACAATGAAGATTTAGACACAGTACATTCCGCAGATGAAAATGAAATTAACGGCATAACCTATAAAGATAGTTGTATCAATGTAGGAAAAAATCAAATTATTATTCAAAAACATAATGAAGAAACAAATTGTCAATTAATAAGACTTTTTGGTAATAAACAAAGATTAATTATTAAATTACAAGAAACAAATTTGGAAAATGAAATTTTTAAAATAATAAAAGAATACTTAGTGCCCAATGTAAACTATTACTGTTTAATCGATAAAGAATTAATAAATTCAATAAATATTGTCCTACAAAATAACTTTAGTAAAGATACATACAAATTAATACAATGCGAAGAAGTACTAGAAGACATACCAAACATTGAAGACCAATTAGAGACAATTCAAAATTATCATTTAGGTAAAACTAATCACAGAGGAATTATGGAAACATCAAAAATTAAAACGTAAATATTATTGGCCTAACATGTTTATAGATATACAGAAATACATTAATAATTGCGACATATGTCAACAAAACAAGTACGAAAGAAACCCGTATCAAATACCTGATAATCTTACACAAAACCCAAAATTTCCTTTTGATATATTACATATAGATACATTGACTTTAGAAAACAAAAAATATCTAACATTAATAGACGCTTTTTCCAAATTCGCGCAATTAATATATTTAAAATCACTTTCTGCCACAGATATTACAGATGCACTTATAAAATATTTCTCTCAATATCAAGTTCCTAACGAAATAATATTTGATAGTGGAACTGAATTCAATAATAATTTAGTAAAAGACTTATTAAAATCATACAATATAAAAATTCACATGACATGCGTTGACAATCCAAAATCAAATGGAGTAATTGAACGATTCCATTCTACAATCATTGAACATTTAAGAATATTAAATCAGAGACAATATTTTAAAGAACAAAAAATTTTCAAAAAGATACAATTGGCCTTAATAGCTTATAACAATTCAATAAACTCTATTACTAAATATACCCCAAATGAAACACTTTTTGGATCAGATAAAAATAATGAAATTTTGAAATTTAAAAATTGTAATGAGGATTACTTACAAGATTGGCAAAATAAACTTCAAGTAGTAAAAGAGGAAGTAAATAAAAATATTCAAGTTGAGAAAAATAAAAGATTTTTGAAACAAAAACCTCTTCAAAATCTAGAAAATTTAAAATTAAACAACGTTTTAATTAAGGAAGGTAAAAGAAGAATACAAAAAATTAAAAAACCGCTATTCAAAATTCATAAGGTCGAAGACTATAACCCCAAATTGGGTATAGTAAAAATAAATCCCAACAAAAGACACAAAATTGACAAAATTAAAAGAAAACGTCTCTTTGTTGCAGATGCTTCTGCAAAGGAGAAGAGTTGATCAAATTAATCGACAACCCAGGAATAAACATATTAGAATTAGGACATGTAAATATATATAAAGATTCTTATTATTCTTACTATAACTATGAAATAAGTAATATAGAAATAGAGTATTATAAAATAAGTAATTATAGAAACGATATAATATCAAAATTAAATAGTAATGATAGTATAAGATTAAAATATAAAAGAGAAACTCAAGCTTATGTAAATATTTTAAATTTTAATATTGCCAGATTAGACAACAAAATTAATAACTTATTTAATAATAAACGAAATAAAAGAGCAGTTTTCAATGGACTGGGAACAATAATTAAAAGCATAACCGGAAATTTAGATTCAGAAGACGGAGAAAAATACGATATGTTATTTGAAAAAATAAAACGAAATCAGTATATCCTTGAAAAACAAAATTTAGAAAATATTCGTGTTAACAAAGAAATGATTTCAAAATTTAATAAACAAATTGAAAATATACAACATAATGAAATGGTATTGAAATCGAGAATAATGCAAATGGACTCTATGGTCAAAGAGGTTATGAACTGGGAAAACATTTTGAGAATTAAAGATACAATTAATCAATTAATTTTGGCAAGTATAAATTTGATAGAAATTTTGGACGAGATTGAAACAAGTTTAACCTTTTGTAATTTGAACCAAATTCATAGTTCTATTATATCAAAAGAAGAATTAAATAAATTAATAAAACAAGTAAACAAAAATTTGAATTTTTGGGAACTAACAATACAGATCACCAGCCATTGTAGAATTAATAAAAATCAGATCGAGTATTTACTAGATATTCCTATGTACTATAAAAACGATAATAATAAGTTATTACAAATTACTCCTATACCTAATGTTAATAACGAACAGATGTTTATGATTAATGAAGAAAAACAATTGCTAATTCTAAATCAAAATAAATTATATAATACGCATGATTGTAATAAAATAAATAACAATTATTTCTGTAAAACTAATTACATTGAAACAAATAAATGTATTAAAAATATTGTCTTGAAACACATAAATGAAGACTGTAAATATCACGAAATTAATGATGCCTTTTTAATAATGGAAATAGAAAATGGAAATTTAGCAATAATAGCAAGTACCGAAAATAAAAATATAGAAGTAAAATGTGAAAATAGAATTAAACATCAACAAATAAAAGGAGTATATAAGTTTCTAACTAATGAAAATTGTGAAGTAGATAATTACAATTTAGATAAGAAAATAACATATGCAAAGGAAATAATATTTGAAAATATAAAATTTGATATTAAAGAAAATCAATATAGTAATAAAACTTTAGAATTGAAACAAATTAATAAAGAAAATATCATTACAAATGAAATTCCATTACTACCAGAAGATGAGATGAAAATAAATCATCATAATTATATTAATTCTTTTGCAATAATTATAGTAATTATTATTACATTAATATATGTAATCTATAGATATAAGATTGAAATAATTCGTAAAAATAAGTGTAAACCAAAACAACAAACTAATGTATTAGAATTAACTGATATAGAAAATCAAAATAGAAATCCTTTGTAAAAGAATAAAATCATCTTTTAAAGAAGGGAGGAGTTATATATATCAATATTTAATAGATAAGATAAGATGATTTCATTCTTATAAACATATAACAATAGAACATCTGGCGATGATTCTATTCCTTTGTTCTGTCATAAATTATAAACAAAACATAGTATATAAACCAAAGATGTATGAGTAACAAATTAGTTCCAAGTTCCGATTCTACATTCTAAGTTTTCAAGTCAAGTCTTGTATAGCTGATATCAAATAAATAAATTTTTAAAAATAATAGTTTAAAATCCTATTATTTAATTTACACGATATGTTTCCGACGATCACAAAAAATAAAACAATATAAAATTTTCATAAAAATATTAAAACAGATTATGTTTACATCATTGCTATCAGAATTCTCCAAAAATTATGTTAAAATCTGATAAATCGGGGTCCAGCCTTCTTAATCCGTGTAAATTCAGAAAATTATTTGCAACTGTCAAATTTTTAGGCTAGTTCGCTCAATCATCGCAGCGTGTGATAAAATCATATCACACAGTTGCGGACGCATCTGATTGGCTAACGAGCTTTCATTTCACACAGCTTTGGAGTGCAATGACCAACTTTCAGTTATAGTTTAGCGTGTGAATTTATGTACTTTTCGTAGTGGTCGTCGGAAAACATTTTAGCACGTTGCCAGCGAAATTTTCACACTTTCCAACGTCTTGGGAGTCGACAACCAAAAGCGAAAGAACTCTAACAAATTTAAGCGCACGTTTGGTGCAAGAAGAACGAAGATTGAATACGGTAGAGGAAAATGAACAAATTGCATTCATGGCACATACAAGACTGTGTTTTAAATGTAACTCTCCCAGACATATTGCTAGATTTTGTAATAAAAAGGACGACAGGAAGTTAAATGAAACCAATACCGACAATAATACTAATAAAAAAACAAGGATATTATTAGGACTACTAGGAAAATAGGAAAATAAGAAAAACCAAGTATGAAACTAAACACTCCCTTTATTCTGAATACCGTTCCTCTTGTCGCATATCAAATACAACTAACTCCCAAATTATTATTTCCAACCTTTATAAACAATGTATTACGTATACACATACAAATTAATCAACTACAGTAAATCCTTGCGTAACATTCGGCCATCCTGCATTATGCAGTGTCCTCCGAGGTGTCCTCACTGCATCCAAAATTGTCTGAAAAGAAATGAGATTATCTCATGGCGTGTTTGTATGGCCCGCACTTGGCTCATACCGCAACACTAAAATTTTCGTCATATGCGTGTTTGTATGGCCCGCACTTGGCTCATACCGCAACACTAACATTTTTGTCATATGTAAACTCAGCTCTTTTAAATTCTTGCACACCGCATCATGTTTATACAGAAAACTGTAACGCAACTATGATTATGTGCAAGTTCAACCATTTGTAGTATGTTCTGCAAAAACAGACTCAGGGACTACTTCAACAAGTAACTGACAACTTTGCCTGTATCACAAAAATAAACTCACTGCGAACGACATTGTTCATAGCGACATCTCGCGCTAAGCAATAAAAATCTCTTACAATTTGCTCACTATCGCTACTACTGCCATCGCTCATTGTACTTCTATGAAGCCTTCCCTCTCTCTCTTATTTTTACAACAAATCAATAAATTATCCACAAATAATAGATCTTATTTATTTCTTTCAAAGCCTAACTTTCTTAAAAGGTCATCAAAACAATCATTCCATACTCGAGGGCTTTCTCTCAAACCATACAATGGTTTGTCTAGTTTACAAACTCTGTAACGCCTTCATAACCTCTAGCCTGTTTTATATAGATTTCTGAAGTAACTTTACCATTTAAAATGGTGTTTGTATATCCATTTGTGCATCACTAAACCCTTTGACAATAATATTACCCACAAATCAAAGGTCCAATTTTTCCATAATACTAAGTCACCTTTCCTATGTAATTTTGCTTGTTTCCTATTTACTTTACGTCGTTGCTATTATTCCTACTATAATTTATAACATTTCCATTTAAAATTGGATTACCGTTAAATAAAAACATTGACTCATACGGAGTAAATTTGGTATTTTCGTTTACTGTATTGTTCACACCTCATGTTATATTACGAACAGTCTCATCCCAAGCATGTTCATCAACATTAGTCATACGCAATGCATTTAAAATAGTTCTGTTTACCCTTTCACCTTGACCGTTTATTCGGGGGTAGCAATCGCATTTTGGGCATGTTTTATTTATTTATTACTTACAACACTCTTAAATGCAAAATCGTTTCGCGTGAACTAAGGGTACGAGTAAGCTTAGTAACAGTATACTTTTTACTTTGTTAACGAATCTATAAATACGAGTAAATATGACTTACCGCATTTACTTTTTACTAAAGGATCTAAATGGTCAATATGTACGGTACGCATTGGTTCATTTGGTTTTCTAATCGCATGTAACATACCCTCCTGTCTACCATAATTACTCTTTTGTACGCACAATTTAAACAAGACTCTATACAAATATTTTTTTTTATATAAAACGCTTCATTTGTGGAAAATAAAATTCAGACTTAATTAATTTTTTACACTTTTTTAAATTCTGGGGTGACCAATGTCATGGAACTTACGTAATATGTTCCATCTTGAATAAATCGAATTCTTGTATTTGCTAGCCATCATCATGCAATACGTGGTAAGTCGCGTTTAATGGACGTGGCACGAACTCCTGACCAGTCAGTCACAATTTTAAATTTTGTACCTGAGACGTACATTCTAAAACGCTTAATTGATTCAACAACAGCTAATGTTTCCAATTCATAACTATGGTTAACACGCTCGTCATTAGATGTTACCCTACTAAATTACACCACTGGCAATAGACCACGTTAGAGTAACGGTCAATTTGTGGCGGCAAATTCAAACTAAAACCCCTAACTCGCCTTTGCCGATTTATACTCCCATGTTATACATACGGGAACAAAAATATGCTATTTTCAAAATGTTCAAATGAACTTTAAAATGCAAATCTTATCTATTAAACTTTATAAATACAAATCTCTAATGTATTGTCTATCTACTTTCGTCGTATAAGACATCTAAAACACCCAAAATTATTGAATAATCTCATTTCGTTCATTTTGTTCGAAAGTCGCTATCTTATGTTTAGTTTACCGAAACTTCTCCAATAGTTGTACCCTCGACCATTTCTTTCCCGTCCTGGAGTAATCTTCGAATGCCGTAAATATAAAACCAGTTATCATCGTATTTATTGTAATATTTTCAGTTACAAGAATGTGAACTTTAGTGCTGAAATAAATACATGAAATAGCATTAATTGTAAATATTCCATTTGATTTAACCAATTCTACATTAGTATCGTTAACTTTAAAAGTAATCTTTGGGCTATTTATTAGTGGGTAAAATGTCAATATTCCCAAAATTTGCTTCTGGTACCACAATTTTTATTGGTAGAACAAAATCATTAATACTAAAAATTAAATTTCCTTTTCCTACTTGCCCCGAAAAACATTTTATTGCATATTCTGTCTAAATTAAATTTAAATATGATTTCTGAGCTTATTCCTAAATTACTTCACTCTTGGTAGGTATCTAAATATTCTATAGCTAAATATCCATTTACAAATAGATCAATAAAATATAAAACATTGAATGATACTTCCCTTTTATATCATTTGTCGACCATCCAACATCTAGAGTGTGACCAAAACATTGCCCTACTTTACATCTTTGGATTTCAATTGATGGTGATTTGGACAGAATCTACTGGTTGTTCATAAACGCCTGCCTTGGTGCTGTTCAGGTAAACCCATGCATTGATTTTCTTTTTAAAATCTCTTCAAATTTCCTTACATGTGTAACACTTTCACCATCACTATCCCAATGATCAGAACTACTACCACTCTGTTTAAATCTTTTTGACATTTTATTTTAATAGAGTTAAACCCGAATTCTTTATCCCACTTCTGAACTATTAGGACTACTAGGAAAATAGGAAAATAAGAAAAACCAAGTATGAAACTAAACACTCCCTTTATTCTGAATACCGTTCCTCTTGTCGCATATCAAATACAACTAACTCCCAAATTATTATTTCCAACCTTTATAAACAATGTATTACGTATACACATACAAATTAATCAACTACAGTAAATCCTTGCGTAACAATATTATAAAAACAAGAATAACACTGAAAAAGCATGCGGAATATGCAAGAAAAATAACTACACCGAAGAAAATTGTTATTTTCGAAAAAATAAGGCAGAAAAAAAAAATAAAACTAATATATCCTTTTTGAGTGCATTACTGAAAAACTCAGAAAATGAATGGATTGTAGATTCGGGTTCAATTAGTCATATGACAAACGACGACAGTCAACTAATAAATGCTGAAGAAGCTTCGGCACAGATAGGTGTTGCCAGAAAAACTATGTCAGCCCAAAAAAATCTGTTGTGGCTAGCACAAGACCTCTCACCATTTCCATATTAGGCTATATAAATATTGTATTGCACTTCGCTTTCGAACCGTCGTTTTATAACAAAAAATTACAGAACTTTACCCAAATACTGTTTTTTACTGTATTTAACATGTCTTCTGCACACATATAATTCTAATTATATCTATTTTTCATTGTATGAGAGATTCTTCCAATTCATTAACCAGATTGGCGGTATTTCTGATGGATATATGCATTTTACCTATAATTTCAAATATTTAATTAATAAAACAATAAGAAAGATTAAATATACTTCCCAGAAAAAGCTATCAGAATGTCACTAAAACTGTTGATTTTTGACACTGACATGTGTCAATGTTATAAACATTGGAATTTGTCAACTGGTTTCCTTAGTCCCTTAGCCTCTGCGATTAGATTACTCTATATATTATAGTGTCTTTATCTCTAAATATATACAAGATATAATAAAATTTTTAAGTGTATTAGATGGAGAATTTTATGTTCTTCAATATTTATTAACAGAAATTTCCAAAAAATTGTATTTAGAAGAATTTTTCTAAGAAACTACTACTTCCGGTTGTTCAATTATTACCAAAACCTTTTCAGCTCTTCCCAGGAATGTCAGATTGAGGAATCCATTGTTAAACAGTACTTAAGTCTTATAGTTTTTCAGGAATCGTGTCTACAACATCCAGACATACACACACACACACATACACACACACATACACACACACACACACACACACACAGACATTTTAAAAATGTTATAATCGGATTTTAGAGACCTTAAAACGTGCTTATTCACCAAAATCTGGATATGCGAATTTTAGCATGAATCCAATACCTCTCTTAGCGAGAGGTAAAAATTGGGACTATCCAGACAAATGAGTGCGAACTTAAAATAGTCTTGTATACACCAGAATTGACTAAAAACTTGATGTCAGTTAATGTTGTTACGCAGAATGGAGGAACAGTTCTGTTTGATAAAGAATCTGTTAAAATCAGCAAAAATAACGAGTTGATACTTAAAGGCACTAAAAATTCTAATGGTTTGTATGTTATTGATCTTAATTCCGATTCCAGAAAAAAAGCATTATCTGCCGAACACGAAAATGAAGCACTAATGTGGCACAGAAGACTCGGTCACATCAGAAACGAGTATTTAAAAAACTGGTTAAAATTTCTGAAGGTATTAACTTGTCAAAAATCCAATTAGATAACCTTGAAAAGAACTGCGAGATTTGCCTTAAAGCAAAACAACAACGCTTGCCGTTCAATAGTGTACGAACACGAGCTACGAGACCACTAGAAATTATACATTCGGATATTTGTGGACCTTTTTCACCAACTTGGGACAATTATTATTATTTTTATATTTATTTTTGCCTAACCGGCTTAGAATCTACATATTATATATATTTTACAATAAATTGTGGTACTACGTCATAAATTAACCCCCCGTTTCTCGATGACTTCCGTCATCCAATCTTGCCCCGACCCTATATCGTCTAACAGAACCGTTTCTTTTCTTCTATTGCTCGTAACTCTCATCACTTGATAACCAGTATTTATTGTTCCTCTCTTCATTACCACATCTGAACCTGGCAATCATCTTGAAATTTTTCTTTTCATCCAACTTTGGACAATAAAAGTTATATACTCACCTTGCGCGATGTTTGTACACATTTTTACACTATATACTTGGAAGCTAAATCGGAAGCTACAAAAAAGGTCATTACATATGTACAAGAAGTAGAGAGAAAATGGAACTTGAAAGTATATAAAATAAAACTGATTGTGTTGGAGAATAAGTGAATATAAAACTCCAGAAGTGGATAAAAGAGAGGGGAATATTTTTGGACAAATCTTTTCCATTTACACCACACAGTCACAACACTGTGGAAAATCAGAAAGACAGCAATGGCTGCAACATACCTAACTAACAGAAGTCCAACAAAAGATCAATCGCTGACACCTGCAGAAATGTGGTATGGGAAAACACCTAGTCCTAAAAACTTGAAAAATATTTGGATGCAGTGTATACGCAAAAATAAATACACTATTAAAAAAATTGAATGAAAGAAGCGAAAAACTGATTTTCGTAGGATACGCAATCAGTACATATCGCCTGTGGAACAAAGTAAAAAGAAAAATAGTCATTAGTAGAGATGTGATCTTTTTAGAAAATATACAGTGTGTCCCATTTAGAGGTGCCACCATTGGGATCTGGAGAACTATAAGAGATACGATGTCGGTTAAATGGAACTTTTTGTGCGCCTTTGGCAGGCAATCTCAGATGTGCTTTTGTTTTTCCGAAAATTCTCATAGGGTAGATAAAGACGAAAAACTGAATATTGTTGATTTTTTCTTTTTCAAATAACTTCTAAACTATTAGTAATTGAGAAAAACATTTCAAATATAAAAGATAGATATTTTTACTAGCTAATCAGTGACGTACGAAATAAATTTTTATATCCGTAAATTTTCGAGATATAAGACAAACTTATATTTTTTTAAATGGATCCCATATCTGATTCCAGTCTCAAAAAAATCATTATTTTTTTCTCTTTTCAATGATGTAAGGGTTATTATGTTTTATATTTGTTTTGCTCCTAAAATTTAATTTTTCTCTTTATTTTCCTCATCATATCCGAAGCATTAATCCCGCTGGGGTGCAGGGTCTGCTATTTTAATTGCTTTCCTCCAATGGGTTCTATTCTGTGCATCTTCAGGATTGACATATGCCAGAAACATATCGTCCTTAATTATGTCCATCCAGCGTTTTTATGGGCGACCACGAGGACGTTGCCCATTCAACTCAAGTTGCATGGCCATCTTGGCTACTGAGTCGTCTTTGCTGCGCATCACGTGCCCATACCATCGAAGACGCGCTTCACGCATTTTGTCCGTGATTGGTGCCACGCCCATAATTTTCCTTATGGAAATATTTGTCATATGATCATAACGAGTAAACCCCAGAGCCCAACGAAGCATCTTCATTTCCATACCATGAAGTATTTGCTCATGCTGTATTGTAGATGGCCAACATTCTGCTCCATACAGGGCTACGGGGCGCACCACCGTTCTATAAATTTTTGTTTTTAAATGAACTGGCATTTTACGATCACACAGGATCCCAGTCATCTGACGCCATTTCATCCAGGCAGCGGTGACTCTTGCTTTGGCGTCGGCTGCAGTCTCACCGTCAGAACGAATGGCAGAACCTAAATATTTGAACTGGGTGGTCTTAGTTAGTTCTTCACCGTCGACAACAATGCTGCCATTTTTTTGAGGACCACATTCCAAATATTCACTCTTAGTAATATTGAGACGCATACCATATTCAAGCAGACGTGTTTTCCATTGCTGTACCTGGGTTTTCAAACCTTGTCGTGTTACGTCGCATAGAAAAACATCATCCGCATAGAGAAGTGTCCACGGGTGTGGTCTTTGTATATCAGCAGTTACAGCATCCATACATAATATAAATAAAAGGGGGGACAAAGCCGACCCTTGATGAACACCCACTCGTATCGGAAATGGTGGTGACACTCCTACAGGACATCGCACTACGCTTGTGGCGTCTTCATACAACAACTTGATCCAGCGTACATAAACTTCTGGGACACTGTGAGATCGCATTGCGTACCAAATGAGGGCGTGGGTCACTCGGTCAAATGCCTTCTCCAGATCGAGGAACGCCAGGTGAGCGGGTAAGTTCCTCTCTCTATGTTTTTCAACAATCAACCGGGCGGCGTGAATGGCAGCCGTCGTACTGCAACCCTTAACGAAACCACATTGGTTTGGTGTTACCTTTATTATAATACGTAGACGATTATCTAGAATGCGCTCAAATATTTTTGCGACGTGACATAATAATCTAATTGGTCGGTAGTTAGCACATTCAGTTACGTCACCCTTGCCCTTCCAAATTGGTACGGTAACGCTTGTTCTCCAGGTTCGAGGTACAACGCCATCAGTAGTGATTTTGTTAAAAAGAGTGGTAAGTATTCCAATCCCACACTCTCCCAATAATTTCCAAGCTTCAGCAGGAATATCATCAGGGCCAGTGGCCTTTCCACACCTCGTTGTCCGAATGGCTTCTTTGACTTCAGCCTCGGTGATCGGTTCAACTGGTCCATAAATTGGATTCGCCGTTGGAATTAAGGATTGAGGGTACTCTTCAGTGCACAGCTTAGTAAAATACTCATTCCAGCGTTTTAATATAGCAGGAGGATCCCTTAATAATTGATGGTTAATGTCCTTAATATTTGCGACTGGACCAATGTCTTGCGTCATACGATTGCGTACTTTTGCTAAACGATAGATCATGTTCTCATCTTCAGAAGTATCCAGATGCTCATATAATTTTGCATAGTGCTTATTCTTCGCAATGGCCACCTCCCGTTTTGCTGTTAACTTAAGCTCATTGTACCGCTGGCGATCTTCGTCCAATCCAGACTGCAACCAAGCCTTATATGCTGTCTTCTTGTTCTTGACAGCTGTCTGCACTGCTTCACACCACCACCAAACTTGCTTATTTATGTAACGACGACCAGGCTTAGTCGTCCCCAATATTCTGGCAGCGACATCTCTAAATTGATTTGTTAAAACATTCCATTGATCTTCTACTGGCTGATCAGAATCAATATCAAGGGTATTAAGGGCATCTATTAAATGGTCTTTATGTGTATCTAACTTCCACCATTTGATCTTCACTGGACCTATGACGCGTGGACGCTGATAATGTCGAATATTTAGACGAAAATTAAGAATTAGAGGTCTGTGTTGTGGGGCGACAGATTCTGACGGAATAACTTTTACATCAATTAAAAACTTGAAGTCACGTCGACGAAGTAGCCAGTAATCTATCTGTGTAGATCGCCCACCACTGATGTAAGTTGTTAGATGGGTCGACCTCTTTTTGAAAAAAGTGTTCGCGATCACGAGATCATGGGCTTCAGTACACTGAAGTATCCGGTTCCCATCGTTGTTACGTAAACCAAATCCTTGACCACCATGAAATTGAACGTAACCGTCTCTTGCTGCACCGACATGGCCATTTAAATCGCCACCAAAAAGATGTTCCTCTTGGTCAAATGACTGTAAATGCGCATCAATTGAATCCCAGAACTCGTTTTTCTCATCATCGGAACAACCTGTTTGGGGAGCATAACAGGAGATGACTCGCAGAACGGATGATTCTAGCATGATTTTAATATTCATTATTCGATCAGATATGCGGTTTACTTCGACAACTTTGTCCCGATACTTTTCACTGACGGCCACTGCAACACCATTTTGATTATTCTTAACACCTTTATAGTAAAGTTTGTAACCCTCTCCTATTTCTTTGGCCTTGGCTCCAGTCCACTTAGTCTCTTGCACGCAGGCAATATCTACACGTCTACTTTTCAGCATGTCAGCCAGCTCACGACTTCTGCCAGTTAATGTACCAATATTAATTGTCGCTAACCGAAGAGAATGGACTTGATTTCTTAATCTCTGATAATTACGACGAATGTCTTTTGTAAATGGCATTCTGTCACCCATTTAATGTTTGAAAAGCAAAAAACTGATACGACTACGTTCTATTTCTCCAGTCGGTTTGTCGCTTCACCTGTCACTGGAGTCCCCAGTTAATGTTGGGGATAAATATTAAATATATATTACCATATCGGCGTTCTGAATCTTAGAATAGTGAAATACTGTAAATTATGTATATAGATATTGTAAAAAATAATATATTTTATAGTAAAAATCACAGTAAATCTGATAGCTGTCATTCATACGCCTACTTTTCTCTTTATTTTCCTGAACTTTCTTATTATTTCCCAAAAAAAAACATTATTATTTTTATTAATTATATTGTATTTGATCGAAATAATTTGTTTTATGCCTTTATTACTTAATATTTTTATTCTAGACTCATAATTACAAATTACACTATAATGTGCCAAGAGAGACCAGATACAAAATATTATAAAAATTTGTTTGATAGAAGTTTTGAGCAAAATTTTCTAACGAAATAAATTATTTAAATAGAAGGAGTATTTCTAAATAGAAATCTACCAATATTTTCAAAATAATTATAAATTTAATACAAAATAAGGAAAAAATAATAATTTTGAAGGCAAAACAAATATAAAACATAATAACCCTTACATCGTTGAAAAGAGAAAAAAATATTTATTTTTTTGAGACTAAAATCACATATGGGTTCCATTTAAAAAAATATAAGTTTGTGTTATATCTCAAAAATTTACTGATATAAAAATTAATTTCGTACGCCACTGATTAGTTAATAAAAATATCTATCTTTTATATTTGAAACATTTTTCTCAATTATTAATAGTTGAAAAAGAAAAAATCAACAATATTCAGTTTTTCGTCATTATCTAGTGCCCTATGAGAATTTTTAGGAAAACAAAAGCACATCTGAGATGGCCTCCCAAAGGCACACAAAAAGTTCCAGATATATGAAGAAATAGAAAGAGAGAATGAAGAAGTAAACAGTGAAGAAAACAATGTCGATACTAGTGACAAGCACAAAAAGTGATGAAAATATAGAAAATAAAATCGAACATATTGACACACGAGCTTCTCAAAGAAAAAGATCACCACAACGCTATAATGACTATGTTTTGTTACCGTATAGAGAAGCAATTTCTGGACCTGATCCTCATGAATGGATACAAGCGATTGAAGAAGAGAAACGATCGATAAATGAAAATGACACCTGGGAAGTAGTATCCAGAAATGAAGTTCCAAAAGAAAAGAAAATCCTTACAAGCAGATTGGTTTTTAAACAAAAGGATGATGGCACTTATAAGGAAAGACTTGTGGTTCGAGGATGCCAGCAAGAGAAAAACATTGATTATACTGAAACATTTAGTCCTGGTATTAACAGCCTTTTCGTACGGTACACTCACTGAAGCACCATACATGCTGTTGTAAACCGGATTGAACTATATATCCTAATGTAAATAACAATGAACTATATATTCCAAGTCTTTGTATGGAAAGTGCAATCTTTGCACTCTGTAATCAAACAATGTAGTGGGAGAGATGCAAAATGGTTTTTCTGCTCCGTTACCGGAGAGTGAGTTAGAGTTAGTCAGTAGTCAGTAGTAAGAAGTTACTTGTATAGTCAAGTTAATAAGTAGACAGCAATAAGCAATAGTCGATATTCAATAGTCATAATTCATAATTGTATTATTACAACATTAATAAACTAATAGGTAATACAAAATACACTTAATAATTTATCAACCCTTAAAACACAACCCGATGTGAGAACCCTAACACGTTACAACATTAAATTTGCAAATAGTCAAGTTAAGTAGACAGCAATAGTTAAGCAATAGTAGATATTCAATAGTCATAATTCATAATTGTATTATTACAACATTAATAAACTAATAGGTAATACAAAATACACTTAATAATTTATCAACCCTTAAAACACAACCCGACGTGAGAACCCTAACACGTTACAACAATGCATTCACCAGAAGGAATGAATCTAAACGGAATTTACAGGTTACAAAAGGCGTTGTATGGAATGAAACAAGCCCCTCTTAGATGGAATATACGAATAATGGATTTTCTAAAAGAAAAAGGTCTGAATCAGCTTAAATCTGAACCACGTATATTCAGATCAAATGATAAATGTCTAATCTTGCGTTTGTATGTGAATGATGGAGTTTTACTTGGAAGAAACAAGGAAGCAATGTACGCATTGTTACAAGATTTAAAAACGGAATTTAAAATTAAAATTTGTGAAAGCCCTAAAAAATTTCTGGGAATGAACATAATTAGAACTGAAGAAAAACTATTCATAACATAATATAATTGAAAATTTGATTCAAGACTATGGTTTCATTGAAGCCAAAACAGTATCAGTTCCAACTGAGATAGCAGATAGTATGGAAGATAGTCCAATAGACAATTCTTTTCCTTATCGAGAATTGCTGGAAAGCCTTCTCTATGTCTCAAATAGAACAAAGCCTGGTATATCATTTGGCGTCAACATCTGCAGCAGACACGTAGAACAACCTACTGACAGTAACGTTCAAAAATTGAAAAGAATTATGAGGTACCTTAAAGGAAGTGTAAATAAAGGTATTTCATACAAGAAAGACACATCATATACGTTAATTGCCTACTGTGACTCGGACTACGCTGGCGATAAAAAAACGAGAAGTAGAACTGGCTACATTATTTTCTACTGTGGCGGTCCAGTCAGCTGGTGCACCCGAAAACAACCAGTTGTAGCTCTCGCCACGGCTGAAGCAGAATACATTTCAGTAGCCGAATGTGTAAAAGACCTTGTATTTCTAAAAACAGTGTGTGAAGAATTTACAGGTGAAACTGTGAAAGCTAAACTATTTGAGGACAATCAAAGTGCGATTAGTCTAATTAAAAACAATATTATGAATCGAAGATCCAAACATATTGATGTACGTTTTCATTATGTGCATGAAAAAGTGACTGAAGGTTTGCTAGAAATAAACTACTGTCCAAGTTCTAAACAGATTGCAGGTGTATTTACAAAACCACTGGCTAATGTAAAATTTCAACATCGTGTATCTAAATATGTGTCAATCTAAAGTAATTTTCAAAAAATGTTAATTAAGGGGAAGTGTTGGATACATGTAATTATAATTTTTTTTTAGAAATTACTTTTTCCACGACCATTAAGTAATACCTTTATTTTATATCTCTTTTTATTAAACAATACAATGTATTACTCATGGGCCGTGAGTTTTCACATATTACTCACGGGCCGTGAGTAACGACACGGGAGGACCAATCACAATCATCCATTACTCAAAATTGCAATATTATTGAGTATGCTTTGGCGCAAAACAGTTTTCATATGTTATAATTGTTTTTCCAATGTCAAAACGTCAAAATTATGAATCTGTGCAAGTTATCTAAGCTAATTAAATTAAAAACATCAATTCAGATAGTGAGAATGAATAAATTTGTACACCGCCTAGATATCATAGAATAAATATAGAAAATTACTCAAAACTGAGCAGCGCATTTTTGAAACGAAAACCTGAACGTTCGTTCCCCACGAAATTAAATAAATCATAGAAACCTATGATAATACCAATATATATCTCGGAACAAAGGTAAAAAATTGTAAATTATAGACTTTAAAATATACAAACATCAATAATAATTAAGAATTTCTTAGTAATATACCTATCTAGACAGAAAAGTTCAAATTCCTATTGAATAGTCGTAGAAAAAGTAATGTAATGGCTATTACTCATTCGAATGATTTACAACACTCGCCTTCGGTTCGCGTTGCAAACTTCATTCTCTTGAGTAATAACGCACATTACATGCTTACTGAATAATATACTATTATGCAATACAAAAATTTGCAAAATGAAATATTACTATATGTTGTTGCACTTAAAAAAATCTGTCAATTGTTTCTTGTTTATTCATATAATCTTTATCATTTGAGTGGAAGTATTTTTCTTTAAAAACCCGTATAAAACTGATAAATAACAACAATTTTATATGTATTAATATCTTGCTTATTCACGTGTGTAGCTATAAACTTGAATTTTTATGTTTAGTAATAGCAATGATTGTACACAGATGGTGGTAGATATATGTATAATGGCGACGATAGTTGCAAGTCGTACATTTGAGTCAGTCAATACACCAGGTAACATACATTTGTTTGTCAAATTTCGAATAGTTGTTGCGTGGGAACCGACTGTCAAGTGTCAAAAATGACAATCAGATCCTGACAGTGTCAGAACAACAATAGTTTCTTCACTGCTACAATTGTCAGTTTGTGACGAAGACACAATTTTTCGCCATGGAAAATCCGGTAACGGCCGACGATATATCCGCCAGTTTTCATCATGTCACCATCATCCAAGGGTTTTCATAGCCGGCATTCTCTCTACACATCACACGGCCACCCCAAAAACAACCCTTCACGTCAGTTGGACAATTGGATCTCGAATTCCAGACCTGTCAAGACCGCAGCGCCAAACTCAGGCGGAACAAACCTAAAACTTAAGATATTTGTTAATTTCTATTTTATTGTATATTATTTTATATATTTTACCTGTTAGTTTGGAACAAGAAAAACTGGATTTTCACATATTCACTGGCGTATAGAATTTACTAGAAAATGTTTTTACTAGTCAAGCATCACGACCAATAGAAAGCCATGTCTGTTCTCCCACTCGGCCAATCAAATACGAGTAAGACCCCTTCCATGTAAACCGCGCGCGTTCGAACCAGAGTTGCTAAAATCCGGCTATAAAAGGCGAAGCACGAGCCCCAGAAAGCCGATTCTGTCTCTGGCTAGCAGTTCTAGCCAGCTCCAGAATCCAGAAAACTTCCTATAGCTGTTCTATGGGATTCAGTTGCTGTTCGACGTGTCTTTCACCGAGTAAATATTATTCCACGTTTGTCTTGAGAGTAATATTTCACGATGCTACGTTTCAGAGTAAATATTTCACGTACTAAGTTTTACAGGATTTCACGTACTAAGTTTCACGGAGTAAATATTTCACGTACAAGTTCTCAGAGTAAATATTATTTCAACTTTGTTTAGAGTGTAACTAATATTTCGCGTACTAAGTTCACAGAGTTATTTCCAGTTTTAATTGATGCTAAAATTCTCAGTAGTTTGAATAACAATAGACACAGTTTAAGTTACTGCATTTTTCACTGCACAAAAATATCCTAAGAATCCTGGCTTACACGACTAGCTATTCGCAAACCTTCCTCATCCTTCTCTCAGTTACACGGAGATACAAGAAAGCGCCCGAGCAAGAAACAAACCCGACAACAACCATGAGGGATGAAGATGACGTCACAAAATGGCGCTCGAACAATGACGTTACAAAATGACGCCTGAACAAAGACGTCACAAGTTTAAATTCAAAGTTGAGATGAATCCTTACACTAATGAAGAAATGGCAGACATGTATTTCATGTACGGTCGTTCTAACGGCAACGCTTGTGAAGCATGTCGTTTTTATGCCAAAGCTTTTCCAAATCTTGCATTACCGTCTTCTAAAATGTTTGAAAGACTTCATCGGCGAATACGGGAGACGTGTTCATTTAAAAAACGTGCATACGATTCCGAACGTTCCAGATCAATTTATTCTCCCTAGATATAAGAACATATTTTGGAAACATTGGAAGAAAACTCCGAAACGAGTGTTCGACGAATTTCTGTTCAAGTGAGAATTAGTGCGCCTCATGTTTGGAAAACTATTCACGAACAGTTCTTATACCCATACCACTTTCAAAAAATACAAGTTCCTGATTTTGGTGAAAGATTACTGTTTAGCCAATGGATTTTACGTAAACATGGTGAGTATTATTTTTACTGATGAGGTTGGATTCACAAAAAACGGTATTTACAACTTTCACAATAGTCATATTTGGTCAGACGAAAATCCACATGCCTTTGTTGAATCGAGGCATCAAAATCGGTTTAGTTTAAATGTATGGATAGGTATCTTAGGCGATACTTTATTGGGACCCATTTTCTTGCCAAATCGGTTAACAGAAGCAGCGTACGGTGATTTCTTAGTCAACACTTTACCACTGCTCTTGGAGGATGTACCTCTAAATCAGAGAACTCAAGTCTGGTACGTGCATGACGGAGCACCACCACATTTTGCGGTTTCTGTGCGGGATCATTTAAATTTTATGTTCAACGAACGATGGATTTATAGAGGAGGTCCAGTTACATGGCCTGCAAGATCACCGGATTTGAACCCCTTGGATTTCTTTCTATGGGGCTTCTTGAAGAGCTGAGTTTATGCCACACCTGTTGATAATATTGCCCAATTACATCAAGGAATCGAACAAAGTTGCCAATCAATTCGGCAAGTGCCGGGTATTCTTAAAAGAGCTCGTATTTCATTTTTACGGAGGTGCACTGCATGTCTTGGATTGGAAGGAAGGCATTTTGAACACCTTATTTAACGCACAATTATTCATAATTACTGAGTTATTAATAACTATATAAAAAAAAATAGAACTTTATAAAAATTATGCTATTTTTGGGGTCCGTGAAGTTAGCGACCACTTTTAAGCACAAACAATGAAACATATACCAGTGGTTTGTATGGAATGCCGTTTTAGCATTTATTCCCACATTTTAAAACAGTCATACAAATTAATGTATCGAAAAAATAAACTCTCATTAAAAAGAAAGATTTAAACTGATTGTTGAATTAAAATGTTTGTTGATAATATAATTACAAATTTTTCAAACAAACATTTTAAATCAATAGTCAACACACAACTTTCTTTTTAATATTAGTTTAATTTTATGTTTGTTCGATTTATATGATTGTTGTTAATCTCTAAACAATCGTAAAAATTCAAGTATCATAGAAATGAAGTAACATTTATATGAATGAATTAAATTGACTCTTTATTTTCACGACACATGGATTAAAACGACTGTTTATTTCTATGATACTTGAATTAAATTGTTTGTTTAATTCTACGATACATGATTTAATATGATTGTTGATATTTTTATAACAATCAATTTAAAAGGCACTGTCATATAAATTCATGTATCGTAAAAATAAACTCTTATTAAAATGAAAGATGTAAATTGATTGTTGTATTAAAATGTTTGTTGATAATATAATTACAAAATTTTCTAACAAACATTTTAAATCATCAGTCAATACAAAACTATCTTTTCAATAATTGTAAAAAGTCAAGTATCGTAAAAATGAAGTAACATTTATAGGAATGAATTAAATTGACCCTTTATTTTCACGACACATGAATTAAAACGATTGTTTATTTCTGTGATACTTGAATTAAATTGTTTGTTTAATTCTACGATACATGCATTAAAATGATTGTCGATAAATTTAAATGTATCAATTTAATTAGCGCCGTGGTGTCTATTTCAAGAATTATTTGTAATTCGGTCATACTTTAACAGATGGCTTTACATAAGAAATATATGCTTATGCGTACCGAGTGAAGTTATAAGAACTATAAGATAGCTATAGGCCATAGCCTTTCGGTCATTTTTTATAAAATATATTTTACTGTGCCCGCAATCGAGCGTCACTAATAAATTACAGATGTACACAAAGCTACAATATGTAGAGCCATTTGCGGAAGAATGGCCAAATTGCAACTAGTTCTTGAAATAGTCATGACGGCGCTAATTAAATTGATACATTTAAATTTATCGACAATCATTTTAATGCATGTATCGTAGAATTAAACAAACAATTTAATTCAAGTATCACAGAAATAAACAATCGTTTTAATTCATGTGTCGTGATAATAAGGGTCAATTTAATTCATTCCTATAAATGTTACTTCATTTTTACGATACTTGATTTTTTACAATTATTGAAAAGATGACTGATGATTTAAAATGTTTGTTAGAAAATTTTGTAATTATATTATCAACAAACATTTTAATACAACAATCAATTTACATCTTTCATTTTAATAAGAGTTTATTTTTACGACACATGAATTTATATGACAGTGCCTTTTAAATTGATTGTTATAAAAATATCAACAATCATATTAAATCATGTATCGTAGAATTAAACAAACAATTTAATTCAAGTATCATAGAAATAAACAATCGTTTTAATTCATGTGTCGTGTAAATAAAGGGTGAATTTAATTCATTCATATAAATGTTACTTCATTTCTATGATACTTGAACTTTTACATTTGTTTCAAAAATATCAATAATCATATAAAATGAACAATATAAAATTAAACGAACATTAAAAAGAAAGTTTTGTGTTCACCGTTGATTTAAAATATTTGTTTGAAAAATTTGTAATTATATTATCAACAAACATTTTAATTCAACAATCAATTTAAATATTTCTTTTAATTTTAGTCTATTTATAAGATACTTCAATTTCATTGATTGTTGATATTTTTTAAAACAATCATATATTTTTATGTATCAGAAAAATATACTAAAATTAAAAAGAAATATTTAAACTGATTGTTTAATTAAAATGTTTGTTGATAATATAATTACAAGCTTTTCAAACAAACATTTTAAATCAACAGTCAACACATAACTTTCTTTTTAATATTAGTTCAATTTTATGTTTGTTCAATTTATATGATTGCTGTTAGTCCCTAAACAAACGTAAAAATTCAAGTATCATAGAAATGAAGTAACATTTATATGAATGAATTAAATTGACTCTGTATTTTCACGACACATGAATTAAAACGATTGTTTATTTCTGTGATACTTGAATTAAATTGTTTGTTTTATTCTACGATACATGATTGTTGATATTTTTATAACAATCAATTTAAAAGGCACTGTCATATAAATTCATGTATCGTAAAAATAAACTCTTATTAAAATGAAAGATGTAAATTGATTGTTGTATTAAAATGTTTGTTGATAATATAATTACAAAATTTTCTAGAATTTGTTAGAAAAATTTGTTATTGTATTATCAACAAACATTTTACGAGTAATACAACAATTAATTTACATCTTTCATTTTAATAAGAGTTTATTTTTATGATACATGAATTTATATGACAGTGCCTTTTAAATTGATTGTTATAAAATTATCAACAATCATATTAAATCACGTATCGTAGAATGAAACAAACAATTTAAATCAAGTATCACAGAAATAAACAATCGTTTTAATTCATCTGTCTTGAAAATACAGAGTCAATTTAATTCATTCATATAAATGTTATTTCATTTCTATGATACTTGAATTTTTACGTTTGTTTAGGGACTAACAACAATCATATAAATTGAATAAACATAAAATTAAACTAATGTTAAAAAGAAGGTTGTGTGTTGACTATTGATTTAAAATGTTTGTTTAAAAAATTTGTAATTATATTATCTACAAACATTTTAATTCAATAATCAGTTTAAATCTTTCTTTTTAATGAGAGTTTATTTTTTTGATATATTAATTTGTATGACTGTTTTAAAATGTGGGAATAAATGCTAAAACGGCATTCCATAGGTTTGTGCTTCGTTTGTGCCTGTTTGTAATCTATAAACAAAACCAGCGAACCCAAAGATTAAAAAGTAATAAACATTTTAAAAGTGGTCGCTGACTTCACGCCCAGCGACCACATATAAAGCACAAACGTCGAGTTATGTATCAAACGTTTGTGCTTCGTTTGTGCTCTCAGAATATATGACTGAAAATACAGCGAACCCAATTATACAAGAAATATAAACAATTTAAAAGTGGTCGCTGACTTCACGCCCAGCGACCACATATAAAGGACAAATGTCGAGTTATGTATCAAACGTTTGTGCTCTCAGAATATATGACTGAAAATACAGCGAACCCAATTATACAAGAAATATGGACAATTTAAAAGTGGTCGCTAACTTCATGCCATTATTACTTTTATTATTATAGTTACAAAAAAATACTATAGAACAAAGTTGTAGGGGACCAAGGGGCACATTCTTTCAGAGAAGAAAATATTTTTTTAAACCAGTGGTTCTCAAGTTACAACGCGAAGTTATATTTTTTCAAATGGGATTCCACATACTTTTTATGCCTATTCGATAGCATATTTTTTTTCTGAATTCAACCATGCATTAGTTTTATATCCTTACATAATAAAAATATTGAAAAATATGCGATTGAAATTTTAATAAATTTTTATTTTTAATATTATTGTACAGTAGGCTATGGATGAAAAACAGTAACAAAAGAACAAAATATAGCTGCAGTCAAATAATAATTGACGTACTAATTGTTGTAAATTGTTATTCTTTGTGTTTTGAGATTATTTTGTGACAATATGGCTGATGTTTATACAAATGAAGATTTGTATCGTTTTTTATTTATGGTGAGTGTAATGAAAATGCCATACAAGCGTGCAATATTTATGCCACGAGATATCCAAACAAACCGCGTCCAGGGAGGTCAGTAATCAGGCGATTAGCACGAAATTTGAAAAACTATGGATCATTTTCACAGAACGTGAAAGGCAACATCCCGTGAGAATTGAGAAACAATAAAGAAATAGAAATCGCAGTTTTAGCTTCTATTGCACGTAATCCCAATTCA
This sequence comes from Ophonus ardosiacus, assembly GCA_943142095.1. NCBI lineage: Eukaryota > Metazoa > Arthropoda > Insecta > Coleoptera > Carabidae > Ophonus > Ophonus ardosiacus. Next base: position 38,467,584 of record OW964837.1, read on the forward strand.
TCCACACGCAGGGCCGGCGCTAACTATTTTGCCGCCCGAGGCGAACTTTTTTATTGCGCCCTATTTCGGGGGGTGAGGGGGGTTATTTAAAATATAAAATTAAATAACTACTTCTACAGGCTCGCCATTACGAAGTCGGTTAAATTAGGGTAAAGTTGCCCTAGTAGGCCATTTAAAGATATATTTGTTTTTCCGGAAAAAATCATAGGTCACTAGATAAACGCAAAAAATCACTTATTTTTAATTTTTATTTATGCAAACAACTTCTAAATCTGAAATAATATGGAATTTTGGTTTGCACACTCTACGACGTTTTTTTTATTTTCGTTTGAACAACTATGCTCAATTTCTTTTATATCTATTAAATTTCGAGTTAAAAGATTAAAATTATGTTTTTATATTCACGCCATATTGGAAATTTACACCAATGAAAAGAATTTATTTAGCTTTTTAAGAATGTACAACTATGTAGGAAATAAGAATACCTAATCTGAATCACAACTTATGCAAACATAAATTAATCAATTTCTTGTTTTAATTTGTGCACAGATATCACTTATTTCATCATGTTCGTCATTAACGTGCTTAATAGCTATTATTGCTAATTCAGTTAGCTTTTCTTGAAGCAATGAGGTCCGTAAGTGTATTAAAAAAGAACAATTTTTTCATTAAAATGGATCTATAATGTATGCCTTTTTTAACAAATAAAAGTGTGACCTTTTTTAAACGCTAACGAATGAAATAATGAACCATTATGGCCCTTTTTTCACTTTTATAGCAAACGTAAAAAATATTGAATGGAAATTTGACAAACTCGCCTACGGCTGTTCGGTCAAACTTTCCTATTCGTGAAATAAGACTATACTTTTTACTCTTGTTGCATAAATAACTATTTAGTAATTTTAGGGTTTGCAGGAATTTTTGTGTTTATTAATAAACAAAAAATATTTACAAATTAAAAATTTCTCTCTTGCCGTCGATCGAAAAAAATGCCGCCCCTTAAAAAGTGCCGCCCTAGGCGGACGTCTCGCCGCCTCGCCCCTAGCGCCGGCCCTGTCCACACGCGAAATTGCTCAAGAACATTTTATTTCTAATATGTCCGTATGGCGCATTTTGAAAAAGCATAATTTAAAGCCATATTCATACAAACTATTACATGCTATACATAATAATGACAATGAACGCAGAATAGTGTTTTGCGAATGGTTTTTGGTGCAGTATCAGGACGATAATAATATTCTTAGAAAAATTCTGTGAACAGATGAATCTAAATTTTCAAATAATGGATTATTTAATAGAAATAATGAGCACATTTGGGCTGAAGAACATCCTCGTGAATTTAGAGAAAAAAATAATCAACACAGATGGAGCTTTAATGTATGGTTTGGAATGTTTAGGAATAAAATTATTGGACAACATTTTTATGAAGACAATTTAAACGCTGCACATTATTTATGTTTCTTGGAAAATGAATTATTAAATTATTTAGAAGATTTAAACTTGAATGAAAGACAAAATATGTGGTTCCAACAAGATGGAGCGCCGGCTCACAATACTCGTCGAGTGTACGAACGGCTCGACGAAATGTTTCAAGGTCGGTGGATAGCAACAAATGGCTATACAAATGACCCGCTCGTTCCCCGGACTTGACACCCCTTGATTTTTTTTATGGGGATATCGTAAAGATAGAGTATATTCAAAATCAGTGACAACGAAACAAAATTTGATGGACAGAGTTAGAGAAGCTTGCGCTGCTTTGACACCAGAAACTGTAATAAAAGCTACTTCTTCTGTTGTAAATAGAATAGAATTATGCTTAGAAAATAATGGAAATCAAATAGAACATTATTTATAAGGAGTAATTAAAAATGATTAATTTTCAATTTAAATTTATCACTCTTGTTTCTCATCCTTGGCCTACTGTACAATAATATTAAAAATAAAAATTTATTTAAATTTCAATCGCATTTTTTTTCAATATTTTTATTATGTAAGGATATAAAACTAATACTTGGTTAAATTTAGAAAAAAATATGCTATCGAATAGGCATAAAAAATATGTAGAATCCCATTTGAAAAAATATAACTTTGTGTTGTAACTTGAGAACCACTGATTTAAAAAAATTTTTCTTCTCTGAAAGAATGTCCTCTTTGGTCCCCTACAACTTTGTTCTATAGTATTTTTTTGTAACTATAATAATAAAGGTAATAATGGCGGTGGTCGGTGTACGTGTTACACCCTATATATATATATATATATATATATATATATATATATATATATATATATATATATATATATATATATATATATATATATATATATATATATATATATATATATGTATACATGGTACGTGGTCACTTCATATACGGGAATTTGTTCAACGCTGTGACTTCATATATACCGTTGTGACTTCCGAAAATGGAAGTGACAACGTTTCCCTATGTAATTTTATTTTTTCTAGCATTATAAGGCAAAACAAGTCTAAATACGAAAATTTTGTTGGAAGTCAAATAGTACCCCCCGTACCCTCAAAATTGTCACTTTAGTTCAAGCGTTTACCGCTGGCGCTGTACTCGCTATTAGTATCAGGTATGCGCAATGCGAAGTTACTTCCGAAGTGTATATAGCATTTGAAGGTACTTAGTCACTTCCAAAACTTGGCAACAGTGTATTGCAGTATGTTATTGTAATTTATGGAAACTCTTTATTAATATAATAAATTTTTATTAACAATTTACAATTAAAAAAGTATTAAAAATTAATAAGTGAAAAATTCACAATAAAATGTAAAAATAATTACCTGTGTTCTTTATAGCACATACGGAGTGTTTCTGTGAATTAATGATTACTTTTAGCATCTATTTAAAAAATTTAGCCAATAAGTATTAATAACAAATAACAATTAAATATCTCGTTATATATTAAAATTTATTTGTGATAATTTTTAACAAGTTTCTAAATTTCAATCGAGGTAATTCTGTTAAGGTGATTTATTAATTTTTAGCAAGTTTTTCACATTCTGTAAACCATAAGCAATAAAATTTCAGGTGACAATTTATTTTTTTGTCATATGTCAGTATTCGCGATTGGTGAAATTTTTTGACAAAGTTGCTTAATTTTACAACTAATGCCCGGTTTCAAAAGGGTATGTTAAATAATTACCATCTTGATATAATTTTTAATAAATAGAAATGAATTTTGCAGGTGTCATTTTACTGTTTTGTAAAGTATTACTTAATTTGGTTGGATGAAAACGTATTAATTTTTGAACAAACGGTTATAAAACCAGACATAAATTGCAAAAGTGCGGACATTAACTTATTTACAGTCTTGGAGGTTATTACAGTTTTAAATAATTCCCAATTACATCATGTTACTTACAAATTATTTTTCTGTAAATGAAATTTGTAATTTTCATTTGATAAGTAAAATCAATAACGTGAAATATGTATATAGTTAAATATTAATTATTAGCGAGATTGTTCTCTAATTGAGTGCTTCATTTTCCTACCTTCTCCACAATATACAAGAAATAAAATTTTAGTTTTTTACCTCTCGCTAAGAGAGGTATTAAAATCATGCTAAAATTCGCATATCCAGATTTTAGTAGATAAGCACGTTTTAAGGTCCCTAGAATCCGATTATAACATTTTACGATTATGTCCGTGTGTGTGTGTGCGTGTGTGTGTGTGTGTGTGCGTGGATGTGTGGATGTATGTGTCGATGTTGGATCCACGATTTCTCAAATACTTTAAGATTTAAAAAATATTTAACTGCAGTTTCCTCAATTTGACATTACTGGGAAAAGCTGATTACATTTCGCTAAAATTGGACAACCGGAAGTAATAGTTTCTTTAAAGAAATCTTGTAAATATTATTTTTTGAAAATATGTATATTACATATATTGAAGAACATAAAATTCTACATCTAAAATTTTATTATATCTTGTATAGATTTATGGATAAAGGCACTGTAATATATAGAATAATTTAATGTAGTACATCGCAGAGGTTAAGGCACTAAGGAAACCAGTTGACATATTCAAATGTTTACAACATAGTTAGTAATGTTTATAACATAGTTTGTAAATGACAGATGTTAGTGCCAAATATCAACAGTATTACTGACATTCTGAAAGCTTTTTCTGGGTAGTACATTTAATCTTTCTTATTGTTATATTAATTAAATATTTAAAATTGTAAATAAAATGCATATATCCATCAGAAATACCGCCAATCTGGTTAATGAATTGGAAGAATCTCTGATATTTAGGAACTTCCTCAAACAATGAAAAATAGATATAATTAGAATTGTATGTGTGCAGAAGACATGTTAAATATAATAAAAACAATATTTGGGTAAAGTTCTGTAATTCTTTTTGTTATAAAACGACGGTTCGATAGCGAAGTGCAATATAATACTTATACAGGGTGTAAATTTTAAAATGGGTCATTGGGCTGTAACATAGAAAAACTGTTTTTTAGACGTCGAAAGTTTCTATATTAATTTATTGAAAAAATAATTGGTGCCTATTACAAATTTTTTAATACCAAACACCTTCCATTTCTGTTTCATATAAAGCCAGAAAATGAAGTTAAAAATTTGCGCAATTAAGAAAAATATCATTAGCCATGAAACTAACAGTAACAAAACATTGCTATTTTTTATTAACATGATAGGGGACAATTAAAGATTAAAGTTATTAATTTATAAACTAATACAAAATAACACAAAATAAAGTAAACACTATGATATTTATTTAAAAAACAATTATTATTTATTGTAACAAGTATTTACAAATTAAAGATTATGTACATGTAGTAAGTAATAAGTTATAAGAAACGAGAAAATATGCAAATTACAAGGGAACAATTAAAACCATTTAATAATTTGTAATTTTTCTTCATGAGACAAATTATCCATGATTTCTTCTTAATAAAACGAAAATAATAATAATTTAAAAAATAATGTGTATGAAACGTTTATTAATGAGCGTCTCAAGTCAACAATTGTTTTGTTTTGTTTCCGTCAGTTTCACGGCTATTGATATTTTTTCTTAATTGTGAAAATTTTTAAATTTATTTTCTGGTTTTATATGAAACAGAAATTTAATGTGTTTGGTATCAAAAAATTGGTAATGTTTTTCTTTATAATTATGCACTAATTCTTTTTTCAATAAATTAATATCGTATTCGGCATCTAAAAATTTTTTTCTATGTTATAGCTCTATAGCCGTTTTAAAATTTACATCCTGTATAACATAAAATGGAAATGACGAGAGGTATTGTGCTGGCTACAAAAGATTTTTTTTATATAAATTAATAGTAATTTGACAATCTTTACAAATTTACTAAGTTTAAACCATCAAGATTTAGAGTGCCATCATTTCAATTGCTACTCGTAGCTATAAATAAATTTCAGATTTTTTATTATTATTTTTTACAGTAGACTTTATCACACTTAAATATTATATGTGAACCCCAAAAGTTGTACAACATGTGTATTGCTGGATATAAGATAAATATGAAATACTTTTCATTACATGAAACGTCTTTCGTCTTTGATATTTTATTTTCTGATTGCTCAAATTCTGCATCATCTTTGAACTAGGTTTTTTTGTAAAATAATTAATTTAATTAGTGACTAGTAAACATAACACCTTAAATTAATAAATTATAAGTTGGAATAACTGTGCCATCTATTAATATATACAATAAATATAATTTTACGGTTAACTTCTATCCTGGCCATAAAGTTTTATGTTATAAATTTCATAGCCCAAAATAAGGTATATCCCCATTTAATAAGCCCTTATGTCGTACATTGTCCAAGATTACTTAGAGTTGAAGTTGACTGGTTTGGAGCGGATCTGCTGCCTTGCAAACAATCTAGTATTTTTTAATATTTTTTAAATAATATAATAGACCAAATAGGGCACTTAAATAGCACACAAATCATAACTTTTTGTAAAAAATTCATAATTGGGCATGCAGGGTGGTTTGGAGCGGTTCCGCAAACTTACAGCCAAGACAACAAAATTATGATTGTTTAAACAAAGATAATAGTCCAAAATTCGACATTGTGGCACTTCTTTCACACAGAGTGAGACCCTTATTCATCATATGCTTTATTTGGTGTTTTGCTGATGTGTGCTTGCTAGTTTAGCCGACATGAAATTTGGCAACGCTGCGGAAGTCAGCCCTACGCTTCAATATCTTGTATACAATTACAGTGATGGAAGTAACTTCGTATTTTTAGTATGTGCAATTGTATATAAATTTTTAATATAATATTTTCTTACCCCTCTTTTGAAAACCTTAATTTAGAAGTTCCCCTAAGCCTATATATATAATTTTTAATAATATATATTCATTAATTAATATGGAAGTCAGGACGCCCTATCAACGTCACGGAAGTGACTCCTTAACAGGTATCAATATATATATATATATATATATATATATATATATATATATATATATATATATATATATTTCATCTTAAGTATAAATAAAACTAAGACTATTGATGAAAACCCGTGAGAATTTTTTTTATTAATAACCGAGTTATAGTCCCTCAAAGTTTGAAAAAATTGATGTGACGTCACACGTATGAGTTCTTATATCGAACTGCTTTTTTTTTCGTCGACCTAAATGTTCTTGAAAAATATAATTTTTTTAAATTATATTTGCAAAAAAAAAAATTAATACACACTGTAGTCCACATCTATACTAATATAATAAATGCGAAAGTAACTCTCTTTGTCTGTCTGTCTGTTTGTCTGTCTGTTAAGTTTCCACGTCTAAACCGCTGAACCAATTTTGAATTTTTGAATTTTGGTATAGAGATAGATTGGATCCTGCAGAAGGACATAGGCTAACTTTTGTCGCGAAAATAAAACTTGAAGGGGTGAAATAGGGGATGAAAGTTTGTATGGAGAACCCATCAGTTCCCAAGTTAGAGATATAAAAATTCTTATTTATGCTTTTGCTACGTAAAAGTACCCGAGACATGTTTAGAAAAGGGTGCCGTTAGGTGAGGTGCGGGAATCGGGTGGGCAGTGAGTGGAGCCTGTTACATGTACGATGCGAGGCAGGTTGCCGGCTCCCTATGCAGCGCATGTCTCCGAAGTAAATGTGAAAAATTATTGGTACACGTGTAGCTAATCGTTACTCTAGTTTTACCCGTGCGAACCCGGGGCGAGCCAGCTAGTACTTTGTAATTGCAAGTGTGTTAAAATTATTAAGTTTATTGGAATAAATTTATGTTGAAATAAAAACAGTTTGGAAATTCCAGCGCGTGACTGTTGGCCCCACCTCTAAAATTGGTAGTAAGACCCGCCTCCTAACAATCTATTTGTAGTGCATGTATGGGCGGTCGTTCCGTTGCCAATCAAAATATTATATATATAGGATTCATAGAAGTGTCGTGCAACTACAACAAAAAAACCCTTATTTCCGAAGTATTTCAATTATATGATTTTATTTCCTTATTAATATTCATTATTATTATTATTATTTATTATTATTTATTTATTTTGCTATCGGGCCTTTGGCCCATACAAAAGAATTGACAACATAATCAAAATTAAGTTAGCAAATATACATATAAATATAATATCACATAATCCATCCCATATCCAGTTTTATATACATTTTAATTAAGTGTATAGGTACATTTAAAGAAAAAAAATTTTTTTTTTTTTTTTTACTAACATTATTGTAGAACCAACAAATCATTCATTCCGACAAAAACTGCGTAGCTTAAAAGCACTTATTGTATAGCTGAAAATGCTATTAATGATCTCCGTATTTAAATTTTTTAATAGCAAATAAAAATTTTCTAGGTTTACGTTTCTATTAAGGAAGTATTTCATTAAAAATACATTTCGTATGCTTGAATAAATGGGACACTCCATGTAGAAATGGAAAATGCTTTCGTTCTGGTTAAGGTTACACAGTGAACATAATTCTGTACAATTAATTTCATATTTTACGTTTTTGTAAAATATTCTAAAACATTTATCACATGACAGTCTGATTTGACATGTTATTTGATGTTTGACTGAAGGTAGCTTAATGTGTAAATACTGCTCAGTGTCTGTATCATCTTTTAATAGTTTATATAATGAGCTGTATGTTGATAGTTGGTGTCTGTTGAAGTCTCTCTGTTTTATTGAGCTGTTATAAGTGGAAATAATCTCATCAATCTTATTTTTCGTTAAATACTGGTCTTGCCATACCAAACTAAAACCCTGTTCTTCGAGAAAAATTCTGACTTGGGAGCTCCAGTTAAATTCAATTTTGTTATATTCATAGCTATCCAGACGTAACTGTCTTTGATATAAAATTTTCGGGAGCCTCTTATCTGGCATTTTCAAGATTGTCGCCCACCAGTTCAGAATTCTCCTCCAAGCTTCCGTCGCCAAATGTGCCACGCCTGTTTCAAGTCTGATGAAAAAGTTCGGGGTATTTTTTGGTAATCTTAATAAAGTTTTTAAGCAATAAATTTGGATCTTTTCGAGCGTATCTATTTGTTGAGACCCCCAAATTTCCACTGAGTATAACGATGTAGCATGTACTACGGAGTTAATTAATTTAATTTTTTCCGCCCACCCTTCGGATCTTCCTTTCAGTAATATATGTTTTACTTTTTGCATCGCGATGACAGATTTATTGTAATTGGCTTTCGCCGCATTATTAAATTTTCCCGATGACGTAAACAGAGTTCCTAGATAGTTATATGTTTTAACAATTTCAATGGGTGTGACGTTAAAAGTAAATGGACTTGTAATTTTTTTAGGACGCCCTTTGAAAAAATGCAAAATTTTTGTCTTGTTTGTATTAACTTCTAGACAATTGTTTGAGCAATACTGACTTAGAATTTGTAGGCTTTTTCTTACATCAACTGGCGAACTACAGAGTATCACAAGGTCATCAGCATATGCGAGAATAGTTATTTTATCAGTCCCATTGATATTAATACCTTTAGCCCCAGCCTGGTCAAAGTAAGCCCAAATGTCATTCATGAATGTTGCAAACAGCAAAGGTGAAAGTATTTCGCCCTGTAAGACACCTTGTGTTACAGGTATGGGTTTAGAAAATTGAGAATTTATTTTTAGCTGTACTGAAACACTGTTATAAAGATTTTGTAATATACGTATTATTTTGGTGGATAATCCTGAGTTGTAAAGTTTTTGCCAAAGAATTTTCTGGTTGACACTGTCGAAAGCTCGACGAAAGTCCACAAAAATGGCGTAAATATTATTACTTTTTAGACGTAAACTTAGTTGAATTATTGAAGCTAATGTAAAAATATTGTCTCTCGTTCCACGATTTCTTCTAAACCCTACCTGACATTCGTTAAATATGTCATTTAACTCGTACCAAGTTTGTAGCCTTTCGTAGATTATTTGGGTAAACAATTTACACGAAGCTGATAATACCGCTATTCCTCTGTAGTTTAAGGGATCGGTGGTAGTACCTTTTTTAAAGATAAGAGTAACATAGCTATTATGCCATGTTTGTGGAATTTCTTCAGTAGTAAGAATGGTATTGAATAGGTTTAATAGATAATGCTCCCACTCTGGCGTGAGATTTTTGTAAAATTCATTACTTAGGGAATCCAACCCTGGAGCTTTATTTAATTTTGATTTTCGTAAACTCATTTGTAGTTCATTTAGTGTAAAAGGAGTATCAAAATATGGATGTAAACTATCAACTAAGTGAATGTAGGCCCTTGTGTCGTCAGCAAAAAGATTTGAGTAAAACTTTTCCCAGTCATTAATGCTAATTTCGTTTATTGGAGGTACTTTCTGTTTCAAAAGTCTAACTACGCGCCAAAATTCCTGGTTGTTGCTAATATTTGAAAGACTGCGTTTTATTTCCGTATAATAATTATTTTTGTTTATTTTAATAGTGTTGATATAATTTTTCTTTTCATTAATGTAGTTAATATAATTAGTTTCAGAATATTTATTGTGCAGTTTTCTTAAACTACGTTTGCATTTTTGTTTTAATAAACAACATTCACTATTAAACCAGGGTTTGTTATTATACTCATAATATTTTTTATTTTGTTTTATTTTTAACATTCCACAGTTACTGGCTGTTTCTTTGATTGCTAATTCTAAATTTTTAAAAAGTTCATCAACATTATTGCTATGGAAGCATACATTATTTAGTTGATCAAGTTTGAATTGATATTCAAGAATTCTACTATTGTCGAATTTAAAAGTTATTTCATATTTCGGGCAATTATAATTATTATTAGCAGCAACAAGGTCTCTTGGATTTTTTAAGTTTTTAAATTGTATTGTGCAAATACCGTGACTCGAATTTTCTACTGTATGCATTACTTCAAATGATTCGACGTTATCGAATGAATTAATGTTTAACCAGGCTAGATCTATAGTACTTTTACCTGTTTGTGCTATATAGGTAAATTTACCTGGTATGTCCAATTTAGTTCGCCCATTGAGTGTATAGAAACCTAGTTGCTCCATTGTTTCTACTAGTTTTTTACCCCTTGAATTTTCGTTTAGGTGTAAAGATAGTCTGGACTCGGTCACATTTGTCGACAGCAGGGTTTCATCTTGGATTTGATTCATTTGACCAATGTGCGCCTTAAAGTCCCCTGCCACGATAATTTCATATGAATTATATACATCTATAATATTAGTTAGTGAATCAGATAAAAGATCAATACAATATAAAGGTAAAGATGGTTTTAAATACGTAAAGAATATGATATATTTGAGGTCTAGATTAGTGAACTCCATAATTACCCATAAGTTAGTGTTCTCTATTACTTTTACCTCTGAAAACTGATTTTTCTTAACAAGAACAGAGAGACCACCACTAGGACGGCCAATACTTTTTTCCTTAACTGCTTTACTAGAACAAACAACATTGTAATTAGACAGGGACATAGGTAATTTGAGTAAATCAGTTTGCAACCAAGTTTCACATAAGCAGACTACATTACCTTTCAAGATAATATTAGTTGTTTCTCTTTCTAAATTATATAAATTATTAATCCCGTTTATATTCCAAAAAACTATACATAACCCTAAATCATTTGTTAGTTCTACATAATTTTTATTTACATATTTAGTTTCGTGGTGTGACGCTAGATGAGGTGCAGTTTGCCTAAAAAAGAGTCTTCTGTTGGGGTTACTTGCGAGTTGATGAGGTTGCCTGCTGCTGTTGGAAACAATTTAATGTTTTTGTTTGACACTGGGGTTTTTTCATCTGAAGATTGACGGCCTCTTTTTGAATTTGTATCGATGATGAGTTTTTTGCGGTATATATGAGCCTTTGTACCTTCCTTATTTAGTTGCTTCATTTTAGATACTAGTTCTTATTAATATTCATTATTAAGCATATACTCTCATTAATTTTTATTAATTTTCCTTAATTCGATTGAGCTGGAAAATCATTTCAAAATCATATTACCAGGTTTTTTTTTAAAATTGTATATAACAACAAATGAGGGTGTACTTGTTGGGATGATGATACAGTCACCTCATGTTTTCGTATGTCGTCGAACAATTCCCATACTGCATTAATTCTCCTGCAATATACAGTATAGTGACCTAATGCAGTTTTATCAGCACTTAATGAAAATTTATTATTCCTCTTAGAATGAACACTTTATCAATATATTTTATAATTACAGGTAAATCGCTTAATTCGCAAAAACCACAATCTGTGGTTAAAATTGCATATGCTATTGATTTTTCTAATAAATGAAACTTGTAATTTCTAATAAAAATAATGTTTACAGGAACCACTATAATAATAACTTTGGGGGACTATAACTCGGTTATTAATAAAAAATTTCTCACCGGGTTTTCATCAATAGTCTTAGTTTTATTTATACTCTCAGATGATTATATATATATATATATATATATATATATATATATATATATATATAAAATGGTGAAATCCTCCATTCTCAATTTGAAAATGCTGATATAAATTAAAATTTTGAACTTCCCTTAACTTCTTTCGGTACTTCTATTATTCAAATGTGTATATGGAATAATCTGATGTGGCTAGCACATCACCTTCCGTCAGTTCTACGTAAATAAATAAATAACACGTTCCTCTATGCTGAGTGAGCGAATCTGCTTTGTACACAGATTTCGGCATTATTTGTACCGGACGGGCGTTTACGAGGTGTCACCTCACGGGTACACATTGCTGACTGGTTCCCCAAATTTACGACCAGACACTCCATTCATATTGTACAAATTCCATGCAAAAAAATATTTTAAAAGATTCTATATTTCTAGTAAAATTTTAATACATATTATGTAAATTGCACTTTGAAATTTAATTTCTTTATAATGTTTTTAATTCTGTATCCATTGAATAAGGATAAAATGAAATGAAACGATGGCTACATACACGCGCGTGCGCGTACATACAAACACACAGACACAAACACACACACACACACGCGCGCGCCCACACACACACACACACACACGCACACACAGAGAGAGACAGAGTGACAGAGAGAGAGATAGAGAGAGAGAGAGAGATGGGTTATCAAAAAAATAGTAAATTCGTGTACTAGGGACCCCAATATGAGCTCATTCATAAAAACTCACCATCGAATTTTTTGACCAAAGGGAATAACTCCTTATGTAAAGGTGAAGGTAGGTAAAAAGAATGTATACCTATAGGTATTTGACCTGGAACTCATCCTTGAACAAAAAAGTGCAGCTCTAAATTTTCCAAATTATATCCCTAAATTATTAAAAACTAAAATGGATCCTTAAGGTAAAATTATAACTAAAGAAAAAACCCCTTAACCTTAACAATAATTTTAAAAACTATATACGTATTTCGAGAACTAAGTTCTCATCATCAGTAGAAACTACAAAGTAAAAACAGAGAAATTAAGATTACTCAGCAGAGCTGTTTTGACCTATGGCATGGTTTACATGCTGAGTAATCTTAACTTTTCTGTTTTTACTTTGTAGTTTCTACTGATGATGAGAATTTAGTTCTCGGAATATATATACAGTGTGTTAATTAAGAACCTGGCCATAGGCATTTAACATGGGAAAATCAATAAAATTGAATTTCTGACAGTTCAAACGATATGAGTTTTTTTAAATTTTGTTTCAATTTCATGGTTATCGCTACAAATGAGCAATATTTGTACAATTTCAAATTAGATTTTACAAGTTACTAAACGTGCATAATTAAATCTGTTTAGTGATTTAGGCGTAGAATATTAATATCTACATTTATTTGAAACATTTTTGTCTAAAATTAATTGGGGACCTTTGCGCAAAGAAAAACTGTTTTCCCATGTTAAACGCCTATGGCCAGGTTTTTAATTAACACACTGTATATATAGTAAAATATTTGAAAGAAGTCCGATCAAAGCCACCTACGAATTGCATCTATGAATTAAGATTTTATGCTGCCAAATTTAGTAGTGTCGTTTACATAGTTTTTATGAGGTATACAAGATATTATGTACCCTCATAAAAACTAAGTAAAAGACACTACTAAATTTGACAGCACAAAATCTTAATTCATGGATACAATTCGAAGATGGCCTTGGTCAAACTTCTTTCAAAAATTTTACTGTATATATATATGTAAACTGTGAAGATAATAAAACTGAAATAGAACACTATTAACTGTAATAAAAGGTCAAATAATGCACTAGATATTATTTCACCAACACTGATTTATTTCAAACACTCCGAACGACAACTCAAAACATACTGATTTTAGAATTCATTCCTTATTAAATACTACTCACTAATTACACAATCAATTAAATTTACTAATAATAATATAATTAAATATTCTAGTAGCTGATTGCAGTCTGAGGTTATATAATCCATCAGAAATTACGACTCTCCCGGGCTCCTAGCATCCGAGATGCTAACACGGCCATCCTGCGCACGCCGCGGCATCGCGTGCGACATTCTGTGCTGGAACAAATAAAACTTGAAATATCGAAAATATGACAACTACGGAATGTCTTCGCTTAACGTCCAAGACGATGATGATTTAAGCACCAACACAAACACAATGACCATTCAAGGTCCAACACACTGACCATTTAAGGTCCAACACACTGACCATTTAAGGTCCACGACCATTTAAGGTCCAATACACTGACCATTTAAGGTCCAATACACTGACCATTTAAGGTCCAACACACTGACCATTTAAGGTCCAACACACTGACCATTTAAGGTCCACGACCATTTAAGGTCCAACACAAACACAATGACCATTCAAGATCCAACACACTGACCATTTAAGGTCCAAATGAGTACTTACTAGTTACTACAAAGTTTACTAAGATGAAGTCACCGCCATTTCTCTATTCTCTTGAGGCCAATACCTCAACTGTTCATGTGCAGCAACTTTAGTTATTTGTGTTGTCTTGTTCAAACGTTTCAAAACATAACGATCATTAGCTAGAGTTTTAAAAACTTGGTAGGGTCCTATAAATTTGTCACCTAGTTTACCACTACCTGCTTTCTGTGTGTCTTGTACAACAACTTTATCGCCGACTTTAAACCGAATAGCATTTTTCCTTCTAGCATTAAATTCTCTTTCTTGTCTCTGTCTACTTTCTTCCATTTTTATATTGGCAATTGATCTCATAGCGCTTACATCATTCACATCCATACATTTCTTATACGGCAGGCCTTCAAATAACTTCTTTTCTGCAGGTAGAAGATGCTTTTCTCCGAACATCAATGCCCTAGGTGTAAACCCTGTTGTAGAACTCACTGTTTCATTAAGAACTGCTTCGATTTGTGGCACAACACTTGTCCATCTACATTCTTTTTCGCTTGTTAACATACTTCTCATTAAGTTGAATAAGGTTCTCATGACACGCTCTACTTGTCCGTTACCTCTAGGGACTCCAGTAGCTATTAAATGTAACTCTATGCGATTTTCCAGTAAAAATTCCTTGAATTTTGAAGATGTAAATGCTCTTGCTCTGTCAGCAATTATCATTGTCGGTTTTCCTACACGATTGAAAATATTACTCAGGCCGCTAATTGAGCAAACTGTTGTTTTGTTTTCAATGGGAACGAACATACAAAACTTTGAAAATGCATCGATAATGACTAAAATTTCTGTGCAGTTATTTGACTTTACCAACGGACCCGCATGGTCTATATGCCACACCTGGAATGGTTTGGTTGCTTTATTCCCTCTTTGATAAACTCCGTGTTTTGGACCAGTATGAGATTTTCCTATAGTGCAGGATCTACAATTTTTAATGTACTTTTTCAAGACTTGTCCCATTCTTGGCCAGTACAGTTCCTCACGCATGCGAGCAATGGCCTTATCCCAACCAATGTGAGCAGCTTCGTCATGGTATGCCTTCATCACTTCTAATCTAGCTGCTTTTGGAACGAAACATCTGATGAGTTCTTTTCCTTTAGTTTTGAAGACATGATAGACGACATTGTCTTTTATAATGAACGAACTGTTGGGTGCAGTACTCAATGACTGGCAGAATTCATCTTCAGCTTGAAACTCAAGTATACTAGATGGTTTTTTTGTTTGTGTTAATACTCGGATCGTTGGGTTTCTGCTTAAATAATCTACATGCCCCATTCGACATCCAGGTCGATATTCGATCTTGAAATCGAAATCCTGTAGTCTCATCCACCACCTGGCAACTCTTGGATGTAAATTCTTCTTTAATGCAGTGGCTCTTACAGAATTGCAATCAGTGTATACAGTAAAGTTCAAACCATACAAATACACGCGAAAATGTTCCATTCCTTCAACAACGGCCAGGGTTTCTAGGTCATACGAGTGATATGTTGATTCTGATTGATTAGTTCTCCTACTAAAATAAGCCACAGGTTTTACAAGTCCATTCTCCTTCTGCATCAAGGCTGCTGCGATTCCTATGGAACATGCATCCGTATGGAGTTCGGTAGGAAGTACTGGATTAAAAATTCTTAGTACAGGTGCCGATACTAAAGTTTGGATTATTTGTTGTCTTATGTTTTCCTGTTCCTGCGTCCATTTAAACTCAACATTTCGCTGTAAGAGTCTATTTATAGGTGCGGTAGTTATTGAGAATTTTTCAATATATCGTCTAAAATACCCAGCTAAGCCCATAAATTGTCTTACACCTTTAACATCTTTTGGGGGCGGTGATTCTACCAACGCTTGTACCTTCCGCGGGCTAGGTTTGGTGGACCGATTTCCAACAATAGACCCTAGGTATTCGGTTTCTAAAGCGAAAAAGGTACATTTGTTCGGGTTTAGTGAAAATCCTGCCAATGACAAAGCCTCCAGAGTTCTTTCCAAATAGCTGAAACCTTCTTCTACAGTTCTGGACGGTATCATGATATCATCTAGGTAGACCTGAACAATATTATCTTTCAGCGTACCTAAAGCCTTATTGATCGCTCTTTGATAACATGATGGTGCGTTAGCAAAACCAAATGGCATACGGTTGTATTCAAAATGTCCATCAGGTGTCACAAACGCAGTATATTTTTTCGAACTTTCCTCGATCTCGATTTGGTGAAAGCCCGCTTTCATGTCCAAAGTTGTGAAATAAACTGCATTCCCTAGAGCATCTAGTTGATCCCGTAAATTGGGTATTGGATATCTATCTCTGATAGCCTTTTTGTTAATCTCCCGATAGTCAACACATAACCGCAAGGAACCATCTTTCTTTTTTACTAATACTATTGGGCTCGCATACGGTGAAGTGCTTTCCCTAATTATCTCTTGTTCCAACATGTCCTGAATAATGATCTTAAGTTGCATTCTTTCAGCGAGTGCTAGACGTCTAGGACGAAATGCAACAGGAACTTCATCGTTCAATTGTATTTTTAGCTTACCAGTGGTAACAACTTTCGCAGTTTGGGCCCGTGCTTCCTCCAGCATATTGTTTAATCGTTGTTGTTGTTGCTCGTCCAATCCTAACAACCTATTTTCTAAATTCATAGTACAGACTGTAACAGGAGTCGTAGTGCTGTGTTGTAAGTCTAAGCCATGCTCTCGTTTTACAATAATTACTCCAGGACGACTTATTGTTTCCCAGCCTATAAGAGAGTCCACACCAGGAATGGTGCCATTAGGAACTACTAAAAAGTCAATTTCTACCGTAATTTCTTGTAGGGTTACATACAGCAAACAGCGTCCTACAGTACTTATTTGTTTTCCTAGTCCAACTAAATTTCGCGAAACTGGCAAAATTAGTGCATTAACGGAGTTTGCTACATGTTGATGGATGATTGAACAATCTGCCCCTGAATCTACCATGTAAGTAAATTTGTAGTTAACGTCTCCCACAACTGCGGTAGCAGATGGCATTATTGCGCATCTGTAGACACTTACGCAACGTATCTCGTGCTTTTTAATTTTCTGAAAACAAGTAGACTCCTCATGGCCAGGTCTTTTGCAGAAGTTGCACTGTTTAAATTTTGACCTGTCTACTTCTCTCATTAGTGAATGTAGTTACCTTACATCGATCTTTCTTATGACCAGTCTTGCCACAATTGAAACATTTTCCCAAAAATCTCGTTGTGCTATCCATCTTTGCTCGCTTGGTAGGTGGTCCACTCGGGATTGACTCTGCTTCATAGTGTCTTAAGAGCAGCATGAGCTCTTTTTGATCTTTAGGTTTATGGAAACGTATGCCCTCTCGAATCGAGTTTACCGTAATGCCTCCAATAACAGGGTACAATACTCGGTCCCAAGGTAAATCGGGGTAGAATCTATATAAACTGCGTATCTTTTCTCTTCCATATTCACTAATACTTTGAAATTGAGAACTATTCATATTGGCAGCACGTACGAGCTTGGTATGGTAAGTTTCATAATCAGGAAAAGCAGTGAGTAAGTCATCTTCGAAGTTACTCCAGTTTTTGTTAAGGGGTCTCCATCCCTCATAAAATTTACGGGCTTTACCTTGAAGTGCTTCTCCTGCCTTCAAAATCATTATCTGATCACTAACTTTCAGTTTTGTTCGTGTATCATTTACGTCTTTGAGCCACTCCTCCATAGAATAATCACTTTTATCAGGGTCGTAACGTACCAAACTGAAAGAGAAACGTTCTCCATCACTGACACTTGGTCCCGGATTGGAAACAGTTTGTTGATTCATTCTAGTCAGTTGATTGAAGAACAATTCCATAACTTGCTGAAAACTAGGAGCGCTAGTTGATTGCTGGTCATTATTGACTAATGGATGTGCATATATAGGCATAGATGCGATATCTTCTTGCACACTCAAATTCAACGCATTTTGTTCACTGGATTCCAGCAAATTTTCTGTATCACCGTCATCTACATCACGCGACATTTTAGGTACAATCCCACTTCTGATGTAAACTGTGAAGATAATAAAACTGAAATAGAACACTATTAACTGTAATAAAAGGTCAAATAATGCACTAGATATTATTTCACCAACACTGATTTATTTCAAACACTCCGAACGACAACTCAAAACATACTGATTTTAGAATTCATTCCTTATTAAATACTACTCACTAATTACACAATCAATTAAATTTACTAATAATAATATAATTAAATATTCTAGTAGCTGATTGCAGTCTGAGGTTATATAATCCATCAGAAATTACGACTCTCCCGGGCTCCTAGCATCCGAGATGCTAACATATATATATATTTTTTAAAATTATTGTTAAGTTTAAGGGGTTTTTTCTTTAGTTATATCCCCTAAAGTTTAGTGCTTTATATTTATCACTTTCTAAGCATGAAATGGGCGACCATATTATCATTTTTGCATCCACCTTATGTTTTATTGGGAAAGCTAATAATATATTCTAGAAGCACAAACGTTTTACATATAACTTTTGTGCTTTATATGTGGTCGCTGGGCGTGAAGTCAGCGACCACTTTTAAATTGTTCATATTTCTTGTATAATTGGGTTCGCTGTATTTTCAGTCATATATTCTGAAAGCACAAACGAAGCACAAACGTTTGATACATAACTCAATGTTTGTGCTTTATATGTGGTCGCTGGGCGTGAAGTCAGCGACCACTTTTAAAATGTTTATTACTTTTTAATCTTTGGGTTCGCTGGTTTTGTTTATAGATCACAAGCAGGCACAAACGAAGCACAAACCTCTGGTATATGTTTCATTGTTTGTGCCTAAAAGTGGTCGCTAACTTCACGGACCCCTATTTTTGTTAACTCTGACTTTAAACTGACAATTGTAACAGTGAATAAACTATTGTTGTTCTGACAGTCAGGATCTAATTATGTCATTTTTGACACTTGGCAGTCGGTTCCCACGCAACAACTATTCGAAATTTGACAAATAATTTCATGGCTCTCGCTATTTACATTATAATTCCATCTACATAAAACTCCTTATAACTTCAAAACAGTTCACTTTTCGACAAAAATTGTATAGAACTTCTCGACTTATTTTGACGTCTTCATTTTGCCTTAGAAAGGTTGGACACTTATTTTTTAACACCCTGTATGTATTAATTTAAAAGCGTTTTGAGTTTAAACCAAATTCTCCATATTAGCCAAATTAAGAAGTCCAATGTAGATATAACGTATTATGTATTTATTTTTATACTTTATTACCTTTTAATTTTTCAAATTCGTAGCTCATCAAAAAATTAAAATTATTCAATTTATGACAAGACAGTACCAGTACGATGACTTTTGTTTGTTTGTGATGTTTGTTGCAGTCGGTCCCTTCGATACTTCTGCTACGTAAATGCTACAAAATTAAAATATCTAAATGTATGTATTAAAAAGAGATGTGTGAAAAGATCATCGTTTTCACATGCTAAAACAGTGTCGACTAGAATTCACATTTTTTTTTTTTTTTAGTCTAAAACGATATCGTTTTCTGTTTTCATTATTTACGTGATCACATTTTGACTTGTCGGTAGTCGCAATATCGTTTTTACATTTACATGATCCCAGCCTTGTACTGCATTCTCTTGCTGGAAGAAGTATACTACGATGGAGGATCCCATTTCATAGCGTTCAAATTTTGACCATGAAGTTGGTGCACATAAACTTCGCGCGCTCAAAATATAAAAAGTATACTCTGGTCCGGAGTACAAATTATAACTGAACGAAACAAGAAATAAACAGAGCGATGTATTGACTTTATTATGCTGCATCCCTAGTCTAACCTTTCCCCTGCGATTTTCCCCTATTATTAGATTGTCTTAAAATTGCAAAAACAGTTTATGCAACAAGTGTGTAAAGTAGTATATTTTTGCTCTAGTGCACTATTTTACAGAAGTGGTGCATACAATATTTTTACTACTCCCACTTGAAAACTTAACAAAAATGTTATGACGTCCTAAAATCGAACAATATTTAACACTGCCTCACCCGAAGTATTTACAACTTGCAGCTTCTTTTCATATTTCACCAAATTAAAAAAAAAAGAAAATATTCATTTCTTAAATATTATAGCAAATAAATTGACTAAAGACGAGGACAAATGGGTAGTCTTGCAACTTGATGAGATGAAATATATGTTAATGAAAGCATTGAATACCGATCAGTATTGGAAGCCAAAACTATCCAATCTTTTTTAATATCCAGATGTTTTGCCAGATATGAACATATGATTTATTTAGTTCCAGTAAAAACAATAAAAGGTGAACAACTTACAGAACTAACGACAAATGTGATATTACTTTTAGAAAATTCTGGTTTTCGTTCATGTGTTTATCATCTGACAATAACACGGTACACCAAAAAATGTTTGATATTTTGAGCCTCAAATTAACCATCCTGTTTTTATCATCTATGATACAGTGCACATAAAAAATATTAGGAACAAATGGATTATCAAGAAAGACTATCAAAAAACATTTATTATTCCAAAGTTTGAAAATGCTACTAAAATCGGTAATGATATTTTCTCTCCTCAATTCGGGTCCACTACCACTTGCGAAAATTTAAACGTTAAAACATATTATACGATAAATTTAATGACTTATTGAGAAATGTATACAAGCAAGAGCACAAAGAAAATGTTAAAAAGGGTTAAAATTAAACTATATAACTGTCCACCTATCAAATCTGGAACGCCAAAAAGTATCTTTTAGCTTCATATATATTTCACGAGAGTACACATTCGGCTTTAATTGCATATAATTATAAAGATACTGCAAATTTTATTGAAATTATTTGGAATTGGTGGTCAATTGTTAATATTCAAAATTGTTTAACTGGAAAATTAAAAAGGAATCAGTGGGCTGAACTATTTTACAGTTTACAGGCTGAACGATTTACATTTTAAAAACAATTTATAGAATGGATACAAAAGTGGAATTCATTAAATCTATGTAACGAAACAACAACTCTAACAAAGATACTAGTCAGGTAGGTACTTTCACATGTTATACTCAATTGTTTAATTTTTGTTTTCTTAGGCAATTATACAAAGTACAAGAAGTTCTATTAAGATCAAAACATATTCGCTAGCAACAATAAAAATAAATTATGTATTACTTGGGCAATTTTAGAGTGACAAAATTAAAAAACGGTTTAGCATGTATAGACAACTAAGTGGTGGAAATTACAAATGTAAGTGTTATTCAAATTCTGCACTTAGAAAGGAAAATTAGAACAAAAAGTTTATTGGGTATTAAATCAGCCCGATACAGAATGGTACCTTTAGGTTTCAGCAATTTAGCCACACGAAAATTATAAACCCAACTTAGAAGAAAACGAATTATTTTTTATAATATCTAAAAAAATTAGTGAAGCTGTGAATTAGGGTGGAAAGAAAAAACTCTTTTTCCTACTCCCTACTGTATATGATGCTATATTCGCACGCTGAACAGTGTGGATATGATAGTCGTATCCACTCTAGGGCGGATATGAAAAATTCGCACGTTGAACAGTGTGGATATGCTAATCATATCCACTCTAGGGTGGATATGAAAAACAACTGAATTAATTTTACTGCTACTAAATCAGTAGATTGTATACTGCACTGAATTTTAAATAAAAAATTAATTAATTAAATCTATTCGCTGGTACATACAATTTTGTATACAAGATTTTTTCATTTATATATTTTAAATATCTTG
The DNA here is from genome assembly GCA_943142095.1 of Ophonus ardosiacus. Taxonomy (NCBI): domain Eukaryota; kingdom Metazoa; phylum Arthropoda; class Insecta; order Coleoptera; family Carabidae; genus Ophonus; species Ophonus ardosiacus. Next base: position 38,489,681 of record OW964837.1, read on the forward strand.
GTCGTAGAAAAAGTATACTGTACATCTCGAGTGGAATGCCCATATCCCATTCGGATGATTGAGGCACTCCGCCTGCGGCGTCGTGCCCCAAACTTCAGCCTCATGGGATATGAGCATCATATCCACTCTGGTTGTACAATATACTATTTTAATCACTCTGTCATGGGCGTCAAAATGTGCCTTTAGACAAATAAAAAAGAGTCCCTGAAGCTGGTTTACCTATTTTAATATGTTCAGATTCTTCGCGGGATTGAAATTTTTAAGAATTTTTACAATTTTTAAAGTTTTTTATAACTCGCGGTGACTTTAAACAATTATTATTAACTGTTTGTCCCAGTCTTTAAAATACTAATTTGAGTGAGTAAAAAAAAATTGTAAGCCACAATTAATTATATTATTGTTTTTTGGTTTCTCATGAGTCCTAAAATTTAGTGTATTATGCATTTTAAATAACGCGCTGTTATTTAATCATACCACTGGCGTTTACCGCAGTAGTAGTCCCTTCACGTGTCGTATGCTGGCGCTGGCGTGCTATGTTTTTAGATGTACGTTGGCTTTATAACTTACCACGTGACAATTTGAATATCAAATAAATTATGACTATTAGAAGTGAGGTTTATTGTGAAATTTTAGGTAACCCTAAACTAATAAACAATCGTCTATTACCCACCTATTGTGATGGCATGTTACATTATTTATTAATTCAGCATGATTTAAAATTTAAAAATAACGGCCGAGATCCGAGTGTTTGTGAAATATTAAAAATTGTTGTACCGAAAATAGAAAACATTTGGCAAAGTTCATCAATTCCAACAAACATTTTGCGACGTCGTATATGGGATAAGTTAAAAATATTTCACGGACGTTATAAGAAAGTCCAAAAGAATTTAAAATCAAGAAAAAATACTGTAACCATGCAACTTAAATTATCAGCATTTAGAAAAGAAGCGTCTAATTTATTTGACATAGGGTTCTGCAAGTGTCGTTTTAAAAACTACAAATGCGAAAAATTGAAAAAATACCTCTCACAGAGCAAGAAATCTTGTTAAACCAGAGAACCAATAGGATTATGGGCATAGGGGCAGTAGATAGAGAAGCTACCAAAAAAAATAAAATCGCAAATGAAAGAAAAGCCAAGACAACAGCCCGTTTGTTGAAACTACATAACATTCCGTCATGTAGTTATTCCACTGTTAAACAAAGATTTTCTATTAGCTCCAACAGTAACGAAAATGAAAAATTAGAGGAAGAAGAGAAGGGTGAAAAAGAAGAGGTCGTCCCAATAAGATCGCCACGTAAGTTTACTTTATTGAATTATAAATTAATTTGTAATTCATATTCGCTTTTATTTTGTTAGGTAAAGGTAAAGCAAAATCAAAAACATCGACAAACTCCACACAAATGAGAATTAAGTTGACATCTATAGCCCTTGCTTGTGATAGGACGGGAATATCGGATCGCTCAGCAGCTATAATTCCCAATGCTGTTTTGGAAGATATTGGTGTTTTATCAAAAGACAATTCTTGAATAACAGTTGACAGAATGTAAATCAGAAGAGCGAGAAAAACAGAACGTGCAGTTTGTACAAATAAAACTGCAGGGTCTAAAACGCAAGTGATGGGGCTCTTCTTTGATGGAAGAAAAGACCAAACTATGGACCAAGAAAAAAACGATGACACACATAAAAGAAAACATATCACAGAAGAGCACATTTCTGTCGTAAGTGAACCTGGCTCCAGATACTTGGGTCACATAATACCAGAAAGCAGGAGTGCTTTGCATATTAAATGGTTTCTTATGGATTTTGTGGAACAAGATTTTGATACAGAAGACTTAATTGCGGTTGGATACGATGGCACCGTAGTTAATACGGGAGTGAAAAATGGAGTAATTCGTTTATTAGAAATAGAATTAGGCCGTCCTCTACAGTGGTTAATTTGTTTACTTCATTTTAATGAACTCACACTGCGACATCTGATAAAACATCTACATGGTGAAACGTCTGGCCCACGCGGACTTAAAGGTATCATTGGACAACAATTGGAAGACTGCGAAACTCTGTGCTGAAATTTGAAAAAAATACAAGCAATGTTCCCAAAATGACAACAGAGAATGTGATCTTAGCACAGATCAAAATTACCTTTTTGAAATAGTACAGGCGATTGAATATGGTTATGTATCTTTTGGTTTCGAGTAAAACTCGAATCGTCATGTGTTGAAGAAGCAAGACATTTATTTCAATTCATAGAATCCTGCAGATTTTTACCGGAAAATATACTAAAAATTATTCACCGCGCAATTCAACAAAATGGGCTTTTTGCACATCCAGAAAATGTATTGCTTTCCTTGCTTTCGAATAAAGAACAAAAATATAAAGAACTAGGTATTCGATGAATCCTCAAAGCGCGCCTTAATAAGACAACAGAGGTAAGTTTACTGTACCTAACTTCGATCGCACAATATTGGTCGCGTTCAGCCGCACCCAGCTGTTAGCTCGCGTCATAGAATGGTCTGCTGACAGACCGCTAGAATCTAGCTGATAGTCTAGCGGGCTAGCGAAAACAAAATGCACTAGATGACCTATGCCCATTTGTACCGCTGACCTTTAAATTTTAAGCTAGGCTTAAACAGAAAAATGCAAATTACTCATTTGACATTTCATTTCGATGCGATATTGTCAATTTAAGGAACACTTAAAATTTAAGGGTAATTGGTGCAACTGGCCACAAGAGTACTGTTACAACTGTCAAAAATAGGAAATATGGCGCTAGTAAATTCAAATTAAATAATACAATATGAATATGAAAATATGTCATATTTGGTAAATGAAAGCAGAGAAATTCACAAACATATACAATCTGGTAAACTTTTACATACTATATAATATAAAATATTATTATGAGGTGAGAATACGTTTTATTTTTAGATGTTAATTTTGTCGCGTCATATTTTGAAAAATTAAAAAATAATAGTTCAGAAAATCCAGAAGCTGGTAAGTAATATTTTATAATAACTATGAACTAGGATGTTTGACGTTTTTTTTTTTCGCAATTTTCTTAGAAAAAATTATTTGGAGCCATAAATCCACTTTATTATTTTTGGAGTGTTAAACACGTTAAAACGCATTTGAAACATAGAGAAATACAAAAATAAAAAAGAAAACAGTTTGGGATGATAATGAACAAACAAAGAAGGATAATAATTGATAATACAAAAGTATAGGGAGGGGTTGAATGGTATGGGAATATTTTGAAATATTTAGTGAGATATTTCAAAAAGGTGAAACAATAAACCTGCGATATATAATATCTACATCACCCATTCCATGTGCTGAACTACAAAATATAAAGCAAGAAGTAGAAACAAATTATGTAGAATAAATTCAATCCCAGCCGAAAAACAGAAAAAAACTTTAAAAAGCACATTAGATTATTCTAGGAAAAGAACTTTGAGAATAGAAGAGGAAAAATTAATGAGAAAAGATTAATATTATTACAACAAATAATATAATTACAAAATAAATAATTTCAAAATTTAAATTAAATTATTGTTCACGCCAAAGGCATATGTGTCCTTTTTCCCTATCCCAAAACATACCTTGTTTGTCAGACAGCATGCAAGATGTCACTACGACACCAAGAAGTAAAAATTTACCGCGCCTCTGAAATTTTTGCGAATATGAACAAGTTTCTCGCTAGAGCTCGTCAATATTTAGTATTACTTTTATTGTCAGAATAAAACGTTGAGTTCGACTCAATCATCGCATCGCATATATATCATTATTCCGCATCGCAACTTACCATAATTCCGCATCTCTCGCTTATAGTTCAAGTTTTAATTTAATAGACATTTATCTCATGATTTGTATTAGTGCAAAAGGGCTTTATACATTAAACAATATAGTGCATGTGCCACGCTTCAGTTCAAATCAGGCCAAGGAAGAAAGCTGGAACATCAGGAGCTGAAGAACAACAATCGCCAAGACAACAGTCGATTTTCCAAGGTATGTTCCTTTACATTATTTCCTATAAGGCATATGGTTTGGCAGAATATTTCCCCCGCAAAAATACAGTCCACTAACTACTAACATAAAACTAATTAGAGTAGCTAACGAGCTATTTCACCGCACCATTTGATGGTCCTTCCAAACCGGATTTTTTGAGTAAGTTCATATTTTTTCAGTGCACGTGTACGAGGTCAAAGTTCAAACATTGTCTTTTCGCTTTGTATAAACCGCCAGTTAAAACTCGTTAAGTTATTGCAAGTTAAACACAAAATTCATTCTCAAGACATTTAAAATGGACCAAAAATTAAAATTATTACCGCAAAACGTGAAACAATATTTTCGCTCATCTCTTCTCTTTATGATCAAGCAAAAAAGGTTAGTGGTAAAGATACTAGAACCACGGAAGACTTTATCGCACAAACCACTAATTTAGATAGCTTGTATGACCAATTTAACTCACTTAATGATGAATATAATCAATACAATTTGATAGAGGATCCAACATTTGAGCCTGATTATAAGGCATGGTTGTCATTCGAAGATATATTCTCTCGTGTAACTCATATTAGATTAAATGTGTTGGAATCTCGAAAAACTACCGACGCTTCTACGTCCGCTAATAAAATTTCGTATATACCGATTAAGTTACCGCCGATATAAATACTGAGTTTTGACTGTAAACCCGAGAATTGGCCGTTGTTTTACAATTCTTTTAAGACAAATATACATGAAAATAAAACACTTAGTGACACACAACGTGTTCAGTATCTCGTCGGCAAAGTAAGTGGCCAAGCCCTCGCAGTCTTTGCAGGTACTATTCCAAATGAAGAAAATTACTCTAGTATTTGGAAAAGTTTAGTTACGAAATACCAAGATAAATGAGCTCTAGGTACCCACTATCTAAACTCAATAATTGATAATAAGTGTGGCCCTAATACCGCTAATAATTTAAGTAATTTAATGTTCAACTACATTTTATATTCAATTTAATTAAGTACATTGTAGATGTAAATTTATTTTTATATAAAATAAATTTCAATCTGCTAATCATTCTTTTTTTCTACTTTATAATTGGGCGGCATTGTCATTTCTCCTGTTCTCTGCTTCGTCATTCCCTTCTGCTATAGGATCTTCTTGTCCATCATTATCCATATTTTCATTATTTTCTTCAATATTATTATTTCACTTAAACATGCTGCGCAAATAACAACTGAAGACCAATTGTTATTATTCATTTTATGTTATTATTTCATGCAAATGGCAACGTCCTACCCGCAAAAAAATAATTTGTAGGTTAAATTTGACAGATGTATATAGATGGCAGTACTAGTATTATGGACCGGTCGAATTACCACGACCGCTGCTATCTAGCGCTGGCTAGCAGATAGATAGTAGTCACTAGATATATAAAGTAAAGGCAATTCATTGTACTAATGTGTTAGAGAGAGAAGAACGTAAAACACAACATGGCGGAATCAGGGTCTAGATGTAGTTGGTTGTGCCCATAAAAGTCACTATATCTGGTGACTTTAGCGTTAATGATGTTATCCTGTTAAACGTCCTGAAGAAAATTAACCTTAATTGTACTTATTTTTTATTATTTTCTTTATAAATTTGATCAGTTATGTTTTGTATTTATATTATGCATATTATAAAAATTATGAATATAAAATCAATATTAATTAATTACCTTCATAGATTTATTTCACTGCCGATTATTTTTCTTTGTAATAACGCACTCGTTTCAAGATAATCCATTTTTAATTTGGCGCCTAAGCTAGACAATATGGCGGCCAATTGCGGCACTTTATATATCTAGTGACTTTACTAGATAGCTGCTAGGTGCGGTTCAACACGACCATTGTGTGAAATATTTAATTTGCAATTTATCATTATTTTAAAATATTGCAATTGTAGTAATTACAATTAATGTTGTGTAAAATATTCAATTTACAATTTATTGTTATTATTTTAAATATTGCAAATATTCGCGGTGAAAGTTTAGACGTCACCGCCGCTAGCGACTAAATAGTGACCATAGTTGGAGGGTATTGAGATCTGTCAATCTCGCGTTTACTTCGTTATATTTTTGTGTAACATCGCTTTATTTTTTAATTTTTATATAAACATAGGTTTATAATAATAATAATAATAATAATAATAATAATAATAATAATAATAATAATAATAATAATAATAATATAATAACAACCACGATGTTATTGAATATTCAATGAAACTGAAATGATATAAAAATATCATAATCAGTGTTGTGCTTATCTAGATAACATTATCTAAAATTTTATCTAGATAACGTAGTTAGTATCTTTTATCTAATATCTAGATATTTTTAAAATTAATATATATTATTTTATCTGTTTTATAACATGCAGAAGAAAGATAAGATAACCATTATTTATGTTAGCTCCATTTATACTCAAATCAAAATACTATTTAGCAAGTTAGGAAAAACACAATCTACCGCATCGCATAGTGCCGTGTCGTGTGTTCTCCGTTGCCACTGTGTCTGCCTGCGTAAACTTACTTAAGATGTGACGTGTGATCGTGATTCGTGAGCAATAGTGAGCAACATTATTTATGAAAATATTCATTTATTGGCATATTTATATGCTTAATTTTATGCAGGTAAATAATATAAAATAGTGTTTATCCGGTCCCGTTGGAAGGCTTTTCAGTGTAGGCGAGCAAATTCTCACACCAAGACGAAATCGCCTATCTGATACTAATTTTGAGAAAGTACTGTTTTTAATGTAACGGGAGGATGCGTAGGGTGTAGTGAAAATCACCCTCCGTTGACGTACTGAATTAAAGCTCAGACAGCCACAGTAAGAATATAAATTAAAGTTATACTTACCTGTGTCACTACGCTGACCTGTGCTGACTCTGGAAGTGGTTGACGGGGGTTGTTTCACAAATAATTAAATGTTTTAGAAAAATAAGTAATTATAATTAGGATTTAGAAAAATATTGTTACACACAAAAAAATATATATAAAGCAAATAATATAAAATATGTATTAAATTAAACCAAAGTTTCGTATGACTGTTCGCCTCCACGATCGGGCTGAGAATCCCTCTCGTCCGTGGATACGAATATTTCCTAGGCTAGTTCAATTGACAACGTTGACACTTTTGCTGGTAATATTCCGTCTTTTTCCAATATTCTGCAATATACTGGAGCGGAAGATCGCCAGTCGCATGTCAGCGATTTGCAACAGTCACGGAGTTCATTCAATGAAAATACTGAATTACACAAATTTTGAGTTCACACACGTGGCTGTTACATTAAAAAATAATAATGTACTACTATAAAAAAAATATGTACTTAGATACTTTTAGAATAGTGTCTATCTTTGTTTTGTATGTTATTAAATAATAGTTATTTACAATACAAATTCGGAAACGTGAACTTCCGTGCATGAGCCTTTGTTTGAAGTACGAGCGAGCAACGCGGCGAGTATTTCATTTAGGCGAATGCACGGAAGGTATTTCCGCATAAGTATTGTACAAGATTTTTTGTAACGAACGAATTAATTATAAAACTGTTCAATTTCTTAAATTTAAGATCTTATTTTATTTTGATAGTACATATGTATAGTAGTTTGGTTATAAATTTAGGAACATATCACTACCTTAAACAAATAAAAGTATGAATACATATTAAATTATCTTTAAATAAAATATATTCTTATACCTATTAATAATAATAATGGCTGGTAGCACAAGCCCTGTTTTAACTAAAACACTGTTTTAAGAAATGTCAAATTCAAATTTCAATATTTAATTTCACCCTTATGTTTAAAGAACGATTTTTTAAAAAATATTTGTTTGAATACAAACTATGTTCTGCTTTAAAATCATATTTTCACAAATTTAATACTATTTATTTTTATTATTAAATAATGAAATCTGACATTTCTTAAAACAGCGTTTTAGTTAAAACAGGGCTTGTGCTACCAGCCAATGTTTTTATTGTATATTAATACCTACTAATATTATCTTTAATATCGTGTGCAACATACAGTATGGCCGCCATGTTCATCATTCTCGATTCTCATTATATTAGTTTCTAATAGATGGCATTAGTAGTATTAAAATGTCAAAATTAGCAATGATTGTGATTTTATTTAAATAATTTTTAATCTTTCAACTAATTTTCCTAAATTATTATGTTCTTATATTAAATTTGTTGTAATATACAAAAATATTAAAAATAAAATAGCACTTTTAAGCTACTCGATCAAAGTAGTTTCCATTGAGACACTAGTGCGGGAAGTAAAACAATAGCGCGGGAATATGGCCTTTCGGATTGTGAGTTGGCTGCGGGAAATATTAGTTTCTAGGCAGTGAGTACGAAAAAGATATTTTATTTTTAATTTTTTTGTACATTACAACAAATTTAATAGAAGAACATAATAATTTAGGAAAATTAATTGAAAGAATAAAAATTATTTAAATAAAACCAGAATCATTGCAAATTTTGACATTTTAATACTGCTAACGCCATTTATTAGAAACTAATGTAACGAAAATCGAGAATGATGAACATGGCGGCCATACCGTATCCGTGCAGCATTATTAAAGATAATATATGTATTTATTTATTTTTATTTATTTTATTGATTTATTCAACAGGGATACCCCCAATTACAGAATAAATATACATTAATAATGCATAGAGTATAGAAATATTTACATACCCGGGATATATACCCAAAAAATATACAAAAGTAGCATAAACATAACGACAATAATTAACAATAAACATTGTAACTACATAATTTGGTCAAGTATTTTTTTGAATACCGACAAAGTATAAGAAAAATCTAGTCCCTCACAATACATGTTGTATGTGCAACACATTGAAAAAATTGGCGAATTAAGATGATAATTGGTCTTAGCAACAATATTGATAAAAGTTTGACAACTTCTGGAATTATATGGGCGTACTAAAAAATTTAATTGAGCCAGAATATCAGGTACATTCAAGATATTGTTTACAATTTTGTACACAAATAGTATTTGTTGTTTTTGTCTTCTTACTCTTAACGTTTCGACATGAAAAATAGATAATAACTCATCGTAATTAATACTTGGCCATACTAAATTAACACGATAATAACAATGTTTGTAGAACTTCTTTTGCACATTTTCAAGAAATAATATATAATTATTATAAAATGGAGACCAAACCAGGCTGGCGTACTCTAACTTACTCCGAACCATTGAGTCAAATAAAATTTTTAAACAATTTATATTTTTGAAACTGTAGGTAGTTCGTAAAACAAATCCTAATGTTCTACAAGCAGAGTTAATAACGTTCTCAATATGCGGATGGAATGTTAATTTCATATCGAATAGTACTCCTAAATCGTCTTTGCTAATTTTCCTTACGAGACGAGTATTATCCATACGATAATCAAAGTAAATTAAGTTAGCTTTTCTTGCATAACTTACTATTTCGCATTTATTTAAATTAAAACTCAATTTATTTTCTACTGACCATTTAAAAATCTTATCCAAATCATTTTTCAATTTCATACAGTCCTCAACGTCAGTTACTGAAGCATACAATTTGAAATCATCAGCATAAAGTAAGCCGTTACCAAATGATAATGTATTAACTATATCATTTATAAATAGTATGAATAGCAATGGTCCCAAAATACTGCCCTGTGGCACACCTGACATTGCAATATAATAATTTGATTGGAAACCATCTATAAATACAAATTGTTTTCTGTTGGATAAATACGAGGCCAGTAAAGATAAAATATTCTTAGCAAAACCGATAGCTTCTAATTTACTTATTAAAATTTTGTGCGATACTGTATCAAATGCTTTTGCGAGATCTGTATATATACAATCAACTTGCAATTTGTTAGCAAAAGCATCTGAGACATATTGAGTAAAAGAGAGTAAATTAGAACGGCCAGAAATGAAACCATGCTGATAAATTGATATGAGTTGCTCAGTTTGATTTTTAATTGACTGATACATTAAATATTCCAAAATTTTTGCTAATGGACTGAGACATGAAATAGGCCGATAATTTTTAAATTGATTTTTTTCAGATGATTTATACAAAGGACGAATTCTGGCTTCTTTAAGTTTATCTGGAAAAGAATTTAATTTAAGGCACAAGTTATATAAGTGACATAAAGCTACAGAGAAGAATTCAGAACAACCTTTAATAATATAAATAGGTATATTGTCAGGACCTAGAGATTTGCTATTACTTTGTGCATTTATTGCGTCATTTACCTGTGAGATAGATACTGGATCTAATGTAATATGAAAGTTATGTGAAGAGCAATTATTATGCATAGCTATTGTACCTGTGTCATTAACAAAATTACCTTGAAAGTAAGCAGCAAAACCATTACAAATTTCTTCACCTCCTTCGTACTTAACATCACCATTATACATCGTCGATGGGGTACCAGTTTCACATTTTTTACTTCTTACAAATTCCCAAAAACTATTTACATTACTACCACATACTATATTCTCTTGTAAGTTTACAATATATTCTCTATATAATTTATCTGCAAGCATCTTACAATTTGATCTAATTATTTTAAATTTTGTTTTATAAAAAGACAATCCTGTACGACTAAATAACCTCCGAAAATGATCTTTAGATTTTAACAATTTAATAAGACTATAATTGAACCAAACGGGATATTTGCAGGTATGTCTACGAATTTTCGGAATACATTCATCAAATATACTGTAAACCAATCTATAAAATTTATCCACCGCAATATTTACATCATTACATTCAATAAACCAATTCCAGTCTACCTCACTAAGTAAGTGGTAAAGTAATTCGTAGTTGCCATTTTTGAATTGATAGTAAATATCATGTTTTACGCAGGCCTTAAATTTAGTGTTAGCAAAGTGTACAAATTCTAGAATAAGAGATGGATGATGGTCATCTTCATCTATAATGGGATCCAAACTTTTAGTAACATTACTTTTATAATTTGATATTACAACATCTAAGATACGTCCGTAATTGTTATAAACATCATTGTACTGCTCCATATTTAATAAATTTAAATAATTTACAAACTTCGAGACTTTCAAATCATGACAATCTATATTCTTGTGATACTGATAAAGATTTGATAAATTTATATCACCAATAATAAAAACATTTGACGTAAAAATAAAAGGAAGAGTTAATAAAGAATCAAAGAACAATTCGTACATCTGAATGGTTGTAGGAGGAGCGAAATAAACTGCAATAAAATAAAAATAACAATTATATGCAAACAGTCTGACACAAATAGCTTCCACATCGATGATGCAGGCGAAATTGATGCAGGTGGGATCCAAATCTCTCTTGGCTGCGACGAGCACTCCTCCGCCACAGTTTTTACCTGTCGCAGTCAAGTCTCTATCTTTGCGAAACACTATGTATCGACTGTCAAATAGTTCGGTGTTGTAAACATTGTCTTTTAACCACGTTTCAGTTATAATGAGTACATCAAACTTATTTAATAAAATATTATTATAAAACTGTGAAAGTTTGGTGTTTAAACCGCGGACGTTTTGATAGTAAACAGTTACAGTTTCTATTTTATCAGAGCATCTCACTGTATTTAGTTTTTTGACTTAGTTAACTGCGGAACACCTTTAATATACCTAATGGAGAAGATGTTATTCCCATCAGCATTAAGTTTATTTAATTCCTCACGTAACAAAACAAGATGTTCACGTTGTTTGATCGTTTTATCATTAGTGATGGAGATATTCTTATACAATGGTTTTGTTTTGAGTTTACGTAAGTTTTTGAATAGTTCCTTTATATATCTTATATCATTAAAGGATAATTTTATCATACGTGGTTTATTATTTTCCAGTTTTTTTCCTAAACGAAAGAATTCATAATTACAAGATGACCTATCTTGGATTAATTCAGCGAGTAAATTATCAATAGTAATACGATCTTCAGCGACAGATGGTTTTTCAGGAAGTCCACGTATAATGATATTCTTTTCACGATGTTTCCGTTCATTTATTTCATAAATGATATCTATTAGTAGGTATACAATAAAAGCAACATTATTATTATTAATAGGTATAAGAATATATTTTATTTAAAGATAATTTAATATGTATTCATACTTTTATTTGCTTTAGGTAGTGGTATGTTCCTAAATTTATAACCATACATATGTACTATCAAAATAAAATAAGATGTTAAATTTAATATATTGTATTTGAATCGATATAGTTTGGCATTGCAATAATTATTATCTATTTATATTTTGTATCTGACAATTAGTTAGTGAAATTGATGGCTCTATTTGATGCGACGACATGTTCTGCGTAACATCTATCGAAGGTAGAACAGTTTTACAATTAATTCGTTCGTTACAAAAAATCTTGTACAATACTTATGCGGAAATACCTTCCGTGCATTAGCCTAAATGAAATACAAAGGCTCATGCACGGAAGTTCTTGTTTCCGCATTTGTGTTGTAAATAACTGTTCACACATCGTATCAATCAAGCATAAACAATTAAAGAAAGTTTTGTAAGACATCACGGTTGTTTACTTTTCAGGTATCTTATCTGTTATCTAAAATTTTTATTTAGATAACATGTAAAGTATCTGTTATCCTTATCTAGATAGAAATAATTACATAACCTTGTAAGTAATACCTACCATAAAAGTTCCAATATCCATATTAGATAAATGAAAACGATAGTTATATACAAAAGTATTGTATATCCTTATCGCAAAACACTTAAATTAGTATAATAACTCAAATATAAGAGAAATTACGCCAAAATATTATAAAGTAAACAAGAGATTGACAGATGTCAATACTCTCCAAACAAGTTCACTAGCGGCGCTGACGTCAAAACTTGCATCGCGAATAGTAATTACAATTAATAATATGTCAAATATTTAATAAGAGCGAAACACGTGTCTACAGCTGCATTTGAGCGATAACCATAGGAAAAAAGAATTGTTTATTAATTTACAATTTATTATTATTTAAAATATTACAAATGTAGTAATTATAACTAATATCGTGTAAAATATTTAATTTTCAATTTATTATTATTTTAAAATTTGGCAAATTTAGTAATTACTATTAATATCGTGTATAATAATATTTATTCACGGACGTATCATAATTTGACAATTATACACGAATTTCTTTGACATAAACGTCATTTTATAGCCCGCGGGCCTCATTATAGCCCGCCGGACTATAATGAAAATCAAACCAAATTATAACCTACAAAATAAACAATTTAAACAGGCAACATGAAAAGTTTTTATTACGAATCGAAAATTTTTATATTTTTTAATGAAAAATGGAAATTAATTTTGTGATATTTATATGGAAAGCACGGAGGTACACAAAATAAAACTCAAATGACATAACTAATAAACAAACAATAAACTGTTGTTCTCCGCTTTCATAGCCACACTAGATACTGGATGTACGAGGACAAATTTTTTTCGATATAATTTTTCTAACAATCATAATTTGAAAATTTTCGTCCATGCATAAATTTTGTATGTACCACGAGCGTAACTTGCTTTTAAGGCCTTTGACGTCTTTTTATCCCTCGCCTTACTCATTGGGCCCAAAATCCCGCCGGAGGCCATAAAAGCCTCCTTACGCTCTTAATACATAAATAACTAATAATTTATAATTTATTATTATTTTAAAATATTGCAAATACATACTTCCATTTTAAAATTACAATTATTTTTACTATTTATAAAATATTTAATCAATAAAAAATAACTTAATGATTTCATCAGTAAAAATAATTGTAATAATGGAATTAAAAATTCTAATTTTCAGCTTTGTCTTTGGCGCTAGATGTCGCTATCCCCCCTCTTTCCGCCACTTCCACATTTTCAACACATAGCTGACAGCTGTCACGACTAAATCATAAACAAACACAAGTCGTTCTATTAATTGGATTTGTATAATTTTCGAATCAAATTCAACTGGTTCGCTTACCGAACCAATTGAATGACTTGCTTGGCTCTGCACGCGAGTGCGAGTTAGTTCGAATTTTTCTCGCTAACGAGAATGGCTATTAGAATCAAAAATTGGTGAATAAACCAAGTCGTATTTAATCGAGCAGTGCGTGAGACGATACTTGAGCAGAAACTGTTTCCTAAAGTGCGACCAAGCGATATGTGCCCCTGGCCTCGATTCGGGAGACGTGATCTACGGTGGTGTTACCATTAAAGGTACATTCGGAGACAATAGTTTTCTATCCAAATTTTAGCGGTTAATTCAAATATTTATGTAATTCTTATTTCTTACTTGATTTACTGTTTTAGTGTGTAAGGAAATGTAATTAAACTCTTGTAGATATAATAAATATTATATTAAAAATAACATTTATCACTATGGCTGCCGCCGCCGCTACAACACTTCTACTTTTAAAATAGTGAAGTAATTAAAACACACTTGCTTAATCGATTTCGGCGGTTAGGCTGTCATCAGAAGCGTAAGAAAACTACAAGAATATACAAAGTTATTGTTATTTATACAATTGATAAGTAGAGGGGTAAATGAGTCAAAGGATCGGGATTATCATGTCTAACAGCGGTGTTTCCAAAAGATCTAACTGTTCATTCGTTAGTGTTCTCCCTTTATTCTTGGCTCTCTTAATCTCAAACGCTTCTAGGTATGTTAATCTTCGACCTTTTCTTTCTAAATGTAGAATTTCCAAATCTGAAATATTAAAGGTGTGATTATTTTCTATGACATGTTTGGCTACATTTGAAGTTAAATTGTTATACTTTATATTGATAATATGTTCATGGAATCTTGTACTAAATTTACCACCTGTTTGCTCTATGTAACTTGAATTACAATTTTGACAATTAATTTTGTACACACCAGGTTTACTAAGAGAGTCTTTATGAACAATTTTGTTGTTTACAAGAATATTTTTCAATGTATAAGTATTATAAAGACCCGGTAAAATATTTAATTCTTTGAAGACTGGAGATAAGTTTCCAGTTACATGTCTAATATATTTAATTTTTTTGTAGCAGGAGTTTTTTTGAATATGTGGATCATCGGTGGCATAAAATTGTTTTTGTATTTTCTGTATGATATCTTCATTATAACCATTATTCTTTGCAATTTGTAGAATTGTGTTTAATTCTTTATTGAAATTATTTTCATCGAGTGACGGGGCGGGATGATTATGTCGGTATAAGTTGGTTTTCTGTATATTTGAAAACTAAATTTACTGTTTTTATGATTTAATGTTAAATCAAGGAAATTGATAGTGAGATTAGTTTCAAGTTTGACAGTGAATTTAATATTTGGATCTATAGAGTTAAGGTAATTTAAAAAAATGTTTATTTGTCTTTCTGTACCTTTATACAGACACAATACGTCGTCTACATAGCGATACCAGAATATTACATTATTTAACAGATTATTTTTAAAAACAATATCTTCAAAAGAATCCATAAATATTTCTGTCAGGAGTGGTGAAAGGGGGGACCCCATAGGTAATCCCTCTTATTGTTTATAATAGTTATTATTGAATGAAAAGTAATTTTGTTCTAGGCATAATGAAATTAAGGAAATAATTTCTTTAATTATGTCGGGATCAGTATTATTGTTATGTACTTTTGTTTCTACAATGCTTAATAATTTTGATGTGAGAATTGATGTGAACAATCTAGAAACATCAAATGAAATTAATTTTGAATTTTTAGGGACTTGAATACCTTTAATACGGTTCACGAGATCTAAACTATTCTTTATGCTGTATTTTGGAGTGAAATTTAAAATATTAGGTAAAATTTTGTTTAACAATTTGCAAAAACCATAGGTAGGGGCTTGCATATATGACACTACTGGGCGAATTGGTACATTATTTTTATGTATTTTAGGTAACCCGTATAGAGTAGTTGCGGATGGATTAGGATTATTTTGTAATGATCTTCCTTTGGCGCGACCGTTCGAGTTAAGCTAGATATATGCTGGCTTATTTATAGACGAACAATGATGGACATTATGTACATTTGGTCATCCTACGATACATCCTTAGAAAACATTTATACAGTAATTAGTATATATTTTATTTATTTGCATAAAGATAAAATCTCCAAATAGCTGTTTCCGTTTTGTTTTACTTAACAGAAAAAATTATCGTTTATTGTAGAGAAAGCCTATATTCATAAGCACTTGTAAAATTTTAAATGGTTTTTTATAATTTTTCACTTACAGTTCATGGTACGTAGTAAACTATTATTCAGCAAAAACAGTCGACATTAAAAGAAAAATCGAAACGTACAAATAATTGTCAAATATTGTAACGAGTCATTTTGAAACTTTAATGGGTGTATTCTAAACAAAATCCGTTACATGTAAACGGACCGTTAAAAAATTTAGCGAATCAAGTTGATTGACACATAACAAAATCATAGTTTTTGTTATACGTCAAGAGACTTGATTCGCTAAATTTTTTAACGGTCCGTTTACATGTAACGGATTTTGTTTAGATACACCCATAAGAGTGTTTATGATATCGACATTGTAAGAAAAAAAAAAAAAAAAAAAAAAAAGAATGACAACGAAAATTACAGATATAATGGTGTAATTCGAAATCGATTTACTACACCAATACGTAATGTTATTATAATAGGCAAGAACGACAATTTGTTTAGAAGACGTTAAATAAAAGCGAATATTATATTATTACATTTCTAAGAATTATTTTATATGGCTTTGTTTGAAGTTGAATTTTCATAGTCCTAATGTCTATATCCTAATTTTATATGCACTAAATGGCTTGACAACCTTATTTACGATTTTAGGAATTAAAATATGTATAGGGTTTTGTAGAAGTTTGAACTGGTGATAAAAGTAACAAATAAAATCACGCGCATTGCAGCAATTAATATTAAACATCAAATTTATTGTGGAATAATGAATTTGGCTTATAATTTATTAATTAGTAAATGTAATATTAACATCTAATCTTAAACTTTTGTTTTTCTAAAGTGTTCACATGAAAACCAACAGATGTCACTAGCGCGCCAATTACAATTTTATCAAAATAAAACATATATTATTATTATTATTATTATTATTTATTCAAAAGAAAAAGAATATAATTTTGATAAAAATAATCATGTTCATTTATTTATCAAAAATTACTTTACTTTATTCTTGTTGAGGTGCTAATGGTGCTATTTTGCAGTCTTGTGCTCTAAGCGATAAAATTGTGTTGTGTTCTCAATTGTTTTCTTTTGAAGTTTATTATACCGCTTATTTCATAGTTTCTTTATTGTGTATATTTGTATACACATATTATTTTGTGTATATTAAAACTTTCATTTTCGTTGTAATTTAATATTATTTTGTTTTATTTTCGTATGTGTTAATGTCTCTTTTTTAGTTGCAAGTACTTTATAGACTTGTTTATCATTTATTTTACCTTTTATTTTGTGTTACTGTTTATGTCTTTGTACGTATTTCAGTCCCTGCTTTTTTGGTTGTACATTTTCGTTCGTACCTTTTTGTTATTTTTTTATTTTGCGTTAATAATTTAACGAACTTTCTTTTTCATTATTCGTTGTATTGTTTTCTTTTGTATACTTATTTTTATTAAAATGGAACGTTTAGATGGCCATCGTTCTAGTAGCCAGTTATTTGTCTTCGATAATTTTATTTATACTGGTAGCATCAGGCGCCAGGGGGCAATATGCACCTTGAGTGCAGAAATCGGAAAACTTGTCCAGCTCGTCTTATTTTAAGGGATGGAATTCCCAATTTATCTCAACTTCATAATCATGATACGGATGTAGTTGAAGTTCAGGTTTTACGCCTGAAAACTGCTTTAAGAAGACGGGCCCAGTATGAAAATACTGACATGGACATTATTTTCCGTGAGGAAGAACAACGTTACCCTGATGCGGCTGCCCTTCTAAATGGTTACAACAGTGTTAGATCTACAATGTTCAGAAGTAGAAAACTTGGCACTCCTGTTATACCGCGCACCATGACTGAATATTCAGAAACCATCATACAGCAATAGTACGTATTAAATATATATTCTATAATTCACGTATACTTGAAAATATTTCAGATGGTTTTTATAGAGGCCATGTAATGCCCGTATCACACTAGCGGGTTTTGAAGCGGTTGGCGGGTGCGGTTGCGTGTGCGGGTGACTCCTCGACCAATAGAAGTGCGGCGGCTAGCGGTGGCGATTGCGGGTGAAGGAATAGCCGACGGGCTATTTTTTCACCCGCCAACCGCACCCGCAGCCAATTACAGAGCCCGATACTGTCACATGACTGTTTTGGTTTGACATGTTCTATAGTTTTCGTCTATGCCAGCGCAGCATTTTTCTGTCATTTTGAATTTGTGGACTTGAGGCGAGAATGACTGCTTACAAAAAAAGGACAAGAATTTGTTTTCTTTATAAAAGGAATTTTTACTCCCAGATTTAATAGAAATGCGACCCACATTATGGGACACTACAGTCGAGTGCTACAAAAGGTCTGATCTGAAAAGGCAGGTTTTTATAAAACTTATTGTAAAATTACATGGACGAACCTGCGATATTTGTCGGGATCTTCCAGCTGCGAGTCCATAAATAAATTATGATGATAGCCCTGTTTTCTTCTAGCAGCCCAATGTACCCAAATGTTCCTGTCGGGAAGGCTATATCATAATATTTAGCGATAATTAGCAGCAAAGTTCTGTCTTCGCAAAACTCTTAACTTATCCATTAGTTTTACACGAGTTCACCGCCGTCTCGAACTGTCACCTGTCACCGCTTTCGGTAGAAACGTCAAGCTGAATAAACAGTGGGTGGTGTTGCGGGGAGGGAGCGGCAACCGCACCGCACAGTGTGATTGCAAAAACCGTCACCCGCACACGCAACCGCACCCGCCAACCGCTTCGAAACCCGCTAGTGTGATACGGGCATAACAGGGGGAGGCAATAGTGTTTCAGCGTTATTTGTGTCTGAAACTATTTTGCAGTTTGTTAAGCAACAAGTTGGCGTCCATCTTGATATGGATGCAACATTTAAAGTCGTTCCACGAGCAGGTGGAGCAGTTCAGCTTTTTTACTATCCACCTTTTGTACGATAATATGATAAAAATATTAAATATGTTACTTTAAATATATTTTATAAAATGTAATTGTAGACATTTCCTGTGCTTTATGCTTTGATGGAAAGGAAGACAAGAGTTGCATATGAAGCTGTTTTGGGCTACTTGTTCCGCATACTGCAAAATACCAGGTTGGAAAGCGTATGGCGGACTACGAAATAGCTTTGAGAATGGCAGTTGTAAGAACATTTGGCCTGCGAACGAACTTAAAAGGTTGCTGGTTTCATTACTCCCGGGCCGTTTATAAAAATTATAATAGAAATAAATTACAAAACGGTGAATGGCAATAATCTATATCCTCCTTTACTATCTTTTCTCCTTAAAATTACATTTCACGATCAAATATCCTCCTTTACTATCTTTTCTCCTTAAAATTACATTTCACTATCAATTGTGACAACTTGATTTTTGAATTGAATAATGATCAGACACGTTTCTGTGTTCATAACCTACTCCGAATTAGGTTTTTTTCAGAACACACTGCACTTATAAATCAAGTAAATGAATAAATACTTTTTTGCATAGATTGAAAAAAATGTTTATGACAAATATTGTAGTAGATAGTTTAAGGATTTTATAAATGTTTTACTGTTGAAAATCGATGGAGTGGTTATCAATATATCATGTATTGAAATTTTTGATCGATCGCCATTTTGTCATTTGAGAAAATAAAAACTAATTGTAAATGTCAAATGTTTTAGAGAGCCCAAAGGTAAATTTGAGAGAAAAAAAATTCAATAGTCTTTAAAATAATAGAGTTATGACGATTTTTCGAAAAACAAAAGAATTCCAATAACTGCGAACCGGGGCACGAAATCAAAAATTGGAACTAAGAAAAGTTGTTTGTTTTAATGAGTTCTAACTATCATTTTCGGGTGTAACGACTTAGTGTTAACACCCTGTATATGATTTTGTTATTGTACTATTATAATCCTTTTTTACTTCCTTGTACGAAGTAAAGGAAGTATTGTAATCGCGAAAAATTTCGGTTTCCAGTTTTCAACGGAAATATCCATTTTGACCATCCCTGAATCCATTTTGACTAATTTCGTCGTGACGTCTGTACGTACGTATGTACGTATGTGCGTATGTACGTACGTACGTACGTATCTCGCATAACTGAGAAACGGGAAGCCGTAGAAAGTTAAAATTTTGTATTTAGGACTGTTATAACATCTAGTTGTGCACCTCCCTTTTTGATCATTACATAACTTTCGGAAGTGGTACTTTACTTGAAGCCTATAATAGATTTTAATGAAAAACTATATTAAAATATAATCCAATACTTTTCAAATTTGGTATATAAGACTTTTATATCAATGGGAATAACAATAGATTTTAGTTAAAATGGTCTACCCGGAAGTGGTACTTTACTTGTAGCCTATAATAGATTTTAATGAAAAACTAGATTAAAATATTATCTGAAACTTTTCAAATTTGGTATATAATACTTTTATATCAATAGGAATAACATAATAGATTTTATTTAAAATGGTCTAACCGGAAGTGGTACTTTACTTGAAGCCTATAACAGATTTTAAAGAAAAACTATATTAAAATATAATCCAAAACTTTTCAAATTTGGTATATAGTACTTTTATATCAATGGGAATAACATAATAGATTTTGGTTAAAATAGTATAACTGGAAGTGATACTTTACTTGAAGCTGTTATCAGTTTTTCTTGAAAAAAAATGTTTTGATTTTAATAATAAATGCTTCAAATAAAAGTTTTAGAGAATTAAATTCTGCGTCGAAAACATCAAGTATGATTAAATTAGCTCTTTGTATAAGCGACATATGTAAATTTAAAAATTATGTACTTTTTGATTTCTGTAATTAAGTTTGTTATGAATTAGGACAAAAAAATAACAAAAAATAAAGAATTTAATGTCAATGTCAAATTATGTCAAATACGTGCAATTTTATGATTGGGCCTGTTATAATACATATTTTAATTATTAACAAAATATGTACATTTAGTGTAACTGGCGTACAAGGAAGTCATGTGGTGTCCACATCAGATATTTTCTTAGTATCATGAGAAGATCGCATCCAAATATTTGGACTTTTACGGCGCAGTTGATTACAATGGAGCATGCTAAGACACTAGATTTCATAAGACTTCGTACGGGTGTCATGCTGCCACACCAACGACGACGAAGGTACGTTCACCTAGACCAAAGGATAAGGAGATGTCAAGAACGTTTGGCAGCTGACGGAAATGTCCGCAGATTTGAGTTACGGCGTTACTCGCTTAGAAGCTGTTTTTTTACAAAAAAAAATGTATTCGTGATAAAAGTTTTTGCATGCCCCGACACGGCCATTTCAGTTTTAACGTTTTTAATTTTTCTTTTAGTTTCAGATAAAAATCGAAAATTGGTCGTTTTAGTTGAAAATTATTCTAAGTCCCAAAAAATAAGTTTGCGTTGTCATGATAATTGCCGTTATTTATTTATTTTTATTAACTGTCAGTTAGGAAAATCAACCATAATCGTTGTCAAAAGACGAACGAGTTTCAATGTTATGGCAAAGGTAATAAAGCGATCCAAGAATCGAATCAAAAGTTTTCGGATGATATTTACATCTCAAATAGAGGTGCACGAAAATTGATCAAAAAATTCCTATCAACTGGTTCTATACTGGATGTAAAAAAACCAAGATAGTACCATGACAACGCAAATTTATTTTTTGGGACTAAAACGACCAATTTTCGATTTTTATCTGAATCTAAAAGAAAATTTGAAAATGTTAAAACTGAAATGGCCGTTTCGGGTTTATCAGTAATACATTTTTTTGTAAAATGAAAAAAATTTTCCTCTTGGAACTCGATCCGTGGACATACTGTATATATATATATATATATATATATATATATATATATATATATATATATATATATATATATATATATATATCAAAAATAGATCGATGTTATTGATTGTAGAATTAAATTCTCTATCTAATAAGCAAACAAAATGAATATTAGCAGATTATTTACATATACATTTACAATACAAGTAAGCACTAATCATCCTTTTCCCAGTAATCATTCTGATTTTATTTCCATCAACAATATTACTGAAACCGAAATTATTGAATTCATCTCCAAATTAAAAATGTCTCGAAATCCTGGTCCTGATAATCTAATGCCGCGAAATATTTGCTAAATCTTTATGCATACTTTTCAATCTGAAAAGAAATACCTTCCCTACTGCTCTAAAAAAAACCTACATTACTCCCGTCTTTAAATCTGGTGATAGAAATGTTATCTCGAATTACCGCCCTATTGCTATTACCTATCTCAAATATTTCTAAGGTATTTGAAAAGATTCTATACATTCATATTTATAGCTCAGTTGAATCTCGTATCTCTATCCATAAACATGGATTCATTGCTGGGAGGTCTACATCCACTAATTTATGTACATTCACAAACTTTGCATTAAATTCTTTTCGTGAAAATAATCAACTTGATGTTTTATATACTGATTTCTGTAAAGCTTTCGATAAAGTCAATCATAAAGTTCTTGTCTTCAAACTTATTCATACTTTTAATTTTTCAATTAATCCTGCCTCACTTATTGCTTCGTATATCTCTAATAGACATCTTCATGTACATTACATTTAAACAGATTTTTTCAGAAAAATTGAGTGACAAATACGATGTCAAACAACTTCCTGTGATTAATCCCAGAATAAAAGTTGTAGGTCTATCTGAAAGGTTGGATTCTAGTGTTTTAGTAAATTATTTAAAAGAACAGAATAAATCGTGTTTCTCGGAAAATAGTATATGCGAAATTATTTCATTTAAACCCCTGCGTAACAATAAAGATATTTATCAATCTGTTATTCAAGTTGATCACTCAACTTATCGTGAAGTAATAACTACTGGTAAGCTCTTTGTTGGATATGATTTTTGTTCGATTTATGATGGCATTGATGTACGGCGTTGTTACAATTGTTGCGGTTTCCACCACTTAGCAAGTCAGTGCCCAAATAAAGAAACTCCAACCTGTCCTAAATGTAGTAAAACCCATCTTCTTGATACCTGCACTGAAGCTAATTTTAAATGCATCAACTGTTGTCAGTAAGGCGAATAAGGCTGATACACCAACTGAGACGCTGCATCTGATACTAACTGCCACGTTTACAAACAAGCCCTTAATAAATTTAGAAAGACTGTTTTTGGTGATAAATAGCAATTACAGATTGTTAACAACTTTTCACCAAATAATAATTCTGGCGCTATTATGAAATCTAGATCCAAGTTAAATAAATCTCACAACAACGTACAGTCTCAACTGTTTTTATCAAAATGTCACCGGCCTAGGTTCTAAATGTAGCGATTTATTTAAATTTTCCTCATGTACAACTGAATATCAAATCTTTGCCTTATCCGAAACTTGGTGCCATGACGGTATTCATAGCTCAGAGCTGTTTCACATTAAAAAAATTAACGTTTTTAGGAGTGATCGTAATTTTAGCGATTCAAACAATATTCGGGGTGATGAGTCCTTTTTGCTGTTGAGAACAATCTCCAAGCTTCAGCAATCAACTTTTCCTCCTACTGTGATGGTTTCAGTCTTATTACGCATTTAGATATTATTTTAATTAAAATATTACTTAATCGTTCAACAATGTACGCCGTAAATATTTATATTCCACCTACTTGTCGTCTTCAAGATTACGACATATTATTTGATTCGCTTTCAAGTTTACAATTCCTGCATAATACCGACACAATTATTTTCGGTGATTTTGGCATACCTCTTTATCTAAAATGCTACAATAGTACTTCGTCGTGTCCTTTATTCAATTCACTGAACAACTTCTTGAGCTTCTTAAACTTACACCAATTTAATTTCATACTCAATGATCACGGTAAAATTCTGGACTTAGTGATTAGTAATATGCAATGCGTAGTTGCAAGATCTGATGATTCTCCATTTCGTGAGTATTCTCATCATCCTCCCTTAATGGTTGAGTTTTTCTTAAAATCCAAGCCTAAAAAATTGCAAACTGCTAATAACTATGGCTTTATTTTTCCTTCTCTTTATAAAGATCTTTCTGAAATTAAATGGGATTTTTTAGAAAATAATAACAATGTGGATTACCTGATCGATATGTTTTACTCTGTCGTAAATAACACTCTGTATAAAAATGTTCCTTTAAAACGTAAATGCACTGGCTCTTATCCACAATAGTTCACTGGTTCCATTATATATAAATTAAAGCAGAAATTTAAGGCATGGAAGAAATTTAAGAATTCCATCGCATTTACAGACAAACAAGAGTTTATTAAACTAAGAAGAGAAATTAAATTTGAAGTGAGTGAAGCGTATAAAATCTACTGCATAAAAACAAAAAATTAAATAATTACTGAGCCTAAAAAATTCTGGTCTCATGTAAATAATAAACGAAACACGTCTAGCATTCATTCTGTTATGAATTACAACAATGCATCCATTGTTAATACCCAGTCAATAGTTCACTGTTTTGCAAATTATTTCTCCAGCTCGTTTTCTGATGATTCTAATAAGAACATCATAAATTCTTTCATTCCTGACAACTTTTCTACTCTATCTTTAAACTCAGTATCTGAAGACGAAGTCATTGTAGCCGTGAATAAATTGAAACCCAACATGACAACTGGACCAGACTTGATTCCATCATTTATTATTAAAGACTGTTGCTCTGTTTTCGTGAAACCCCTTACTGTATTGTTTAATATCATATTAAAAACTAGTACTTATCCGGAGCGGTGGAAATTATCTCGAGTGAAACCTATTTTTAAAAAGGGAGATAAGAATGATATTACCAATTGTAGACCCATTGCAATTTTATCTAATTTTAGTAAGATCTTCGAATCTATATTACACGATAAAATTTATAAACATGTATGCGGCTCGATATCAATCAATCAGCATGGTTTTATAAGAAACAGGTCCACGACGACGAATCTTATGTGCAAAACCCAGTTTATATGCGAAGCAATGGATAACCAAGGACAAGTGGACGTCGTGTACACTGATTTTTCTAAAGCCTCTGATAAACTAGACCATGCTATTCTTTTACAAATACTCAAACTCTTTGGCTTCTCTGACTCTCTCTTGCAACTACTCACTTCATATTTCCGAAATCGTTACCAATTTGTTAACATACATGGATTTCAGTCTGAGTATTTTCTACAAAAATCTGAAGTTCCCCAGGGGTCAATTTTAGGGCCCTTATTCTTTAATATATTCATAAATGATATTACAGCTATTATCAACATTGAGCACTTACTTTATGCGGACGATCTAAAACTATTATACAGGATGTCTCAATAAGCTTGCTCACTATTGGTAACTTTTTTATTTGAAGAGATACGAGGTTGGTTAAATTGGCAAAATTGTGCCATTTTATATTAGAAAATTGGTCATGTAGACAAAATAAAAATTGTGTCAGCGGTTCCCAAAATTTGGGACAAAATATATATTTTTTAAATGGAACTATATATTTTTTATTATCTTATTGGAAAGAGTATTTTTTTCTCTTTACAATAAGATAATGTTGTTTATGTACAATTTTTTCAAGTAAACGAGTTATTTGCGGTTAAAAATTTAAATTTTGTAAACTATTTTATTAGTTTTTTAGTCAAGTAAGCCATGGAAACAATTGATTCTTTGTTTGTTTGACGTTTAATAATTTCTCTCGTAAAGTTCTCTGTGTTTAATAATGTTTAATAACTTTACAAATGAAGAAAAGGTAGATATGATCTTACTATATGGAAAGTTATATCTAGACACCAGTTACGTAGAACGCTCGGCTCTCTTTCCAAAAGAGTTTAAATGTGCGAAAGAAATAATGGCTTTCAATTTGAATATTTTCTTTGTTTTGTTATTACTGTAAAATAAATTAATAAAATAATAATTTTATAAAAGACAATTGTTTCCATAGTTTACTTGACCTAAACCAATAAAAGATCATTTTTATTTTTAAACGTAAAATTTGAAAAAATCGTACATAAACAACATTACCTTATTGGAAAGAGAAAAAAATACTCTTTGTATTAAGATAATAAAATATATATAGTTCCATTAAAAAAAAAATATATTCTGTACCAAATTTTGGAAATCGCTGACACAATTTTTATTTTGTCTACATAACCAATTTTCTAATATAAAATGGCACAATTTTGCTACTTTAACCAACCTCGTATCTCTTCAAATAAAAAAGTTACCAATAGTGAGCAAGCTTATTGAGACACCTGTATAGCATAACTTCAATCAACGATTGTTTAAATCTCCAAAAAAAAATTGGATTCTATCTTTGATTGGTGTAGAGATAATAAACTATTCTTAAATATTATGAAATGCCACTGTATGACTTTCTCAAGAAAATTGAATCCAATATGTTTTGAATACTCCTTGAACAATTGTACTTTAAGCAAGCCGGATACCTATGTTGACTTGGGAATTATTTTTGATCCGAAATTGTCTTTTTCTACACATGTTAGGTCAAAATCTCGACTGCACTTAAGTGCCTTGGATTCATAATTCGTAATTCTGATATGTTTAATAGTTCAAATGCCTTACGTTCATTATTTGTGTCCTTAGTTCGACCCCATTTAGAATATGGTTCCTTGATATGGAAACCGCTTTATCACAATCAGACTGAAGCATTGGAGTGTACTCAAAGAATTTTTTTAAAATTTGCGACCTATATTCTTGAAGGCTACTATCCACCCAGAGGTATATCCCAGTCCTCATTACTTGCGGCATTTGAGTTAACTTCACTTGAGCAAAGGCGTCATATTTCCGCTGTAATTACTTTACGTAAAATAATTGATAATGCTTTAGATTGTACATTCATTATGAATAGAATCTTTTTTCAAGTTAACAGACAGTCATCCATATAGAAATTGTTATGTTCGATGTAAACTAGAGTACTGTTATTTAGTTTGGAATCCAATATACAAGAACTCAATTAGAGCTATGGATTGTGTTCAAAGTAAATTTTTACGTTACTGTTGGTATAAATTTATGTCATGAACCTTTAACTTACAGATATCATTTAGCTTTAAGGCGCGGGTATACTAAATGAGCGATATTTTATTAATTTTCATCACCGCATATTTCGTTTGGTATGTAATATATTAAATTATTACTTTAACCGATTGTAATATATAGATTCATAATTAATTCTATAAATTTTCATAGCATTATTTATAACCATAGTTGAAAAAAAAAATTGTACAAATATTTTTTTTTGGTACATTGTTTAAATGGATTACATTTCTGAAAATAATGCAATAATGTATTAAATTTGGTACTAGCAAATAAAGAAGTCAATATTTTAAGGCATGACACTTTTTAATTTCCAGTGTTTTATCCCATATTGAAGTAATTAACTCTTTTATTGAGAAGTGTCAATTAGTCTGTTTTTATTTCTACGTTTTTAGTATTTATTTTTCATAAATCAGCAACAAAAAATATGTCATGCTCTGGACAATGCCTTTATGTATCCATTATTTTAAAAAATAATTCTTTATTTTATTTTATAGACGAATGTAATGCATTTAAATATTTGTCCTATAATAAAGCATTGTAAAAATGTTTCCCAATTTGCTCAACAGCGGCGCTGGAAATTGAGAATAGCTTGGATTTGAACATTTACTGTAGACAAAGACAACACTAGTTTAATATGTCTAAATATAATCAGACACTTTTATTGATTATTGCCGTTTTCAAAGAATTTCGAACCCTACTACTGGTATTTGTTTACTACCTGTGGGTTAAGCACAGCACAGTAGTACAGTTTGTCTTTCACAGTTAAGAAGTTTACAGATCATTTAGTGGTAGCAATTATTTGATTTGTGAAAATTTGTAAGACTGTATTTAATATTTCCGTTTTTATTTTATTATTATATTCGTACCTATTAAATAATGGGAAACAAGAAAAATATATTTAGACGGTAGCGTACAAACCGGTCAAAATTATAAGTACTGGCTCAAAATATTAGGTAAATATTTTCATTATTATTAATATATTATAATTTTTATGTTAACTTACATGATTATTTTGATTATAGAATGACAACAAAAGTAAGAAATGAAAATAATATTTTTGAATTATCAACAGAAGAAGACACCCCAAAAATTCAGTTTTTGTATGACGATGCTTTGAATGAGATCGAAAGTCACAAATTAATTATTGAAGGTGCTGATTTGATAACAGGGACGTAATTCAAGGTAATCGAATAGTCGAACTTGGTTATGTTCTAAATTGGGCGTTTGATCTTCAAGATGAACATCGCAAACAATGTAGCGGCGGACGTCTTCGTTTAAAAAATGAAACAAGAAAAGGATCAATAAGTACTCTGTATTTTGAATGTAATATGTGCAATAAAATAATCAAAAAACATACTGAGAATCCTATAAAAAAGCCGTCAGTTCTTAACACTGCAATAGTTTGGGGTACAAACACTGCAGGTGAAACTTACAATCACACTTGTCATCTTTTGAGTACAATGGATATTCCCATGATGTTCCAAAAAACATTTATAAAAAAAGAATTGTCAATGGGAAAGTTATGGGAAAAGCATCAAATACAAAATATGATTGAGGCTGGAAAACGTGAATTTGAAACCGCACAATTGCAAGGAAAAGTTACTAATGGTATTGCCGATATTTATGTTTGTATTGATGGTGGCTGGAGTAAGCGATCGTATGGGCAGAACTATGATGCATTGTCTGGAGTGGCATGCATAATTGAGAAGGAAACAAAAGACATTTTATTTTTTGGTGTACGCAAATAAATATTGCAGCATATGTGCGATAGCAACATATAAAAACACAGCTACAAAAATTGGAATGGTTCATCTGGTGCAATGGAGGCCGATATTATTGTTGAAGGTTTCAACTGTGGTATAGAAATGCATAATTTACGTTACACCGGGTTTATAGGGGATGGAGATTCCAGTGTGTTTGCTCGCATACGGGAAAATGTTTCGTATGGTAACATTGTGTCCAAAATTAAGTGTCTCAGTCACATTATAAAAAATTATACGAAGGCTTTACATCAGATTGTTGCCCATACCAAATTACCGATGAAAGCGAGAGCTTTATTAAAAAGTAACATTGGGCGTCTTACAATGGGTGTAAGAGGTGCCGTGCGGTACAATAGTGGCAAATCGACCGATTTATTACGTGAGGATTTGTTAAATGGCCCTTATCACATTTTTGGTGATCACAAAAAATGTAAAACTTACTTTTGTGACAAGAAAGAAAGCATTTCCGAAGTAGAATACATTAAAAATAGTGGTATAATGGACTATATTAAAAACGCACTGCAAAACATTTCGAAGAAAGCAGATAGACTTATTATTACCGCTAATAATAATATGTGCGAAAATTATATGAGCCAAGTCGCAAAATTAAATTGCGGAAAACGGCTTAACCTCACACAACGCGTCTCATTTCAAAGAAGATGCACATTAGCTGCTTTAGATTATTCTCAAAATAAAAAATGGCAAATTTCTACGTGGAAAAAGACAGTGCAGAGAAGTCCAGGGCTCTATTTTAAAAAAATTATAAATAAAAAACCAAAACATCTGGGCAAGTCAAAGATACGCCGCAAATTATGTCAGCCAAGGACAAAAAATCTAGCCGAAACTGCCTATGGTCCCAATGCGGAAGATTTTGTTTCGGACGCCGAACTATTTAAATTAGGCCAAACAGAATTAGTAAAAATGAAGATGTCCCTAGATGAGATTATAGATATCTCTAAAAAATCTATAGGTCAACACGGAAATCCGATATACGATTCACATCGTAAAAACAGATTGACAGCTTCTTTATTTGGAAGAGCATGTAAACGCTTACCTTCAACATTATGTCATTCTCTTGCAAAGGATTGTTTATATGGCAGCTGTTTCCAAAATATATGTACGAAATATGGACTTGAACATGAAGCTGTTGCCATTCAAATTTTTGAAAGAATTTATAATGTCAGTGTTCAACCATGTGGTTTGCATATTGATGAAGTACATGGGTTTTTGGTAGCTAGTCCTGATGCCATTGTTGCCAAAAATGGATATACAGTAGAGGTATAGTGTGTACCATCCTTAATTATAAAAAATATGTCGTTGGAAGAAGCTTCTGAACAAAAATCATTCTTTTTGGAAATAAATAATTCCAAATTGCAGTTACGAAAAACGCACAATTATTTTTATCAGGTCCAAGGTCAACTGCATATTACAAAAGAAAATTTTTGTTATTTTATTGTGTTTGTTGATAATCAGTCACCGCTACACGTGGAAGTTATTGAAAGAGATAATACTTTCTGGAAGAATAAAATGGAAAATAAATTACTGTTCTTCTTTACTAAATGTGTATTACCAGAAATAATACTGCATCGAATTCCAAAAAGCCTTCAATGTCGTGAGCCGAAAGAAATTGTAGAGGCAAGGAAAAATAAAAAATAATTGTAAATACACTCAAAAAAGTTACTTTTATAATAAATAATTTGCAGATAAAATCAAACAAAATTCAATTATTATTTAAAATTTAATGTCATTTCATATTTACGAACAAATTTAAGTGAATTGAAATTTGAAAAAAATTGTAAAAAATTAAAGTGAATTTAGTGTAATTATGGAAGATGAAACCAATTGCACTCCGCTTGAGCTTCGTAATATAGCTCAGACCACTGTAAATAATCTACTTCCTAAAATATCAATTAACTAAAAATAAATTACGTAAAACCGGGTTCTAGTACCAACCTTCTAAAACAAAAAATAGCGTATCAAAATGAAGGACATTACGCTACGCAGTTGCGTATCGTAATGACATCATTATGAACGCAAAATCTAAAAATAAATTTTTCCATATTTTTAAATCAAAAACAATAATCAAAGTCGTAATTGTTTTTATACCTTCAATTCAATCGACATTTTATTTAATTCTATTGTAATATTTTTTGTTTTCAGTAGTTCTTTGAATCAAAAAGTAAAACTTTTGTTAAAACATTTATTTATTTGAGTGTGTGTACTATTCTTATAATTTGGTTGTACATGTCAAAGTTAACAAACAGTTAACCGATTATATATTTATAAATCAATTTGATAACACAATTTAACAAAGACGTACTGTCATAATTTGAATACCTACACCTATATATTGAACCTGTATTTTTTTTTTCAATATATAACTAGAATATGAATTTTTCTGCATTAATAAACAAATAGAGGGATTTTGAAACTATGTATTTTAAAAATATTAAATAGATAATATTATTTTGATATATTAGACATAATAGCTGGTAGTATTTACTATTAGTTTTACAATCGATGGTTATGACTTATTGTTAGTTGACCTTAACTTGCAAGTTAACTTTGAGTATACTTAAGAAGTGTTTTTCAATCATTTTTGAATTGATAGTTTCTAAACTCTAAGTTAACTCAAAGTTGGTAATGATATTATCTAAAGTATGTTGGCAACATTGATGATCAGTCAAAAATTTGAATATATTCATATTTTGATTTCAAAAATTCAAACTAATAATTTATGTTTTGAAGGATTTAATATAGCTAACAAATGTAAGTACCTATTTTAATAGTAACGTAATGTGCCGCTCTGTGGGCAAAAGGCGCGTTTGTACAAAATTATATTTCAGCGCACTGGCGCGCCTCGGAAAAGGGTTATTTCGTAAATTTTCATTATTCTGTCTATGAATTATGTAATACTAAATTTAAAGCAATCTTTAAACTATACTTTTTATTCTTCGCTGTTAAAGATGAACGAAATTTTTCATAACATTTCCACAGTCCTTTTTGACAACCTACAGCGATTGAAAAAATCCAAATGATCATACTCTTCAAAAAATTTTGGTCTCTGTCTGATTATTTTGGGACGTCGAACTGGTACATCTTCATCTTCACTAAATACGTTTACTTCATAATCGTTCATTTTCAAATAAACAATAATATATAAATAATATACACATATAACTCGCAATGTCACAATGCAAGGTTAGGATGTATTAGTCAAATTAGA
Source organism: Ophonus ardosiacus (assembly GCA_943142095.1). Taxonomy (NCBI): domain Eukaryota; kingdom Metazoa; phylum Arthropoda; class Insecta; order Coleoptera; family Carabidae; genus Ophonus; species Ophonus ardosiacus. The sequence continues at coordinate 38,521,894 of OW964837.1, forward strand.
ACTTATAGTTAACTACAACCTATTCTTATGGTAAAAGTAAACTACAAGTTAAATCTTAACCAACATTTGAAAAACGGTACGAGTATGTTAACTTATAGTTAAGTGCAAACTCGAAGTTAACCATCGATTGTAAAACTGGCCTTTAATCAGGGGTGATTAAATTATGACTAAAATAAAAAATTTCTTTCTTTTTGGTCATACCAATATATTTTTGTATGGTGGCCGAGGTAATTAGTTAGGGGACTAAAATTTTGAGTATGTACTACACGGCAATGTAGTTACTTATAAATGAAATTTATGTATATTTCATATTTAATGCTCTACTTTTCTGTAGAATTAATATCTTAAATGTTAAATTGATAATAAAACTCTGAAAATTTATTATTTTGTCTGCAGCTTGTCAATTCTCTATCCTATTCTAATGCACTTCCCGCTCCCCAGTCATCACTCATTATGCGACCGATGTTAGTTACAACAAACGTACTACTCGAATTGAGTAAAGACGCAAACTTTACTTTGTCGCTCACAGCGCACTCTATTGAGCCAGAAACATAATACGCATAGTCCACCCGGGCTGTCGCTTGAGGATCGACGGAAATTTAATCCATGTATATTTTTATATAAATTATTTAATAACATGGTCAATGATGTTACCCCCATTGCAAATATTAACATTAGAGTACCTAGATACCCAAACACAAGACAAAAACATTTGTTCAGTATTCCTGCTGCTAAAGCTAATTATGAAGTTGGTAGCCATTTTAGACGTATTTGCAGTATTTACAACGAACTATATTCCAACATAAATGAAGTTGATTTATTTAATGATTCATTGAAAGTTTTCAAAACTAAAATATTGGTAATCATACATTCGCTATTATCTCATTAACTCGTTGTTAATTTAGAACGTATATTGAAATAATTATTACTTTTGTTATGTTTATGATATTGTCGCATTTGTAATTGTTTTTTCCTGTATTTACCACTCAGTAATTGGGGCTTTGCCCTGTTGAGTGTGTGTGCAAATAAATAAATAAATAAATAAATAAATATGTTGCTATTAAAAAAAAAGTTCGGTCCTGTATTATGAGAAGCACTAGTCCAAATATATTTTTCTTCTGCTCATGATTGTCAATTTAACCTACTTCGTAGCTTTTATGGTACGTGAAATAGCATTGGTGGCAGATTTAAGAAGAACAACGTGTATATACTAAATTAAATTTCAGATTTACCTGTGCAAGCACCTATACCACCGGCACAAGCACGCCCTCCAACTCCATTTGCAGTACGCCCTCTAACTCCTCCAGTAGTACGCCTTCCAACTCCACCAGCATCACGCCCTGCAACTCCGCCAGAAATACGGCCCTCGAACTCCACCAGCAGCACGCCCTCAAACTCCACCAGCAGCACGCCCTGCAACTCCGCCAGAAATACGGCCCTCGAACTCCACCAGCAGCACGCCCTCAAACTCCGCCAGCAGCACGTCCGCCAAATCCACTAGTAGCACGCCCTCAAACTCCACCAGCAGCACGTCCACCAACTCCACCAGCAGCACGCTCACGATCTCCACCAGCAGCACGCCCTCAAACTCCACCAGTAGAACGTCCGCCAACTTCACCAGCAGCAGCACGCTCACCAACACCTCCGCCAGCAACACTGCAAGAACAGTTTATAGTCTGCCGCCGTGTGTTTTATGTCAAACTAATACAAGACAATATTTATTATTAGATTGCCAGCACTTAGGTTTATGTGATGAGTGTGTGCAACATTTTCGTGTAAGGCAAAATGAAGATGATAATACACCCTCCACTCGTTGTCCACTGTGCCGAACCCCAGTATTAAATGAGCCATTAAGAGTTTTTATACCGTCTTAAAAACCTTTGAAGAATACGGGCTTCGTAAATTTCAAATTTATTTTATATATTGGCATTTGCTGTTTAACTCTACCACCTATGTTGGTATTCGTTTCGAGTCTGTCACAGGCTAACATCTGTTTCATAAACGAGTACGAGTATTTTCTTGCATTTTCTTCTTCATTGTATTTCATAGTCTGGTATATATATTTTTCCGACGACCACTACGAAAAGTACATAAATTCACAGGCTAAACTATTACTGAAAGTTGGTCAATGCACATCAGTAGCAATGCTGTGTGATATGAAAGCTCGTTAACCAATCAGATGCGTCCGCAACTGTGTGTTATGATTTTATCACACGCTGCGATAACTGAGCGAATTAACATAAAAATTTGACAGTTGCAGATAATTAGCTGAATTTACACGGAATAAGAAGGTTGGACCATGATTTATCAGATTTTAGCATAATTTTTGGTGAACTCTGATAGCAATGATGTTAACATAATCTGTTTTAATATTTTTATGTAAATTTTATAGTTCTTTTTGTGGTCGTTGGAAAAGTATCGTGCACAACACGTGTTGAAAGGGTATTTCACAGTCGTGTGATTAAACCACTCGCCTGTCATTAAAAATTAGATGTTTATCTTTTGGAAAGACTGCCAGATTAAATTTATTTTAAAAAAATTCACGATGCCGTCACTCAAGTTTTATTTTTTTCTGTCTGAACCGTAACAGATATCAAAAATTAAACAGAGACAGAAAAGTTTACTATTGAATGTATCCGTCTGAAAAAAAAAAATTTTATGTTATCGGCATAGCCATTAAAAAGTTACGGTCTAATCAATGCTGGGATACCTAAGTTTCATACACTAGCGGTTCACTAATAATAACAAGTATCACCTTAAGAGGGGGTTTCGAAAAAGCGACACGAAGTAATATCGGCCAAGCCATGAACTATTTCATGTTTGCTTATAATATTAACCAAGAGAGAGCGATAGAATGGTTCGGGTCTCTACTTAGGTTTGTGTCTGAGATGAAGGAATGTACGTAAACAGGAAAATACAGTTTCTTTAGGTCAAATTTTTCCCAATGCCTGGGGTTTTATAACTGGTAAATAAAAGCTTTTAAACCAGTGATACAGCAAACCATTCATTATTGTAGCATTTCACTTTCAACGAATGATTTCTAGATATGTACGACAATTTTCCTTTTTAGATTTGTGTATAAGCATGATTACTGCCCAGTTTCATAAATATCTAATTATTTAATTAATGATAAAGTAAGAAATATTAAATTTACTTCTCAGAAAAAGCCTTCAGAAATGTCTCTGGATTTTTAACGCTGACATTTATGTCAATTATAAACATTTTAATTTTTCAAATGGTTTCCATGAGTTGTTTAATACAGTGGATTATTTTATAAATTTATAATTCTCTATCTATAAATCCATAGGAGATATAATAAAAGTGTTCAATGTATTGGATAGAGAATTTTATATTCTTTAACATTTGTAGTAACATAAATAATGTAATTAAAATTGAAAACTTAAATGGAACATATGAATTACAACAGTAAATATTTGTTGGTGATGGTAACAAAATAATATATAGACATTATAGATTATAAAATGACATATTTATATTAATAAAATGTAACACCGACAGAAGTTGAAAATAGAAGATACGGATAATATTGGTAATCTAATAGAATAAAATTTGTACAATAATATAAATTCCCTTATCAAATAATTAACAATAAAATCCATCCCATCCTAGTGCTACTATGATAGATCTGAGACAGTTTATTTTTACTTCCCGCCAGTATTGCCAACCCAAAAGAAGTTAAATTCCCTGAAATTATGTCTAAAATTCTCTTTTTGAATAAAAATTTCCTCCCTTACTTATTTTATAATAAAACACAAATATATTACTAGATGACAAGGGCAATCTAAAATTTCGTATAATAAAATTGTTAAATTTCTTTAATTGTGTCTGCTCCTACATGGTAAAACGGATAAAAATAAGAATTAAGTAAATCTGTTAAGTATTTACTAAAATTCCCTTAAAGGATAAAAAAAATACCTTTTTTCCTCAGCATAACCAAAAATACATAAAAAAAGGGAAAAATCCCTCCGGTTGGCAACACTGCTTCCCGCCATACGGTAAGGGAGATAATGTTTTGGTCCAAAAATTCGATAGAATAAGCACGAATTAGGGTCCCCACAACACGTTTTTGCTATTTTTACAATAATGTGTGTGTATGTGTGCGTGTGTGTGCGTGTGCGTGTGTGTGCGTGTGCGCGCGACTATATTTTCATCCACGATAACTCTTATACCAAACTTTAAATAATTTCTATTTTCCGTATTTAAGGTTTCTGGTGTAATGTAATAGATATTTACACACCAAGTGAGCTAAGGTAATGTTGATTCATGAGAAGAAAGTTTAGCTCACGAGCTTGTAAGGGCGAGTGCGTTATTTTCTTCGACTGAATAAACATTCTTAGCTCACGTGGTTTGTACAATATTTTATTCAATTTTGACGAAGTAGTAATAAAATCCATTATAATATTTAATTTTGACAAAATAAAAAACTGATCAGTTAGTAGGCTGAGCATGACATTCGTCGCTGATAGACGTCAAATCATCTATTTAAAATGCTTTCTTGTCTGTCATTTGTTCCGTGAAAAATAATGAAAATGGCTGATAATGTCTCATGAATATTATGGTGAGTGTTATTTTCGTACCGTTATTTTAAATGCATTATTTGTTGCAGAGTGAGTTAAAATTTAGTGAGAGTGATTTAAAATTTTTAAATTCACTTGTGAATAAAGTGTTACTTGTAATTGTTGCTATGGAGTTAATAATGACAGTTTAAAACGTCAAAATTGTTACTGTATTGCTAATTTCTTGTGTAATTTACACTATGGTTTATTTATTTTTTTATGTTCTAATACGTAGTGGTGCGCACGTGTTGCAGACATCTCCTGTGTTTTTTCAAATTTCTCGCGGTTATTACTTACATTTATTTTTGTGCTTTACTTTACTGGATGTGTTTAGTGTTTTGGTACATGTATTTCATGTTGTTACACCGGAAGTAGTGAGTCTGTTCTAGTTTTTTTAATATTTTATACTATTTTTAGTTGCCTTGAAATTTTTAAAGTTAAGTCAGTTCTAACAAGTTAAGTTGTATTTCTTGTTGAATGCTGTGAGCAGTGGCGTAGGTTATAGGTTTTAGTATATATATTTTTTTGCTGCTTATTTAAATTATCATATTTTTAATTTAGTTCATAGGTTTTTAAATTATATTTTATTGTCTTATTTATTATATTTATTTATTTATTATATTCAATCTATTCTTAGATAGTTTTTTATCTTTAGTTAGATGGTAGGTTTATCTTATTTGTATTTTAGGCTTTTATTTTCATCTTTTCTCCTATTCAGTAACACTCTCTTTATTCTTGTGTTGTCCTATCCGTGGTCCACGTTCTGTTTGTCAGTTTCCTGCCGTGACGGGCCGCACTGGCATCTCCTCTTTCCGTTCTGTATACTGTGTGCTCACTCCCTTCATATTCATTACTTAATTTTTAGCTAGATATATTTATACTCATTTTTTTTATTCTTAAAATTTTAATCAGATATCATTTAATTTATTTATTGCATTACAATGCACAATGGCAAACTGCGCGAAATGTAAATTAAAAAAAAAATGATGATCTCGTAGGTTGTGAAGGCTCTTGCCGGAAATGGTTTCATTCTAGTTGTGTTGGTATAAGTGACACATATTTTCAATTTATCGGCAAGAATAATAATATTTTATACTTATGCGATGTGTGCAAAAGAACCTGTCACGTGGTTGATAAGTCTAAAGGTTTAAACATTGAATCTAAATTACAAGAGTTAAATAAAAGTATAACTGATTCTAATTTGAACAATGGTCAATTGAATAAAGTTCTTGAGAATATTCAAACTGAAATAATCACGACGCTAAATTCTTTGTTTAATAAATTTTAAAATGAAATTCATGAGTCAATAAATGTTAAAGAAAATGAATTGAATAGAAACGTACGTAATGATAATCAAAAGTCCTTTGCCAATGTTACAAAAACTGCTGCAGAACCACCAGTAATTATTAAGCCAAGAAATCCTCAAAGTTCAGTTATTACCAAAGCGGATTTACTGAAGTCTGTCGATCCAGTTGACTCAAATTTAAAAATTACTAATATCCGTAATTCACCAAGAAGCAATGAATGTGGGAAAATTATAGGTGGCATACGATTATTGTTCCGTATATGATGCTATTGACTTGCGCCGTTGTTACAAATGCTGTGGATTTCACCATCTTGCGACACAATGCACGAAAAAGAGTCCAACCTGTCCCAGATGTGCTGAATCACATCCATTAAGCGAATGTAAATCCGACAAATTAAAATGTACTCACTGTACACATCTGAAGTCGTCACAAAATTTAAATATTAATACGGACCATGCTGTATGGAATCCGGAATGCCATGTATACATAGAAACATTAGCAAAATTTAAAAAGTCTGTACTTGGTAATTCATAGCAACCACAGTATTATAAAATAAATAAGAATTCTAACAAGATAGACAGCACAAGTAATTCTATAAATTTCTATTATCAAAACGTAAGAGGTCTGAGAACAAAATGTTTCAATTTATTTTCATATTCTTTAAATTCACTTGAATATCAAGCTAATGTACTTACAGAAACATGGTGCAATGAGGATATTAATAACTGTGAATTATTCGACACAAACAATTTTAATGTGTTTAGATCTGATAGTGATTTTATAAGTACTGACACCCAACGGGGTGGTGGCGTTCTAATTGCTCTTAAAAAAGATTTCAAGGCATATCGAATTGATATTTCACTACCAATTGAACTACATTTTATTGATATATTACTTATTAAAATAATCTTAAATCATAAGGCACTTTACATTTGTAATATTTACATCCCACCTTCAACTACACTATGCGATTATTGTACCTTATTTGATTATTTGTCAGCTTTAGAGTTTATTTTTGTTTCCGAAATTTTAATATTCGGGGATTTCAATATACCGCAGTACTTTAACTCTGTAAATAATAATACTACATGCCCATTTGTCAATAATTTCTCGAATTTTATAAATTTATGCAATCTGAAACAATACAATTACGTTCTAAATACCTATGGTAGAATTTTAGATTTTATTTTATGCAACAAACAATGTTTAGTGTCTCAAGAACATAACACAGCAGTTAAAGAAGATAATCATCATCCTGCTTTATCAGTAAATTTTGATCCTAGATCTTCTCCAAATAGGTTCAAGTCTAGAAATAACGAGGTACTAAATTTTAAAAAAGCAAATTTTCCTAAGCTCTATTTTGAGTTGACCTGCATCAACTGGGATTTTCTTTATAGCTATATAGATGTCGATACTGCTGTCAGTGCTTTCTATGAAATCTTAAGAACTGTTCTCAATGATAATGTGCCCAAAAAACGCAAAACTGTTAACAGCTATCCACCCTGGTATAATGGTTCGATTATATATAAAATAAAACAAAAGCACAAAATTTTGAAAAAATACAGAAAGTCGAAAAATTTTCAAGATAAATTAGAGTATTCAAATCTTCGATCTGAAATAAAGTATGAGGTTAATCTGGCCTATAAAAATTATTGCCTGAAGATACAAAATGAAATAATTGATGAACCAAAAAGATTCTGGTCTTTCATTAACAGTAAGAGAAATTCGTCCACCTTACCATCTGTATTACATTACAACAATGAGATAGTCGACAATCCGCAAGATATAGTTGACAGTTTTGCAGATCATTTTTCAAATTCATTTAACGACACTTCATGTAACGCAAATAATACCTCCAACTCTGTTTACAACCTTCAAACTTTACTTCTCAATACAATTACTCAAGAAGATATCATACTACCTATAAACAAATTAAAGTGTAAACTGACAATGGGTTCGGATCTTATACCAGCATTTTTAATAAAAGATTGCAGAGCAGTTTTTCTTAAACCTCTCGAAATCATTTTCAATCTTATTTTAAGAAATTTTACTTTTCCTCTTGCTTGGAAAGTTTCTAAAGTCACTCCAATTTTTAAAAAAGGAGATAAAAATAGTCTTACTAATTATCGATCAATTATTTGCAACTTCAGTAAGATATTCGAGTCCATTTTTTATGAAAAAATCTATAATCATGTATGTGGTATGTTATCACCTAATCAACATGGATTCATTAAGGGAAGATCTACTGAAACAAATCTCATGCTTATCACTCAACATATCTGTGAAGCTATAGATAATAACAGTCAGGTGGATGTCATCTACACTGATCTGTCAAAGGCATTCGATAAAATTGATCATGCTATCCTCATCAATAAGCTCGAACAGTTTGGTCCATCTGATTCATTAATCGATCTTATTAGATCTTATTTAGTTGACAGACACCAGTATGTATGTTATCAAGGTTACAAGTCAGCTAATTTTCTGCAGAAATCTGGAGTTCCCCAGGGATCGGTACTAGGACCGTTGCTTTTTAATATGTTTATAAACGACATTATTCAATATATAGACATAGAGTATCTTTTGTATGCAGATGACCTCAAATTATTTTGCAAAATAACCTCAGTTAATGATAGCAGGAACCTGCAGTGCAACTTGGACCGGGTTTCTAACTGGTGCCATGACAATAATCTACAGATGAATGTTGCTAAGTGTCAAGTCATGACTTACACAAGAAAAGTAAATTCTATAAAATTTAATTATAATATCAACAATACCATATTAAATAGACCTGATACATTTAATGATTTAGGAGTAATTTTTGATCCTAAGATTACATTTACAAAACATATTGAATCAAAAGTTTCAATCGCATTCAGAAATTTAGGTTTCATTATTAGAAATGCTAGTACATTCAATGTCAATATACTAACACTATTGTTTGTGTCTCTAGTACGACCTCATCTTGAATACTGCTCAACTATTTGGGATCCAATATATACAAATGCTACTCAGTCTATAGAAAAAGTTCAAAGACGATTCTTAAAATTTACTATATTCTCTATTGAAGGCAGTTATCCAGCTAGGGGAACATCTCAAACTACAATGCTTGAAATGTTTAATTTAGACTTCCTAAATCAAAGACGTACTATGCATTCTATTATTTTGTTGCATAAAATAATAAACAATAAAATAGATTGTCCTAAGTTACTCAGTAAATTAAATATTCATGTATCTCGATTATCCTCGCGCCAAACAAATACTTTTCATCTAAAAACAGATAAATCTAATGCATTAACGAGATCACCCTTGCACAAGATGATTAATTCATCACATAGTACAAGATAGTTTGGATATTTTTAACTGTAGTATAAAAGATATAAAAAATTCTATTAATTCCTTGTAAGTGTATTTCTTCCTACCCTATAACTGGGTTCTAACCTGTTGGGTATGGTATTAAATAATAATAATAAAAAAAATAATAATAATAATAATAATTAACCGTTACGGTTTATCATAACGTCTGTACACTATAAAATATTTTAAAAAAACAGTGTAGCAGAGAACTAAACATTATAAATGCAAAAAAATTATTATTTAATACCATTACTCCTTAATATAGTTTGTTGCAAATATTTGCAACGGGTACAGCTAGTTAATGATAAATTTGTTATTTGACAGTTCATTTTGATTCGATTTTGTCTATTAACCCGGCAGTTAAATTTTTTCGTAATACCATACTGTTATTATGACATAACAACAAACAAAAATGAAAAGATAGAAATAACGGCCTATCTTAAATGTTTAAATTTTATGTTATTACGAAAATCTTGAACGCCACACGGCTGATGTGCAAATAACGAACTCGACTGATTATAAACCTCAGTCGCGTCCGTTGTTTAATGACGTTAGTAACTATAACCGGAGATTGTACAACTAGACCTAAGAAGATAAACACTGTATTTTCTAAATATTGGCTTTCGCAAGTAACAGAAATTTATAATCCCTGGATAATTGGCCTGATATAAAGAGGAAAAATCGGGTGTCATTTACGACATAACCGGCCCTTTTCTGGAACAATACATAAGTAATCTGCGGCTAATGTTGCAGCTGAAATTCTTTTCAAGAAATTTATAGAGACAAGGAGTTGTGGGAAAACGTAAGTAGTAGGTGTACCCAGTTTGTTCGTATTCGCGGGCTGTAACTGGCGCCATTGAGATAAGAGTTTGATATAATTAAAAGTGGGTAGAGATAATTAGGGGGCTACATTAGTTGTTTACTTAAATATAGTGATATAATCTTTGGAAAGATAATGTTATTTATGTGTATATTTCGGCTGTTAGTTAAATGTATTTATAATGACGTCTTTATCTTTAGAACACTAATTTGTGTAAAAGTGAATATATGTTATTTGAAATTTATTTTAAGTATCTATCGTAAAAATCGTATTTTTAGAATCGGTTGTAATGAAAATTGGAAATGATAAGTCTTTAAAAGAATTTGTGTAAAATCGGGGCAGTAACTGGCGCTATTGAGATAATTAAAAACTAGGGTAGAGATGATTAGGGGGCTACATTAGTTGTTTACTTAAATGTATTGATATAATCTTTGGAAAGATAATGTTATTTATGTAGATATTTCGGTAATGATAAATAAGGTACATTAGTTGTTAGTTAAATGTATTGATAATGACGTCTTTATCTTTGGAAAACTAATTTGTGTAAAGAGAATATATGTTATTTAAAATGTATTTTAAGTATCCATTGTAAAAATCTATTGTAGTGTAGATATTTTGATAATGATATGTAGCGAAGCTAGCTGTTAGTTAAAATGTATTGGGTATTGTGTATATCTTTAGAAAAGATCTTTAAGATAATTTTGCGTCAATGGGATACAAAGATATGTAGAGTATGATAAACAAGGTATACATTAGCTGTTAGTTAAATGTATTGATAATGACTTCTTTATCTTTGGAAAACTAATTTGTGTAAAAGTGAATATATGTTATAAATCAGTATGAATTTAATTTTTCTTAGTGAATTATATTATTACAATAAAAGATGTAAACATTTTTACCTCTCGCTAAGAGAGGTATTGGATTCATGCTAAAATTCGCATATCCAGATTTTACTGAATAAGCTTGATTTAAGGTCCCTAGAATCCGATTATAACATTTTTAAAATGTCTGTGTGTGTGGATGTGTGTGTATGTATGTCTGGATGTTGTAGACACGATTCCTCAAAAACTATAAAGCCTCATTTCCACCGAATGTCTTAATGCTTAATACATAAGGCTTAATGAATTATAACAATTTACTAGGATACCATTTCCAGCTATTTTGTTTAGTGACAATTCAACAGAAATGTCATATCTTTTTTCCGAATTACTTGTTGTTTAGTAGACTGCCATTGCAGCAGCAATTCTTCTTTTTTTAATATGTTATACCTATACACAATTTTCTGTATTTATATCGATACCGAAAAATTAATTAAAAGTTAATAATTATAAAATAGACTGAGAGTTGACAGTTCAGGTTAGAATTTTTCAATCATTTGTTTTTACGCATTGCTCTTAGTTCTTAAGCATTAAGCCTTATGCAAAGCTGGAAATGGTAGTAAAAGTTGTCATATGATAAACATTTTTACGCATTGCGCTTAGTTATTAATTATTGCTCTTACGCATTAGGACAATCGGTGGAAATGAGGCTTAAGAGTTAAAAAATATTTGACTACAGTTTCCTCAATCTGACATTCCTGGGAAGAGCTGAAAAGGTTTTGGTAACAATTGAACAACCGGAAGTAGTAGTTTCTTAGAAATATTCTTCTAAATATAATATTTTGGGAGTTTTTTTTTTTTGTTAAATATTGAAAACATAAAATTCTCCATCTAATACACTTAAAATTTTTATTATATCTTGTATAGATTTAGAGATAAAGACACTGAAATTTATAGAGTAAACTAATCACAGAGGCCAAGGCACTAAGAAAACCAGTTGACAAATTGCAATGTTTATAACATGACACATGCCATTGATTTAGTCATGACAGCTGTTAGCTATGTGTTGAAAATGTGGAAGTGGCAGAAAGAGGGGGGATAGCGACATCTAGCGCCAAAGACAAAGCTGAAAATTAGAATTTTTAATTCCATTATTACAATTATTTTTACTGTTAGTCAAAATGAAATCATTAAGTTATTTTTTATTGATTACATATTTTATAAATAGTAAAAATAATTGTAATTTTAAAATGGAAGTATGTATTTGCAATATTTTAAAATAATAATAAATTATAAATTATTAGTTATTTATGTATTAAGATCGTAAGGAGGCTTTTATGGCCTCCGGCGGGATTTTGAGCCCGAGGAGTAAGGCGAGGGATAAAAAGACGCCAAAGGCCTTAAAAGCAAGTTACGCTCGTGGTACATACAAAATTTTATGCATGGACGAAAATTTTCAAATTATGATTGTTAGAAAAATTGTATCGAAAAAAATTTTTCCTCGTACATCCAGTATCTAGTGTTGCTATGAAAGCGGAGAACAACAGTTTATTGTTTGTTTATTAGTTATGTCATTTGAGTTTTATTTTGGGTACCTCCGTGCTTTCCATATAAATATCACAAAATTAATTTTCATTTTTCATTAAAAAATATAAAAATTTTCGATTCGTAATAAAAACTTTTCATGTTGCCTGTTTAAATTGTTTATATTGTAGGTTATAATTTGGTTTGACTTTTCATTATAGTCCGGCGGACTATAATGAGGCCCGCGGGCTATAAAATGACGTTTATGTCAAAGAAATTCGTGTATAATTGTCAAATTATGATACGTCCGTGAATAAATATTATTATACACGATATTAATAGTAATTACTAAATTTGCCAAATTTTAAAATAATAATAAATTGAAAATTAAATATTTTACACGATATTAGTTATAATTACTACATTTGTAATATTTTAAATAATAATATATTGTAAATGAAATATTTGATATATTATTAATTGTAATTACTATTCGCGATGCAAGTTTTGACGTCAGCGCCGCTAGTGAACTTGTTTGGAGAGTATTGACATCTGTCAATATCTTGTTTACTTTGTAATATTTTTGCGTAATTTCTCTTATATTTGAGTTATTATACTAATTTAATTGTTTTGCGATAAGGATGTACAATACTTTTGTATATAAGTATCGTTTTCATTTATCTAGTATTGATATTGGAACTTTTATGGTAGGTATTACTTACAAGGTTATGTAATTATTTCTATCTAGATAAGGATAACAGTACTTTACATGTTATCTAGATAAAAATTTTAGATAACAGATAAGAGACCTGAAAAGTAAACAACCGTAATTTCTTACAAAACTTTCTTTAATTGTTTATGCTTGATTGATACGATGTGTGAAATAGTTATTTACAATACAAATGCGGAAACAAGAACTTCCGTACAAGAATATATTTTATTTAGAGATAATTTAATATGTATTCATACTTTTATTTGTTTTAGGTAGTGATATGTTCCTAAATTTATAACCTTACTATTACAATTGTACTTTTAAAATAAATTAAGATCTTAAATTTAATAAATTGTTTTTGAATCGATTATATACAGTTTTAAGAATGTTCCTTGGTATTGCAATAATTATTATTATATATATATATATATATATATATATATATATATATATATATATATATATATTTATATTTTGTATCTGACACTTAGTGAAAATGATGGCTCTATTTGATGCGACGACATGTTCTGAGTAACATCTATCGAAGGTAGAATAGTTTTATAATTAATTCGTTCGTTACAAAAAATCTTGTACAATACTTATGCGAAAATACCTTCCGTGCATTCGCCTAAATGAAATACTCGATCGCGTTGCTCGCTCGTACTTCAAACAAATGCTCATGCACGGAAGTTCATGTTTCCGCATTTGTATTGTAAATAACTATTTCTATTAGAAACTAATGTAACGAGAATCGAGAATGATGAACATGGCGGCCATACCGTATGCGTGCAGCATTATTAAAGATAATATATGTATTAGTAGGTATACAATAAAAGCAACATTATTATTATTAATAGGTATAAAAATATATTTTATTTAAAGATAATTTAATATGTATTCATACTTTTATTTGTTTTAGGTAGTGGTGTGTTCCTAAATTTATAACCATACATATGTACTATCAAAATAAAATAAGATCTCAAATTTAAGAAATTGAACAGTTTTATAATTAATTCGTTGGTTACAAAAAATCTTGTACAATACTTATGCGGAAATACCTTCCGTGCATTCGATAAAACGAAATACTCGCTCGCGTTGCTCGCTCGTACTTCAAACAAAGGCTCATGCACGGAAGTTCTTGTTACAAAACAAAGATAGACACTATTCTAAAAGTATCTAAGTACATATTTTTTTATAGTAGTACATTATTGTTTTTTAATGTAACAGCCACGTGTGTGAACTCAAAATTTGTGTAATTCAGTATTTTCATTGAATGAACTCCGTGACTGTTGCAAATCGCTGACATGTGACTGGCGATCTTCCGCTCCAGTATTTTGCAGAATATTGGAAAAAGACGGAATATTACCAGCAAAAGTGTCAACGTTGTCAATTGAACTAGCCTAGGAAATATTCGTATCCACGGACGAGAGGAATTCTCAGCCCGATCGTGGAGGCGAACAGTCATACGAAACTTTGGTTTAATTTAATACATATTTTATATTATTTGCTTTATATATATTTTTTTGTATGTAACAATATTTTTCTAAATCCTAATTATAATTACTTATTTTTCTAAAACATTTAATTATTTGTGAAACAACCCCCGTCAACCACTTCCATAGTCAGCACAGGTCAGCGTAGTGACACAGGTAAGTATAACTTTAATTTATATTCTTACTGTGGCTGTCTGAGCTTTAATTCAGTACGTCAACGGAGGGTGATTTTCACTACACCCTACGCATCCTCCCGTTACATTAAAAACAGTACTTTCTCAAAATTAGTATCAGATAGGCGATTTCGTCTTGGTGTGAGAATTTGCCCTACACTGAAAAGCCTTTCAACGGGACCGGATAAACTTTATTTTATATTATTTACCTGCATAAAATTAAGCATATAAATATGCCAATAAATGAATATTTTCATAAATAATGTTGCTCACTATTGCTCACGAATCACGATCACACGTCACATCATAAGTAAGTTTACGCCGGCAGACACAGTGGCGACGGAGAACACACGACACGGCACACGGCACTATGCGATGCGGTAGATTGTGCTTTTCCTAACTTGCTAAATAGTATTTTGATTTGAGTATAGATGAAGCTAACATAAATAATGGTTACCTTATCTTTCTTCTGCATGTTATAAAACAGATAAAATAATAGATATTAATTTTAAAAATATCTAGATATTAGATAAAAGATACTAACTACGTTATCTAGATAAAATTTTAGATAATGTTATCTAGATAAGCACAACACTGATTATGCTATTTTTATATCATTTCAGTTTCATTGAATATTCAATAACATCGTAGTTGTTATTATATTATTATTATAAACCTATGTTTATATAAAAATTAAAAAATAAAGCGATGTTACACAAAAATATAACGAAGTAAACACGAGATTGACAGATCTCAATACCCTCCAACGATGGTCACTATTTAGTCGCTAGCGGCGCTGACGTCTAAACTTCCATCGCGAATATTTGCAATATTTAAAATAATAACAGTAAATTGAATATTTTACACGACATTAATTGTAATTACTACATTTGCAATGTTTTAAAATAATGATAAATTGCAAATTAAATATTTCACACAATGGTCGTGTTGAACCGCACCTAGCAGCTATCTAGTAAAGTCACTAGATATCACGGAGTATAATATAACTACTATAGAAAGAGTTGCAACGAAGCAGCGGAAAGCGGTACACTTTCTTATCGCCGAGCGATGAGGGAGACAGAAGATCAGAGGCCTACTCACGGCTGGCGATTATGTAGTTTATATGAAATTATGCGTAATATTTCTCAAATAAAAAGACTTTCAGTGTATGTTTTATTGATTTTTACCTCTCGCTAAGAGAGGTATTGGATTCATGCTAAAATTCGCATATCCAGATTTTATTGAATAAGCACGATTTAAGGTTCCTAGAATCCGATTATAACATTTTTAAAATGATGTCTGTGTGTGTGTGTGTGTGGATGTGTGTATGTGTGTATGTGTGTATGTGTGTATGTGTGTATGTCTGGATGTTGTAGCCACGATTTCTCAAAAACTATAAGACTTAAAAAATATTTAACTGCAGTTTCCTCAATCTAACATTCCTGGGAAGAGCTGAAAAGGTTTTGGTAACAATTGAACAACCGGAAGTAGTAGTTTCTTAGAAAAAATCTTCTAAATATAAATTTTTGGGTGTTTTTTTTATTAAATATTGAAGAACATAAAATTCTCCATCTAATACACTTAAAATTTTTATTATATCTTGTATAGATTTAGAGATAAAGACACTATAATTTATAGAGTCAACTAATTGCAGAGGCCAAGGCACTAAGGAAACCAGTTGACAAATTTCTAATGTTTATAACATGACACATGTCATTGTCAAATATCAACATTTTTAGTGACATTCTGATAGCTTTTTCTGGGAAGTATATTTAATTTTTCTTATTGTTTTATTAATTAAATATTTGAAATTATAGGTACAATTGTGGTAAAATGCATATATTCATCAGAAATACCGCCAATCTGGTTAATGAATTGGAACAATCCCTGACATGAAAATGATATAAAATAGATATAATTAGAATTATATGTGTGCAGAAGACATGTTAAATACAATAAAAAACAATATTTGGGTAAAGTTCTGTAAGATTTTGTTATAAAACGACGGTTCGAAAGCGAAGTGCAATACAATACATATAGCCTAATATGGAAATGGCGAGAGGTCTTGTGCTGGCCACAACAGATTTTTATTTAAAGGACAATGAAATTAATTTTAAGACTTTATAGTTTAGGTACATTCCTATATAGTACGATATTTATTTTTAAAAAATATGGACGTTTCGATTTCTATGTGTAATTTCTTTCATGTAAAAAAATCATAGCGATTTTAAAATATACATTTTAATTGAATAAGAGTTTCTATAGTATATATATGTTCGGTTGCAGAAACAATACTTGTTCAGTTAACGGACCATCAAAATGAACAAATTCGAATCAGTTTCTTTGTTCTTATGGCATTAAAATCATTGCTGTCAACAAATTGCATTGCATTTGTTCATTTTGATGAACTAGTATAAATTTATAATGGAGCCTTGATTTAACCAAGTCAGCTACCGAATACGTTTCCATGATTACTGTTTTTAGTACGTTATAAGTAATAACTGTCAAGCAGCATTATACTTTTGTAAATATTTCAATAATAAAGCATTAAATTGGGAGTATTTAGATACTCTTCGATGCCAAATTAAATAATCTTTCTAACAATATCAAAAACTCTCACTATACTCTTGCGGGACAGATAATATTTGAAAAAAACTGTTTTCCCATGTTAAACGCCTATGTCATGGTTTTCAGTGTTCACACTATATATATATATATATATATATATATATATATATATATATATATATATATATATATATATATATATATAGGCCATCCAGCGAATCAAGCGGTTTACGTCATAAATACAATATCACTAGAAACAATGACGTCATATGTTAAAAAGTTTACATGAGCATGTAAAACGGATTAAAATCTGTGGGTTGCCTTCATAAACCCAAATTTTTCTTAAAAACACATCTGGTATAATATTTTTCCAGCGAAATCCAATTTTATTTAAAATATTCTGAAATACTGCTTACGCCGTTATAAATACTTCATTCTTGTAGTGTATGCAACAAACTATCTAGTATTGTGTGAGATCCTTAAAAAAATACAGAATACTGCATACCATACAATTATTACTAACAAATAGAACCAAATATTACCTCAATATTAGATTTCAGTGAAAGTAAAAACCCACCAATCTATTTTTCATTTTCAAAATAAGTCAATAAATTAAGTAAAAGCTCTTGAATTTGACATGACAGAGCATTTGACATTTTGACAATGAACAACGAAACCAAAAACAAAATGAAATCACAATACACGTTGAAAAGTATAATATAGACATATAATATTTAGTAATATACATGTTCAGAATTACCAATATTAAAAAAATATAATCAAACGTCATTTTGCAAAAATTTTCAAAATTTTACTTAATAATAATATATCCAAATATAATTATTTCTATTAAAGGTGTCAAATACATGATAATAATAAAAAAACAATAAAATACCGTTAATAAAATATATTTAAAAAAATAAAGAAAATTTCAAAAATCCCTAAACGATGACGTAAACGCTTGATTCGCTGGATGGCCTATATATTTACATCCCACTACCATTGTGGCGTCCCCTGTGTAATTTTCTACATTCAAAGTGACGTCCTTGTGCATAAGACGTCCGTATACCGGACGTCATATGCACATGGCCTTATAAATTTTTTTCTGGCATCAGGGGGGCCTCTAGTATCGTATAGCAAAATTTGTTATGGACGTCAGAATGATAGCGGAAAGGAAAATGTATATTTTTGTAGTTCAAAAAAAATCCACTTGCGGAGTTAGTGTCGTCCGGCGTACATACGCTGTATATACTGAAGTTTCATTCCAGCGACATTCTGAACTCCGTACACTTGGCAACACTGGAACATTGGGTTACTACATTAGCGCGCAACTCTTCTAATCGTATTTAAAGCTACTTTGTGCACACATGATAGTATTTAAATTAATATTTATGTAATCAAACTTTTGTTTTGCAAAATGCTCTTAGTAAATACAAAGTCAAAATGTATGGTTTCAATGTAATAAATTTAAAAAATGTAATTATTTAAATACTCGTATCATAAAGCTGAATTATTAATTACAAAATATTGTGTAAATTGTAAATAAAAGCCAAATGTATGGGTAAGAAGATTAATGATTAAATGTATGGAATAAATATGAGAACGGTATACCACAGTGAAATAAATAAATAAAATATTTATAAACTTTTGATCTAAAATACGAAGACCGAAATTTGAAGTGTCGAAAAAGAGAGTGTAGAAATAATTATTAAAAGAAAAATCTGATGTGGCCAACACAAAACCTCCCGCTATTTAATTTTTATTAATATAAATACATACCTACGTATTTATTAACGCTGCAAACTGTTCCATTGCAGAAAACTATTGCTTTATTTACTATTTTCTTTTTAAAATGTTACTATTATTAATTTGAAGTGATTAGCTTTTTGACAGTGACATTTACTGTCAGTTGCATTCATTTAAAATATGAACGGTGTAACAAAGGAATTGTGTTTATTTTAGGCTTCGGGACTAATAAAAAAAATATTTTTAAATTTATCTGTAAAATATATAGAAAAAGTATTAATGTATTCCTGTAAAAAATTCGATAATCTTTAATTTTCATAAGACATGAAATGCGAAAAAATGGCATTTAATGGTAATTTTTGAAGAAAAACCATTATGAGCTTCAGGTAAAGTGCCATTTCCGGTTATCCGATTTACACCAAAATCTAATGGCTTCTTTTTATATTAAAATAGGATAGAAATACAAGGTTTCAGAATTTTCTGAATGATAGTATTTGAGTTAGAGCGAAGACAAAATCCATACACATACACACTTCATATTTCAAATGAATGTAACTGACAGTAAATGTCACTGTCAAAAACTAATTACTTCAAATTAATAATAGTGACATTTTAAAAAGAAAGTAGTAAATAAAGCAATAGTTTTCTGCAATGGAACAGTTTGCAGCGTTAGTAAATACGTAAGTACGAGTATGTATTTAAATTAATAAAAATTCAATAGCGGGAGGTTTTGTGTTGGCCACATCAGATTTTTTGTTTTTGAACTAATACAATTTTTTTTATAATGGTAGTAATGTAAAAATAAAAGTTTTTGTGATTGTATTACTTTTTACCTCCCGCTACCCTTGGTAAGGGAGGTATAGGGATCGTGTTAAAAATCACATATCGAGATTTTAGTAAATGACCACGTTTTAAGGTCCCTAGAATCCAATTTTAACATTTTCACGATGATGTCTGTATGTGTGTATGTGTGTGTGTGTGTGTGTGTGTGTGTGTGTGTGTGTGTGTGTGTGTGTGTGTGTGTATGGATGCTCTAACTCAAATACTATCATTCAGAAAATTCTGAAACCTTGTATTTCTATCCTATTCTAATATGAAAGGAAGCCATTAGATTTTGGTGTAAATCAGATAACCGGAAATGGCACTTTACCTGAAGTTCATAATGGTTTTTATTGAAAAAATACTATTAAATGCAATTTTTTCGCATTTTATGTCTTATGAAAATTAAAGATTATTGAATTTTCCACAGGAATACATTAATACTTTTTCTTTATATTTTACAGATAAATTTAAAAATAATTTTCTTTATTAGTCGCGAAGCCTAAGACAAACACAATTCCTTTGTTACACAGGTCATATTTCAAATGAATGTAACTGACAGTAAATGTCACTGTCAAAAAACTAATCACTTCAAATTAATAATAGTGACATTTTAAAAAGAAAATAGTAAATAAAGCAATAGTTTTCTACAATGGAACAGTTTCCAGCGTTCGCAAATACGTAGGTATGTATTTAAATTAATAAAAATTAAATAGCGGGAGGTTTTGTGTTGGCCACATCAGATTTTTATTTTTATTATATTGTAATTTGAAAAATTTTATTATATGCGCTAGTGAGATATGTAAAAATATAAATAATCAAAAGTAATGACTTTTAAAAACACCGTATTTTTATTGCAATCTGTATGCAAACTTAGAAAGAAACGCAGATAAGTAAATTAATAATATGTCTATTATTGTAATATCCGTAAAAATTTCAATTTATTGCAAAAATAGCCGAAGTGAATTCAAACGGCGGCTTTTCATATGTTTTCACTATTTTATTGACTTATGAAAAATAATTTGTTGAACAAATACATATTTACTTAGAATAAGCGTATTAAAACCGGAATTGAATATTAATAATAAGCTTATTATTATAAATTTCATAAAAATTTGAATTTATTGTGTGTGTGTGTGTGTGTGTGTGTGCGTGCGTGCGTGCGTGCGTGTGTGTGTGCGTGCGTGCGTGTGTGTGTGTATCTTGTGGGCACGGTTACTCAAATACCATCAATCAGAATATTTTGAAATTTTGGATACCCATTCTATACTAATGTGGGAAGATCTCATTAGTTTTTAGTGTATATCGGAAGTATTACTTATACAAGCTATTAATAATTTTTCTTGAAAAAATACATAGAATATAATAGATAAAATGTATTAACGGATATCTCGCCGGTGATTGTAAGGAATTATATTGTTGTTATTCCATAAAGTGGTAAATTTTATTTAAATTTCCAATATTTTGTTACACATTTTGTAACTTCATCAAGGAATAAATTAGTTTTAATTGGTGTAATCGCTTGATAAATTGATAAATTCAGAAACATTCAATTTTGTTATTGTTACTTGTTTATGCTCTGCACTGATTTACATATTATTGTAAGAATTTTGACTATATAAGTATAAAATATAAGTTACATCAAAAGAAAACTTGTAAAATTTACTCAGTGAGCGTCACATGTTGGCCGAAATATGTGGGCCCACACTTTTATTCCCTGATGAAGTTACAAAATGTGTAACGAAATATTGGATATTTAAATAAAATTAACTACTTTATTGAATAACAACAATATAATTCCTTAATTAATTAATTTTGATATATTTACACAAATGTCACTGTCAAGAAGCAATTACATTACCTTGCGTAAAGTACGAGTACTATTTTGAATTTTTGTTAAGTTTTTCTATTAGTTTTGTCAATTTTCGTGAAATTTATTTTGTGTATGATATATTTGTTAAATGTAAAATAAAGTTTGTTATGAGTGAATGAAAATATCTGTAGCTTTTTGACAGTGACATTTACTGTCAGTTGCATTCATTTGAAATTTCGGGACTAATAAAAAAAATATTTTTAAATTTATCTGTAAAATATATAGAAAAAGTATTAACGTATTCCTGTTCATAACTCATAATTCATATTAGTAAACGCCACTGTCAAAAAACTAATCACTTCAAATTAATAATAGTGACATATTAAATAATAAAGAAAATCGTAAATAAAGCAATAGTTTTCTGCAATGGAACAGTTTGCAGCATTCGTAAATACGTAGGTATGTATTTAAATTAATAAAAATTAAATAGCGGGAGGTTTTGTGTTGGCCACATCAGATTTTTATTTTTATTATATTGTAGTTTGAAAAATTTTATTATATGCGCTAGTGAGATATGTAAAAATATAAATAATCAAAAGTAATGACTTTTAAAAACACCGTATTTTTATTGCAATCTATATGCAAACTTAGAAAGAAACGCAGATAAGAAAATTAATAATATGTCTATTATTGTAATATCCGTAAAAATTTCAATTTATTGCAAAAATAGCCGAAGTGAATTCAAACGGCTGCTTTTCATATGTTTTCACTATTTTATTGACTTATGAAAAATAATTTGTTGAACAAATACATATTTACTTAGAATAAGCGTATTAAAACCGGAATTGAATATTAATAATAAGCTTAATATTATAAATTTCATAAAAATTTGAATTTATTGCAAAAATAGCCGAAGTGCATCCAAACGATTGCTTTTCACATATTTTCACTATTTTTTTTAACATATAACAAATAACTATTTACTTGGAATAAACATATTAATACCGGAGATTAAATTCATGTTAATCTTATTATTATAATTTTCGTAAAAATTAGAATTTATTGCACAAATAGCCAAAGTGAACCAAAATGGATGTTTTGCAGATATTTTTCATTGTTTTATTGACATGTAACAAATAATTTGTCATCAAACCTCCCGCTACCCTAGGTAAGGGAGCTATAGGGATTGTGCTAAAAATCTCATTATAGAGATTTTAGTGAATAAGCACGTTTTGATGTCCCCAGAATCCGAATTTAATATTTTTACAATGATGTCTGTAGGTACGTATATGTGTGTGTGTGTGTGTGTGTGTGTGTGTGTGTGTGTGTGTGTGTGTGTGTGTGTGTGTGGATCTTGTGGACACGATTACTCAAATACCATGAATCAGAATATTTTGAAATTTTGGATACCCATTCTATACTAATGTGGGAAGAGCTCATTAGTTTTTAGTGTATATCGGAAGTATTACTTATACAAGCTTTTAATAGTTTTTTTTGAAAAAAATACATAGAATAGTTAATTATTAATTTATTTAAATTTCCAATATTTCGTTACACATTTTGTAACTTCATGAGGGAATAAATTAGTTTTAACTGGTGTAATCGCTTGACAAATTGATAAATTCAGAAACATTCAATTTTGTTATTGTTACTTGTTTATGCTCTGCACTAATTTACATATTATTGTAAGAATTTTGACTATATAAGTATAAAATATAAGTTACATCAAAAGAAAACTTGTAAAATTTACTCAGTGAGCGTCACATGTTGGCCGAGATGTGTGGGCCCACACTTTTATTCCCTGATGAAGTTACAAAATGTGTAACGAAATATTGGATATTTAAATAAAATTAACTACTTTATGGAATAACAACAATATAATTCCTTACAATCACCGCCGAGAAATCCGTTAATACATTGTATCTATCAACAAGTATACGGCGTTACTTCCTCCCATCGACCTTTAAACTAATGGACCAAGTGTCTCCTATTCTTTTATTGTTAGAATAATGCTCCAACATAAAAGGATAGAAATATATATTCTGTCCTTCAACAGTGCGGAAGTTCTCAGCTAAAGTATACTGCGCATGTGTTCGTACTCATTGTACATCTTTTTCAGTCATATGTAAACCTCTATACATCGCTCTCTATCACTAAATAGTTGTCAAAATCTACATTTGACGTTTCGTGACTGTGTATTATTTACTTTTTTGGAGAACATTTACAATTATTTCTATCAATACATACGTATATGTGTTGTGAAGTGTGTATGCGACAAAATAATGGGGAAACGGTATATTTTGTGCAGTCAGCAGTACGTACGCGGTTCAGCTGTGTCATTTCATATGTAAGTCCTAATTAATTATTACTTGTTCCCTATAATATAATATGTATATAATATATTGTATTAAAAATATATAATACAACTAATTATGTACAAAAAATTAAATCTATACTCTCAGCAATTATGCACCAAGTATAACAAGTTAGGGACAAATCATTTTTTTATTTTGCCGCGTTTTCTTAACTTCCGTACTGTTGAAGGATAGAGATACTATGTCTGCACCGTTATGGCGGGACAAGCGTTTTGCTCGTACGCTGCGTCTATTAGTTTAAAGGTCGATGCTTCCTCCTAACATTGAATATAATATTTCAGTAACTTTTAATAGTATTTAGTAAATAACTTACAATATGAATTTATAAAATAAATTATTTATATACATCATCTTGCCTATGCGTCAAACAAAAACAATATTTTAAAAACAATTTTGATATATTTAAGCAAATGTCACTTCAGGAAGCAATTGCATTACCTTGTGTACCTACGAGTACTATTTTGAATTTTTGTTAAGTTTTTCTATTAGTTTTGTCAATATTCGTGAAATTTATTTTGTGTATGATATATTTGTTAAATGTAAAATAAAGTTTGTTATGAGTGAATGAAAATATCTGTACTTTTTAATTGTAAGATTTTGGGTCTAGTTAAATAAATAAATTTAAATAGTTCATTCTTCACTTATTTTCACATATTTATATTTACCTTCAGAGAAAATGGAATTGTTGTTCTTGTACACCAAGTGCAAGAACATTTCACATTTCTTACTTGTATACCGGGTATCTACTTTATTTTTGTTATATGTATAAGAAATACAACAGTAAAATTTTAATTTGGAGAAATATTTTTCCTAATAATTTTAGAACAAAAGTGTTAAGTATTAAAAATGACATTTTAAATGACAAATTAGAAGTTCCATTTTCAAATTGCTTACGGATTGCCAAAAGAAATTATCATTATCAAACATTGTAGGAATCTATGATGTTTGCAGCTAAGTATGCATATTGTTGTGAAATAGTGTGCTTTGGTTTCTACATCAGAATAATGTATTTAATATTGGCAACGCTGCTGGACGTCACTGTAACGGTAGTATGAATAAAAATATACAAATTGGACGTCATAAGTACTGATTATGTATGAAGTATATACTGTGGACGCCGGATTCACTCAGTATGGAGGAGCTCATAATGTCGTCAAATGAACGGAAACGTATATCGTTGTAAATCGACTTTATTGAAATTTGAACCGAAATTCATAATCAGGGGGAAAAATAAGTAGATATACTTTAATAAGATAACACAATATTTGGGTATAAGTTCTGTATTATTTATTGAAAAATACAACGTTTCGACAGCTAGGTGCTGTCTTCTTCAGGTAAAAAATTATAATAAAAATAAATATGTAGTCAAGACAACTATCAATTCAAAGGTACAATGATTAATGGAAAAACATATAATACAAATCATAAGTAACTTAGAAAAATTATGCATTTTTTTTTGGCACAAAAACAGAAAACAGCAAACAACCTGTTTTATGTGAAAATGCAAAACCCGGGCAATATAAATGTTAAAGTATTGTATTCAAATAAAATAACATATTAGAGTGACCGATTTTCGGTAGCGAATAACCGCATCCGGACCACAATAATAGTTATGCAACAATCCTCCTTCGCCACATGAATATTAAGGTCGAATAACAGGGTACCATGATTTATTGAGTTCATAGCCCGTGTTTAAATTTATATTATCAGGTGACTTCTTGATTTCTACTGCTTCTCTAATCAATCTTCTTATCCATTGATTTTCATGTGCTATAATTTTCGTATTTTTAAAGTCAACTCCGTGTAAATTCTCAATGGCATGTTCAGCTACTGCTGATTTATCAGGTTGATTTAGTCTTATATGGCGTTGATGTTCCTTTATTCTAGTAGCTACCGTTCTTCCAGTTTGCCCAATGTATACCTTTCCACATTGGCAAGGGATCTTGTAAATGCCGGAACATTGCAGAGGAACTTTATCTTTAACACTACCAAGAAGATCACGTATTTTTAAATTTGATTTGAAAGAAGTTTGTATATTATATTTCTTTAAAATCCTGTCAATTTTGTCAGTAACATTGGCAACAAATGGTAAAGTGGCATATAAGTTCTTTTCTATCAGTAGTGACTTGAGGTAGTGGTTTATTCTTCGTTTTTAGTGCTCTTCTAATTTGAGCTTTACTGTAACCATTTTTTTGAAAAACATCATCCAAAAAATGTATTTCTTCTTGAAGTTTACTAGGATGACATAAAGAAGTAGCTCTCTGATATAATGTTCTTATGGTACAAGCTTTTTGCGCAGGATGGTGGTTAGAAGTCTCATGAAGATATTGGTTTGTGTGCGTTGGTTTTCTGTATACTGAATGAATCAGCTTACCATCATCGTGTTTTTCCAAAAGAACATCCAAAAAGGGTAGACGATTATTTTCTTCAATTTCAATGGAGAATTGGATATTCTTGTGTTGCATATTTAAATGTTTTAAAAAAACATTCAATTCATCTCTTCCATGTGGCCAAATTGCAAAAACATCATCAACATAACGTAACCAGACAGTAGGTTTCTTACTTGCTGTGTTTAATGCTTTTTCTTCAAAATTCTCCATATAAAAATTAGCAATCTTATTTTCCTTAATTTAATACTACGGTCACGGTACGCTTTAATTAATCTTATTTTATCCTCAATTATCTATCTATTATTTATTTTTCACAAGAATTTAAAGTTATAATAACAATAACACTTTTACTACAATTCACTTTCAGCCTCTAAACAATACCAAATCTTATCATTTTGAAAAGAATAACGAAAATGTATTTACTCATACGGCATCAGAAGCTCTCTCTCGCTCTCTATTATAAACGGAGCAGTGAAAAGATAATTCAGGTAGTATATGCTGCATTCTAAACCTGTACGTTTACATTGTGTTGTGTTCAACAGTAATAGCCTAACAAAATTTTGACAACTTGGTAATATTCATATACCTGGAGATATCTTTACCTCATTAGTGAAAATTATTGTCAAAATTTAAACTT
Organism: Ophonus ardosiacus; assembly: GCA_943142095.1. Classification (NCBI taxonomy): domain Eukaryota; kingdom Metazoa; phylum Arthropoda; class Insecta; order Coleoptera; family Carabidae; genus Ophonus; species Ophonus ardosiacus. The sequence continues at coordinate 38,549,020 of OW964837.1, forward strand.
TCCAATATAAAAATAATGAATTTTCGAAAGTATTTGCGACAACAGTTCTTGAAAATATAATTACTATTATAAGTTAAGGGCCGAGATATCCACCTCCTAATAACATTATTTGACAAATAATAACTATGGATACAATTGTCTCAAATAAAGTTATTAGGAGGTGGATATCTCGGCCCTAAGATAAATAAATATTTGTTTAAAAATAGATCGTATGTCAATAATATAATTTCAAACATTTAAAATATCGTTTTGATAATGACCTTAGGTATATTGTTAGTAATGTAGATAGATATTTTGGTAATAATAATTAGGTAGTTGTGAAAAGAAAAGTTTATTTATTAATATAGTTGAAATATATTTGTAATTACAAATAATGAGTTACAATTACTTCCTAATATACGGGTTATTTGCGGGAGAAAGGGTCTAGACAAGAAAGAATATTTCTTGTATTATCATTTGTTTCGATATGGATCGCGGTGAGATTTTACTTTAAACTATTCTCGATATGTTGCATATAAAAAGAATTCAAAATTTTATTTCGATAGTATACAGTATTTTGTTCTATTGTGCACTGCTCTCGCCATGGCTTCATCAGACTTCAACTTCGACTTCCACTTCGACTGGACCTTCTACCACCCTCTGGAACTATCACCGACAAGAAAATCATCATGAATTCGAACGTCCAAATCCAAGAACCACGACATGGAACAACTTCGACGACAAAGCTTAAGGTTTTGGAGGATGAAACCATCGCAGAAGAATATGTCCAGAATGGGGTAATTCTCATAGATGACAACAACATCTTAGGAGAAGATGTCATGAAGATTTTGAGAGAGATGGTGGAAAATGATCCCGAGATCGTAGCCCTTAAAGAAGAGGCCAAGAGACTAGAGAGAGAAATCAAGTCCATATTGTCAGCATCGGCATCAATATTGTCACACATTCCATCATCGTTGGTTACCCAAGAGTTCGACGACGACCTGGTGGATGATACGGCTTCGGTGTTACTGCAGGCTACGCCTAAGAGGCCAAGGAAAGAAAATGGAGAAATAGAAAGAAAAGAAAAGAATCGGAGACTGTGTTCTTTTAATTCTGAAGACGGTGGGCCCCACGCACAGCAGTTCATTGAGGAAATCAATGAGCCTTACCTACAGCAAGTCTTCGAAGAAGATCCCGAAGAGAAATTACTAGCATGGAATGGGGGTGATCGCTTGGACGTATTGCTGCGAGATGCAGTGGTAACGAATTTCGCTTTCCCTCGCAACAAGAATATACTTGACAACAATGATCGTTTGTTGGATGTATTTGCTTATCCTCTAGGAAAAATCAGACGGTTGTTCATTGCCATAGGCGTCGATCCAAATCCGGAGATGCATGTAACTATCCGCTTTGTGGGTGACGTGTTGAACAAACTTTATTTTAATATAACTGATTTAAACCAATTTATTAAATTTCTAAAATATGTTAGAAGTGAAAAACCAGTAGTGAATAAGGAGTACTGGTCAAATAATATTGGATTCACTATACATGAGAGACAATAAATTTTTAGTTTTAAGTAGGGAAATATTAAATAATTTAATAGATTTAGAAGTAAATATCGAATTTTTAGAAAATAGTGCAAAATATTTAGATAAGACAATGTAATTTTTGAAAAATTCTTTAGTGAAATTTTTACATATTACAATTTTAAAACTATAAAAGATTTGCAATGTGTGCACACTTTTATTCTTAGGGAAAATAAATACATAATTTAAAAAAGTATACAATTTTTATTATTTTCAACCTCAACTCCTTACATTGAATATAAGCACGAATATTATCTACATAAGTGATACTAATTTTGGGAAAAATCTTGGCAATGATAAATATTTTAAACTTGTGATTGTTTTTATTCGATGTCATAATCTTATAATTTCATATAGGACTACAAAATTAAACAGGTTTCATATAGAACTTTATTCGAAAATAAAAAAATTTTCTTTAAATATGTTTCAAATTTATTTAAAATATTGTTTACATTTATTTAATACCCATTAGTATTTACTAACTGTCTCAAATAATCCGCATATTTTAAGTTGTCAAGAGCCAAATTTCTTTAAGTGTTAAAATGAGCTAGAATTACTTAATATACGGATTATTTAGGATCAATGCTTTTAAGTATAGACAAGAAAGTATATTACCAGTTCAACTTGGTTTTTATATGGATTTTTTGAGAAGTGTGATAATGGCTCATTAAGAAAGAATATTAATTGAATGATAATTACTTTGAGTCTATGAAAACCATATATGAATATACAACAACTTTTTGTTTACAACTTTATGTTTTAAACTTTCTATATATGTTCAAATATAAGTAGTCATTTTCTTTCATGCAATCAATAGTTGTATGTAGAAACATTTTAGGAATATAATAAACTCTTTATAAGTTTAATTTTGCATTAAATAAAGTAATCAGTTTAAATATTTCATTATTTATTTGTACAATTTATTTATCACACATGTAAAATAATATAAAATACTTTGCTCTCGGAATAGTACCATCTGAGACATATATTTTGTAATATTAATTTCAGTCAGAATTTTTCTTCAAATACAGTCAAGTGATTTTGGTGTATAATAGAATTTTATTTGTGAATGCTCGTATGTATTTCCCCGTTGACTAAAGCTGCGAAACTTGTTTGAAGTTACATGATTTTTCATCCAAATTTTGTATTACTGAAAATACACAATTTTCGGAAATATATTGCTTTAAGTTCCTATTATAAGTTCAGTAAATAAATATTTGTTTAAAAATAGATTGGGAAATACGAATATGTCCATAATATAATATTAATGAATTTTCTAGGGTAAGTATTTAACTAATGAAAGCCTATCTGATAATTTCTTTTTAAATGTTTAAATGTACGACTTTTTTGGTACACTGTAATACTCTGTCTTTCATTTGACAAAGTTAAAGTTTTATTTAATATATTCCAAATACAATGCTGTTCACAAAAATGAAAATAGTGTTCCTTTTCTGCACCTGAGAGTATTTATAAGTTTAAAATATTTTGAAACAGGTTTCACACTTCAATCAATGGGGAAAATACATATACAAATTCAAATATACAATAAAATCGCTAGACTATATTTGAAGAAAAGTTCTCACTGTAAGAACAAATAATTGTAAGTTTGCGACTGAAATTAATATTATAAATTGTATGTCTCAGATGGCACGATTCCGAGAGCAAAGTCCTTCCAATAGTTCAACTCCTTCTGGTGTATAAAGAACGATGAAATCTTCAAGTATTTATACAAAGAAGATCGCATATTACTATCTTCAGATTATTCACTTAATAAATCAAAACAAAATGGTTGGCAATAGGTTTGAGCGTTACAAGAAACTTTTTACCTGTTATTAAAATCAGCACAAGCAAACCTGGTTTTAGTTTACTGAAGGGGAATGGACTGAATTATTTAATTATAGAAGTATAATTCTAAATTACTTTGAAAATGGAGTAGATACGTCATGAATATAGATGAAAATCATGGATTTGTACTAAATAATGTTAAAGGTAAAAAAATATTGACTATAACGTGGAACACTAATGAGTTCACTATTGTTTTGGACATGCAGTCAGTTAAAACTCTTTTTGGTTTGAATAATACAATATTATATAATTTTGAATTACTACGAACATTAGAGTTTCATGAATTTTACAAAAAAGTTTTGATTCTTGTACAAACTTACTGTAAAATTAATAAAAGTGATTGTACAGAAAAATGTATAATATTGTTTAGATAAGGATAGTAATTTAAATGTATTAGCTTTTAAGGATTTATTATATTTTTATGTAAAAGAAAATAATCTTTATAATAAAATAGGCAAATAGAACTGATATGTACTTAAAATATATTAACATGTTGGAATGAAAATAATTTGTATAATTGTATACAGGAAAAAATAAATACTTATTTGAACTTATAAACATTTATTCATAAAATTACAAAAACATTTCGCAAGGTACAAATAGCCGGTGACGCATGTGAAGAGTATGATAAACAAGGTATACATTAGCTGTTAGTTAAATGTATTTATAATGACGTCTTTATCTTTGGAAAACTAATTTGTGTAAAAGTGAATATATGTTATTTAAATTGTATTTAAGTATCTATCGTAAAAATCGTGTTTTTTAGAATCGATTGTAATATAGATATATTGGAAATGACAAGTCTTTAATAAAATACTTTGCTCTCGGAAAAGTGCCATCTGAGACGTATATTTTATAATATTCATTTCAGTCAGAAATTTTCTTCAAATACAGCCAAGTGATTTTGGTGTATACTTGAATTTGTGAATACTCATGTATTTTACCCGTTGGTTGAAGCTGCGAAACTTGTTACATGATTTTCCGTCGAAATTTTGTATTATTGAAGTATACTTTAAGTTCCTATTATAAGTTAAGTAAATAAATATTTGTTTAAAAATAGATCGGGAAATACGAATATGTCCATAATATAATATTAATGAATTTTCGAGGGTAAGTATTTAACTAATGAGAGCCTATCTGATAATTTCTTTTTAAATGATTAAATGTACGAGTAAACCGTGTTTTTAGATATAAAAATATTTTAAACTTTCATTTGATAATGATCATTGATTATCTAGTGTTTTGAATGTTTTTGTGACGTAGGTAATGTGGGTATACCAGAAGTAAACAAACAGTGGTTCGCAGAAAAATTGTTGAGCAAATTACAAAATAATGTATATTTGAATTGTAGAAAATATTATATATATATATATATATATATATATATATATATATATATATATATATATATATGTGGGTGTGCAGACTGCTGACCAAGCATCAAGCAGTCCCGGCTCCGATTAGCAACCGCCACAGCCAAATCGAAGTACAGTGTACGAAGGCGACTCGAATCAAACAGTTGTATAAAGCGTATTCCAAATTTTAATTGTTAACTTTATTACATTAATTAAATTCAATTATTTTACATTATATTATTGTATTTACATTTATTTCAATATACGTATTTAAAGATATTTTTCTCTTTGTCTCAACACCAAACCCCACATAAATTTTGGGGGCTCATACCGTGGATTATTCGCCAACTTAAAGGGGTTGCGAGACTGAGAAAACCGCGTAAATATCCAGTGTAGTAGTGTAGTGAAGTTTGCTAAAAATAAACAACCAAATTAAAAATAATTTTTATCGCGTACTAACAACTTACAATAATTTTTGTGCATCGTGAAGTGATTTCCTAAGTGCTGTGAAGTGTTGTGTGTAGTGTTTTTGTCGACGACGGCCAACACGAAGACGACGGTGAACAGGAAGCCAAAGAAGACGGGTTTCAATCACCAACAGGGCGAGAGCGACGACGACGACAACGACTGCAGCAGCCACACCAAGAAGTAGGAACTGATGGAAATGAATTTCTACGACCGATGTCGCACAAACTGAAGTGGAGACATTAATTCAGAGTTTATTGAATCCACAGGCAGGGAGACAATATTTGCGCGAAATTATAAAAATTAGAGAATACCACAAGCACTGCAAAGGAGGAACGGACGAACGTGACTTAAGTGGAAACAACAGCGAGACTCAGACGCATAACTAGAGATACACCTACGCACTGTGATAACAACAAAGTAGCAATCTGAAGGTGCCGTACACTGCAAGAATTCAAAACAAAGAAGCGTACACTGTAACAAAAGAAGTAAGAAGTAAAAACACGAAGTAAAAACCAAAGAAGTAAAGACGATAAAAGAAGTAAGAAGTAAAGACGATATAAGAACAAAAGAAGTAAGAAGAAAGAAGTAAGAAGTAAGAAGTAAGAAGAAAGAAGTAAGAAGAAAGAAGTAAGAAAAAAGAAGTAAGAAGACAACTTTAAGAAGTTCAACGTGAAGAAGCCGATGGAAGCACGACTACATCCAGCCACTGAGATTCACTAAGATCTACCGAGATTAACCTGATTGCTGAATTCCAGAGGTCAACAACACACCAATAAAAGATAAGTACAAATTGCTTATTATACTAACATAAACATAAGATCTTTGGCAAACTAATAATTTGCATGTTAATTTGAAAAAAGAAGACGTAACATAAGAAGTAAATAAATCAAGAAGAATAAAAAGTAAAAAACGAATCCAAGATGACAACTTTACAAGATATACCAGTAATTGCACAGAACATCGAAACATCAGCGTTCAAAATAATAAAAATATTTTATAAATTGATGACTGGTCAAGAAGGAAACAAAGCATGTAGAAGAATAGTTAGAAGATTTGACGGATTTCATTTTGAGGCAGAGTCAGATGAATACAATAGTAAAATTGAATTCATTAATAATACCTTCAACTTAGCGGATTTGCAAGCAGTTGCAAATTTACTGATGATTAACCATAATACCAACAAAGAAGAATTGATCAAAAATATATGCCGTGCCTTGATGAACCTAGATTCATTAAAAGAGGACAACGAAGAAGAAGACGAAGAAGAAGAAGAAGACATACGTGAAGAAAATGTACCCACAGAAGACAAACTTTGTAAGACAGCGTCAAGATTGTCACTAAATTCAAATCCTCGATCACCGCCAGCGATGTCAATGAACTTCAAAGATATTAAAGATTCAATAAGATCCTTCGACGGTACAAGCGCTTATCCAGTTGAGAAGTGGATAACTGATTTTGACGATCTAAGCCAATTACTAGGATTAAACGAATTACAAATGTTTTTGTTTGCGAAAAAATCGCTCAAAGGTTTAGCCAAGCTGTTCATACAAGGAGAAAGAGGGCTAAATTCATGGGTAAAACTAAAAGAAGCACAGAAGAAAGAATTTATGTCAAGAATGAATAGCGCACAACTGCATCGAGAGTTATCTCGCAGACGTCAGAAAAAAGAGGAGACTGTACAAGAATATTTCCTTGCAATAAAAGAGCTTGCCAGCCAAGGAGAAATGGAAATAGAAGCTCTAATACAATATGTAATAGACGGAATATACGACGAACCAGCTAACAAAATAGTGTTATACGGAGCTACAAATGTAGATGAATTTAAAAGGAAATTAAAAATCTACGATGACGTCAGAAAGAAAGTTGAGACCAAATCAACCAATTCTACCTACAGAAAAGACCGACATCACAAATTTGATAACAAAAAGAAAGATGTCAAAGTAGACACCAAAATAATGCGATGTTACATTTGCGGAGAGCAAGGTCATAAATCAAACGAATGTAAATCAAAAACAAAAGGAAACAAATGTTTCAATTGTAATAAATTTGGACATATTGCAACATCATGCCCAGAAAAGAAACCAATAAAGAAAGAAACTGAAAATAAGCCGAAAGACAGTACAATGGTAATAGAAACTTCCACACGAAAAAATAGTATGCTAAAAACAGTAAGCATAAACAATCACGAAATAACAGCTTTAATTGACACGGGAAGCGAAATAAATGCGATCACGAGTAGTGAATTTGCTTATCTGAACATTGTAAACAAAGACGATGAAATCACAAACCTACGTGGTTTAGGCACAAACAATGATATCAAAACGTTGGGAACGTTTCAAGCCATAATAAAAATTGATGACGAAGAATTTTCAACAAAAGTGCATATAGTACCAAATACTGCAATGCCATTTACCCTAATAATTGCAAGAGAATTATTAGACAACGCCGAAGTGAAAATAAACAAAGAAGGAGTAAAGATTACAAACATTCCAAAAATTGAAAATTATTTAATGTCTATTCAAGTGTTTGATGACGACGAAAAAGACGAAGTACCAGAAGAAATCAAGACTCTAGTAAAGAATTATCAACCAAAAAAGACGAAAGACACTCAAGTACGAACAAGAATAATTCTGACAGATGAAAACCCGATTTACCAACACCCAAGAAGATTGTCATTCCCAGAGAAGAAAGAAGTAAACAAACAAATTGATGAATGGCTAGAAGAAGGCATAATAAGACCGAGTTCATCGGAATTCGCGAGTCCAATTGTCCTGGTTAAGAAGAAAAGCGGCGAAACAAGAATATGCGTTGATTACAGGAAGATCAATAAAAATATTGTAAAAGACTGGTACCCTTTACCTTTAATTGAAGACGAGATCGACAAATTGCGAAATGCAAAAATTTTCACCACACTTGATTTAAAAAATGGATTTTTCCATGTGCCGGTAGAAGAAAGCAGCATAAAATATACTGCCTTTGTAACGCCAAGTGGGCAATACGAATTTTTGAAAACTCCTTTTGGGTTATGTAACTCACCAGCGATATTTCAACGACATATTAATTTTGTTTTTAAAGATTTAGTAAACAACGGAACTATTATGATATACATGGATGATGTAATTATTCCATCAACAAGCAACGAAGAAGGAATTAAGAAATTAAAAACTGTGCTTGAAAGAGCTGAAGAGTATGGTTTACAAATAAAGTGGAAAAAATGTCAATTCCTGAAAACAAAAATTGAATACCTAGGATATATTGTTGAGAACAATACAATAACACCCTCAGATGCAAAGACCGCAGCAGTACTAAAATTCCCAGAACCAACGACGTTGAAACAAATCCAAAGTTTTTTAGGATTAACGGGTTATTTTAGAAAGTACATACCAAGATATTCCCAAATTGCAAAACCTTTAAGTGACACATTGAAAAAAGACGCAAAGTTCATATTTGGACCAGAACAAAAGAATGCATTTGAAATTTTGAAGAAGTTAATGGCGGAAAAACCAGTTTTAAAAATATTTGATTATGAAGCGGAAACAGAACTCCACACAGATGCAAGCATGCTAGGATACGGAGCGGTATTATTGCAAAAGGACAACGACAAGAAATTGCATCCAGTTTACTACATGAGTCGCAAGACAACCGACCCACAAAAGAAGTATAGTAGTTATGAACTAGAGGTTCTAGCTATTATAGAAGCGTTGAAAAAATTTCGAGTTTATCTACTAGGAATCAAATTCAAAATAATAACGGATTGCGCAGCATTTACCAAAACAATTGAAAAACGAGATCTAGCAACACGTGTCGCACGATGGGCACTACTACTTGAAGAATTCGATTATGTAATAGAACATAGATCAGGAACGAGTATGAGACATGTAGATGCATTAAGCAGAAATCCTATTGTAATGATTATGAAAAAAGAAGTGACTGATAAAATTATCAGAGCACAAATGGATGACGAAGAGATAAGAACAATAAAGAAAATATTAGAAACAACACCGTATGATAATTACTCTTTAGAAAATGATCTTTTATATAGAGAATATGAAGGTAGAAACTTGTTAGTTATACCTAAGAGAATGCAGCATGAGATTATTAAATCTGCTCATGAAAATGGACATTTCGGAACGAGGAAGACTGAAGAATTAGTTCAGAGAGAATTCTGGATACCAAAACTCAAAACAAAGATCGAAACAGCAATAAGAAATTGCATACCATGCATTTTAGCAGAGAGGAAAAAAGGAAAACAGGAAGGATTCCTGAATCCAGTCGAAAAAGGAGACAGACCACTGATCACTTATCATATTGATCATCTAGGCCCATTACCATCAACAAAGAAGGGATACAAACATATTTTTGCCGTAACAGATGCTTTTACGAAATTTGTATGGTTATACGCCACGAAGTCGACGACAACGCAAGAAGTCATTCAAAAATTAGAAAATCAAGCAACAATATTTAGAGACCCAGAACGAATTGTATGTGACAGAGGGACAACATTTACGTCCAACGACTTTCGAAAATACTGTGAAGAAAGAAATATTAACTTGGTAAATATAACGACAGGAGTTCCAAGAGGAAATGGCCAAATCGAACGGGTCAACAGAGTAATAATACCAGCGTTATCAAAATTAACAATCAACAACTCTGAAGAATGGTACAAACATGTAGGGAAGATACAAGTTTACTTAAATAACACCTATCAACGAAGCATAGACAAAACACCATTTGAATTAATGGTTGGGACAAAAATGAAAACCAAAGATGACATCCAATTACAACAAGCCATAAATGAAGAAACTACACGACAATTCAATGAAGAAAGATTAGAATTGAGAAAAGAAGCGAAGAAACAGATAATAAGAGTACAACAAGAGAATGTAAAGAACTACAATAAAAAGAGAAAACCACCATCGAAATATTTAATAGACGATCTAGTTGCAATTAAGCGTACCCAGTATGCCCCAAATTCTAAGGTCTTAACTAAGTTTTTAGGTCCGTACAAGGTAGAGAGGGTCTACCGCCATGACCGCTACGGAGTGGTGAAACTGAGTGTCGCAACCGAAGGTCCCATTCGAACATCTGCGTCAGCCGACCATATGAAGCCCTGGTGTCCCGGAGTCGAGTCCGAGTACGAGAGTTCATCCGAGGCGGATGAAACACAGGACGGCCGAGCTGTGGGTGTGCAGACTGCTGACCAAGCATCAAGCAGTCCCGGCTCCGATTAGCAACCGCCACAGCCAAATCGAAGTACAGTGTACGAAGGCGACTCGAATCAAACAGTTGTATAAAGCGTATTCCAAATTTTAATTGTTAACTTTATTACATTCATTAAATTCAATTATTTTACATTATATTATTGTATTTACATTTATTTCAATATACGTATTTAAAGATATTTTTCTCTTTGTCTCAACACCAAACCCCACATATATATATTTTACTTTTTTTCTTATTTTACAAAAACATTTTGACATTCTCGAAGTTGATAGCGCATGGTTGGTGCCTCACGATTTCAAACAAATTTCAAAGGAGAGCAGCAGATAGATCAACAAACATGCGAAGACAAGAAAATCACCCGAACTGCATCCGACACACTCGAATAATTATATTCTTAGTAAAAGCGAAGTGAAAGCGGATCTCCATACAGTCGGTGTTCAAACTTAAATCCTATTTGCTTAAACACACATGTCTTACGTCATCAAAAGTAAAACTCCCCGAATTTTTAGAGGGAATAATTTAAAAAAAAAATAGTTGGTATTTTTCTTATCGTTTAACGGTTATCTTTAATATTTTGATAAACTTTTTCAGCCCGATTCACAAAAAAGTTTAAGCTAATCCTCATTTTTTGATTAGTGAATTCTATTCTATTCCGGTATTTAAAATTTAATTTTTATGATATTATCAATAAAGGTAGATACTAGGAATAGATTAGACTATATTTTAAGTTATAAACTGTCAAAATTAGAGTAGAATTCGCTAATCCAAAAATGAGGATTAGCTTAAACCTTTTTGTGAATCGGGCTGTTACTCTTTTCAATTACGGTGGAATAGCCTAATACATATATAAAGACAATGTAATTTTTGAACCATTCTTTAATGAAGTTATTACTTACAATAATTTTAAAACAATAAAAGATGTGCATTGTGTGCACACTTTTATTCTTAAAGAAAATAAATAAATAATTTAAAAGTATAGACAATTTAAAAATTTTTATTAACAAAAAATTGGCACAGTTTAGTGGGACGAGTATGTTTGCAAACAAAAACATTTATAGAAAAGAAGTTTGGTAGAAGTATATATCCATGGAATATGCCAAAAAGATAAATATTTTTTATTAACTTTATAAATTAATATTGCGTAAATCGTCGATATCATTAATAATAACATGTATGCAATATATTTTGTTCTATATTCATATAAAGAATTACTATGTTCAATAAAATATAAATAATATGTATGTATATTTTGATATTACTAATTTTGAAGAACAAAATTCTACACCTGATACATTTAATTTTTTTATTATATCTTCTATAAATTTAGAGATAAAGACGCTATAATATGTAGAATATCGAGATATAAAACAGATTTTTTAAAATGAAATTATGCTTAACTTTTTATTTTGTTTATACTTTTACTGTACAGAAAGCAAATAGTATTGTTAACAGTTAGTAAGAAACTCAAAATTGTACTTAAGAAACACAGAATAGCTTTAATAATATGAATTTAAAATGCGCTTCGATAAGAACTACATACATTCAAATTTGATTTAGGGTTTCACGCCAAACGAAAATCTTAACCTCACTAATGTGGTCTATAGGAACATTGGGTTATTGATATTTTGTGTTTTATTTTTATCTTAATTTTGACATATATTTGCTTGTATATATTAATTATGGATGTATAAAATGATTATTTTTGTACTAATCTAAGTGGCAATGTTAAAGAAAGTTGTAAGAAAAAAATATCTCATAAATTTTATCCTTACTCTTTCAAGGATTTGAATTTCTCTAATTTTGAATATTCAATATTCAAATGACTAACTTAGTCAATTATTTAATATTAACTCACCGTTATTATACTGGACAACAGTCAAAAGCTTTTAATAGTTTGGAAGCTTATAAATATTACGAAGTAGGTTTACTACAAAACATTGGTTAAAAAGAGAAAAAAAAAACGAAAATGAAAAAATTGTAGTTGTTGCTCAGGTAAGTAAATACTATTTGTAAATCATTCTATTAAAAAAATCATTTTTTTGCAAGTTAAACACTCTCATATTTTCATAAAAGGATTTAAAAATATGGGTAATTATTTTAGAAGATGGTGGTATATCTTTTGCACATTGTACTTCTTTTTCCAGTTTAAGCGAAGTATGTAGTCATGTAGCTACTGTATTATTTGCACTGCACTCCAAAAAATTAACAAATGAGAAATCATGTACAGACGTACTTGCTAAATGGCCTGTTCCATCCACGACTACAACAGCAGGGGCAAAAATTAGAGAACGATAGTTTACAAAAATTTCTTCGTTGTGTTGAAAAGACTGATACCAGTTCCAGTAACTTGCAAGACAGTTACTAACCTAGTGTAAACTCTATAGGACAGTACTTGTACCAGTACTTGCACATGTAATCAGGACAGGTACGTGGATAGCCTCCCAGGCTATCTACTTACCACTTGCAAAGACCTGCGTGAAGTTAGCCCCCCATAGTTTTGTAATAATTAAACAAATAATGTTAATCGATTGTGATTCGTTAGTGAATGATTGTACCACAAACTATTTCGTATGTAACTTGTGACGGAGCACCCAGCTCACCTTGTGACCTTTTGCTCCGTGTTCCGTGTCCACCAGTTATGGGGAATCATATCAGCAGCCACGACAATCGCACAGCGTCCAGGGAGTACGATGTGCAGCGATCGGCGTTACTGCAGCAAGCGTTGCGTCTTGTCCGCCGACTGCAGCAGGTATCCTCACATGAGATCGCTCCTACAGTGCAAGAAGTACATAACAAAGCTCATGCTTCGCACCACATACATATCTGTGCCTAGAACGCCCTATAACTGGTCCAACAGTAAGTTCCCACGCAGTCATAAACATCCAGCTGTACAGGAAGTTTTACTCCACTGTGACAACTTTTACAACAATATAGCGCCATGCAATGTGCACATTTCACCAAGGGGACATAGCATCATCATGGAAAGTCGAACTGGAACCACTGTTGACTAAAGTACCGAATTCTAGAACATTTCATAACCTGAGATGCACTAATATCAAGCACATGCGTAGCACTTACCTTTGTGAGCAATCCAGCCGCCAATTGTTGGCCATCATCGTGTGGACAAACATCCGGGGAATAATCCACTTTAGTTTTCCACTGTTAAACACTTTATTTCTCTTAGTTTCACAGTTTGCTTATATAATGACACAGCAACATCGCCGCCACGCCACCGCCATGTTGACACACACGCGAGAAGTCAGAGATAACATATCTATATACATAAGGTGCGTTCGGTAAATCATACGGAGTTGGAGTATTTACGGAGCGGTGTTGGAGTAGAGTGGGAGTAGAGCTGGAGTTGGAGTAGATCGAGGGAACAAGGTACACTCCTCTATTTGTGAATTTGTGATTAACCGAAAGAGTAGAGTTAAAATTTTGGTGCACGAATATAATCACCTCCTTTTTTGACAATCTGATATACTGCACTGCTAAAAAAAATAAATAATGAACCATATAGATGTTATTCAGTTTGGTATTATTCTTTAATGATTCCGAAGAAAGTATATATTAGAAAAGGTACAGAATTCTTACCATTCCGATATATTGTGCCTAGTTATATTGCAAAACAATATTATAAATATAAAATAATTGTGTATAATAAAATATTTCAACACAAAAATATAAAATGATCTGACAGATGTCAAATAAAACAAAAAAACTCCATGTATGCTTGAGTAAAAAACGAGTTGGCAACATTGTGATATGTGTAAGTGAAGTGACTTAAGTATATTTTTATTGCAATTTACTATTAAACAAACAATATTAATATGAATTTGCATCTCTAATCTAAAAATAAAGAGGTACATAAGCAAAATTATAAATAATCAGTGAAAGATATATTAAATAGACATTGATCTCGGCAAGATATGTGCAGCGGATGGTGTGAAGGACACATTAATTAATAAAAACAGGCCCGGGAAACGCAAATGGGAGATACCGGGATAGCATTTTTAGTTTTGCTTCCATACACTAGATATGGCGACACCAGTATCGTTAGTATGTCAATTTTTTTCATTTTTTCTTTTGCGCGAATTTTGACATTTGTCATTTTCATTTGAAACAATTCTGACTTATTGTGACTATATTTTTTGTATTATAAGTAGTTATTTGTGTGAAAAAACTTGTAAATATTTAAGAAGACAAGAATAAAGTGTTGTGTACCAAATTGTACTGCTACCGGAAAGTGAAAATGTATCTCGAACTTATCGGGATTTATTTTTCAAGTGGTTGGAAGTTTTAAACATGGATGAATGCTATTAAGTATTGTATCTTTCCTAAATGAAATTACAGTGTTTTCAAAAATGCATTATTTTTACTCATTTTATGTAATCTTTGTAAGACTGATTTGTAGTTGAAGTAGAGTTTTCATAAAATACTACGCAATGATAGTATTTTGTGAAAGAAATGCTTCAAGTACAAATTAGGGGTAATTAATAAACCGAATATACCAATATTAATTCTAGGTAATGAAAATACCGACCGAGTTTTATATTTACTTTTGCTTCCATACACCAGATGGCGACATTGATGTGGTATCGATGCTTAACATGTACGTTTCCAATCTAAAATAGTGTATATGGTCTGTGAATAAAAATATTTGCTAATTCTTGCAAGAGAAACAGTGTTACCAACTATAGTAAAAATTAAATACTTTATTCTACATTTTGAATATCCGTGCAATTGATTATGAATAACGCCGACAAAGAGGTACCGAAAACAATAGAAGAATTATACAAATTATTGAGTAAAGATTTCAAACAGGTAAAGGATGAAATTAATTCGGCTTCAACCAAATTGGAGGCAAAAATAGATATCATAAACAGGAAGTTAAGTGAATTAGAACGAGAAAATAAAATATTAAGAGAAACCATCACAGCTCTACAAAAACGTGCAAGAAAGAACAATATAGTGTTATTTGGATTGAAAAACGATAACTAAAATCTATCAACAAATGTCATTAACACATTGTCCGACTTACTAAAAATTCAAATAACCCTTTCAGATGTAAATAATGTCTTCCGCATAGGTAAACAGAAAGAAAATGACACGAAACCTAGGCCCATAAAGGTGGAACTCACAAGCTATTTAAAGAAAAGAGAAATATTCTCAAAAATAAGATCTCTGAAAAACACGGGTATATTCATAAGTGATGATTTATCTAAACCAGAACAAGAGGAAAGGAAAATATTAAGAGAACAATTTAAAGAAGCCAAGGAGAAGAAATTAAATACAAATATAAAGAACTATACACTAACAGATAAAGTAATTGCACAAAATGCGAAACAACTGCAAGAAAAGACATTAGACTGTGACAGTGATTCAGAAGTAGACGAATTGATTAACCCCAAAAAAAAAATAAACAAAATAGTGAGAGAAATGAAGACATAATTAATAAAAGAACTAATGAAATCAAGCAAAATACTCAGAAATATGAAGATGTACTGCAAAAAAATGAGAAATCACCGATTATACCAAATAACAAATTAGAAGGCGCTTCAAGCAGACAACTAGTACTTCGTTCAAAAGCCAATAAAAAGTAAAAAGATGATAATAAATTAAAATCCCAAATTCGAGTATTCTATCTTACTTACATAATATTGAACATGGACATATTTATTAAAGATTTTGAAATAAATGAAAAAAAGCTCAAGAATTTGAAGATATAAACTCTTTTAATTCGTTTATGCAAAATAGAAATTCCGATATGTTTTCAATAATACATTTTAACATTCGTAGCATAGAGAAACATTTTGAAGAATTGGAAACAACATTAAGCGAATTAAGATACTCTTTTGACTGTATCATTTTAACTGAAACTTGGAAAATAAAAAATACAAAATTTTATGAAATTCAAGGATATGAAATATATTACAATAATGGTCAAGTTAATCAAAATGATGGAACCGTATTATATGTGAAATAAGATTATAAAGCATCCATTGACATTATTACATGCGAAAATATAAATATAATAAGAGCACATATATGAAATGATAAAGAAAGCATTACAATAAATGCGTTATACAGATCGCCAGAAATAAAAATAGAGGCTTTCAACGAAAATTTTGAAAAATACTTAAATAAATATACAAAGAAAGAAAATGAAATT
This sequence comes from Ophonus ardosiacus, assembly GCA_943142095.1. NCBI lineage: Eukaryota > Metazoa > Arthropoda > Insecta > Coleoptera > Carabidae > Ophonus > Ophonus ardosiacus. The sequence goes on from OW964837.1 coordinate 38,565,648, forward strand.
ATAATTGGGGATATAAATATTGACATTTTTAAACAAAACAATAACTCAGAATATTATCTTAATACTTTATATGAAAAAGGTTTTCAGTCCAAGATTAATAATCATACAAGGGTCACCCATAACTCAAAATCCTGTATTGATCATATAATGTTAAAAACTGACGAAATAAATAGAAATATATTTCCATTCCTTCTCAAACTAAATATCACAGACCATTATCCCATCGGAATATTACTACCTTATAAAAAAAATAATACTACTGAGCAAAATTATTTTGAAAAAAAGTATGTTGACTACAATATATTACGTAATAATATGAGGAAAGAGAATTGGAAGCATGCATTGCAACAATTCGATGTAAATCATATGGCGGAATATATCATTAATAAAATTCAATTATTCACGGAAAAATCGACTCAAATATTTCGAAAAAAGAATAATGTACACAAGAAGAATCCATGGATAACAAATGGCTTAATAACTTCTATGAAAATTAGAGATAATCTTTACAAACAAATGATAAAAGACAAAAACAATAAAGAGATTGAATTAAAATATAAAAAATACAGAAATACAATAAATCTATATACGAAGAAATTAAAAAACAATTATTTTTAACAATTATTATATAAAAATTCAGAGTCTCCTAAAGATATGTGGCAAATTGTGAATAAATTAATCAACAAGAAACAACAGAAAACCAATATTGAAGAAATAAAACTTGAAAATAAATCATATAAAGATGATAAACAAATTTGTAATATTATGAACAACTATTTCATAAACATAGGGAATAAAATGGCGTCAAAATTAAATAGCGCTAAAACAACCAATTACATGGAAAGCATGGGTACAAAAAACACAAAATCACTTTTCCTAAAACCAACCGATGAAGAAGAGATAAAAAAAATTATTATTTCAGAGCTACGTAACAACAAAGCACCAGGACGAGATGGAGTATCGACGAATTTGTTAAAAGAAATTGTGCATGAAATAGCTGAGCCAATAAGCATACTAGCAAACAGAATCTTTGAGACCGGAACATTTCCAGACATACTGAAAATAGCCATCGTAATACCACTGCATAAAACAGGAGATAAAACAAACCTTGAAAACTATAGACCAGTATCCTTAATATCAACAATTGGAAAAATAATAGAAAAAACACTAAAAACAAGGCTACATACATTTATTGAAACATGTAAACTTTTTTCCCCACAACAGTACGGCTTCAGAGAAAAATTGTCAACTTGCGACGCTATAGCTGAACTTACAGGGTCAGTTTATAAATACATGGACCAATCTATGCCATGCATCTGTGTGTTCGCGGACATTTCCAAAGCCTTTGACACAGTAGACAATGCCATATTATTGGAAAAATTGGATCATCTGGGAATAAGGGGAGTAGTTCATAATTTATTTAAATCTTACCTCACAAACAGATTCCAGCAAGTTAAGTTAAATAATAATGTTAGTGATCTAAAATTAGTGGAAAGAGGAATCCCACAAGGAACTGTACTTGGGCCAATATTGTTCAATATATATGTCAATGATCTGTTACACCTTAAAACTAGTGGCAAAATAATATCTTTTGCAGATGATACAGTGATAATAACTGGTGAAAACAGTTGGTCCTTAACTAAAGACAAAATCGAAACAGACTTAATTCTTATTAAAAATTGGTATGCAAACAATAAACTATCTTTAAATTCAAAAAAGACTAAATTTCTCGCGTTCAGTGCATACTCCAGCGGGCAACCCTCGTATAGAGCACTAACAATTCATAAAAGTGACTGTAAAAAAAATAAATGTCAGTGTAGTGAAAAAATCATTAAAGAAATCAGTGTAAAGTACCTCGGTATAACAGTAGATATCTTTCTACGTTGGAACCACCATATTTCAACATTGTGTGCAAAAATTAGACAATTTTTATTCACATTCAAAAAATTACGTGAAATTGTAAATATTAAATGCTTAAAAATAATGTATTACGCTTTAGTCCAGTCTCATTTACAGTACGGTATTGTTGGATGGGGCGGTGCTTACGACGCTCATTTGAAACCATTAAAAGTGTTACAAAACAAAATCATTAAAATTATACATAATAAACACTACCAACATCCATCTGAAGAATTATACTCTGAAACACAAATAATGAATATCCGAAAATTATATATACATTCATCAGTTATTCATATGTATAAAACAAATCAGATTCTATACGAACACACTGTACAGGTAACACGTAGCAGACAGCAACCCCACATGAATGTGAGACGGCCAGTAAAAAGTATAGGAAAACGATTTTTTGAATATGTCTGCGCCACAATTTTTAATGTAATACCAAATGAGTTAAAAGCAATAAGATCTGAAAAATCATTTAAAAACAAATTAAAGAAATGGCTGGTACTTACTAATATAGAAGCATTAAATATTTAATATAAAAATAATAACATAAAGTCAATATTCTTAAAATTATGTAATTATTCCATGAACTTCGATTCATATGTTTATGTTATTAGCATGATTTGTATTGAGATTGTTTCGAATAATGTCACAAATGTTAATATTCCAACAGTTGTCAATTTTTTATTTTAAATATCATAAAAGATGAATTTTTTATAATGTATTATGTATGTGAATATTTCAATTTATATTTATTATTTTGTTGTATTAGAATAAAATTATTAGGTACCTATAGTCAGTACTTTAATTTAAATAGTGCCTAAACTGATTTATAGTTTCACTATTTAAATTTTAGTTAATTCATATTAATTTAATATACTGCAGTATAAATATAAACTATATTCGCAAATTGTCAACACTCGCTACAAGAAACGATTAGTTTCTTACTGAGTTAATCTTATTTAGTATTTACTGTCCTATCTATGTTGCAGTATCTTAAAAATCAATTATATCTGTGTCTGTAAACTATTGTAAGATATATGCAGTAAATAAATATTATATTATTATTATATCGAAGTTGGGCTTATGGAGTTCACACTTTTCACTCCACTTAACTCCATTCTGCATTTGCCGAATACTCCATTTTAAGACGCTTATCACTCTATGTAATTACCGAACGGTGCTAGAAGTGCACAGAGTGAAAAGAACAGAACTCATTTGCCGAACGCACCTATAGAAGTCAACAACACCGACCACTGCGCCAGTTATGAATTATATTTATTTAGAGCAATAAAATACATTGTAAATTATCATGTTCTATGTATTTTCAGCCGATATATGTTGAACTGTGAACGATATAATTTTATATTAAATTCATTATTACATTGTCAAAATGCCCCCACACGCTTAGTTTATTAACTTAAGCTCCCACTACTAAAATTGCGAGTTTATGCGAGATTTTGGCAATTTTCGAGTATAAATAGGGGCGCAGGAGCTCGGGAACAACAGATCGAGCATTCTGCCGAAGAGCATACTCTCTGCAGGGAAGCCACCGCAGAAACCGAACGCTAGAGTCCGACCGCCGAGAGGAGACGCTGAGAGTATTCTCCGTCCGAGTCAGTGAGTGAAGACGGAGTCCGCTGTATTTAGTACAAGTCGTAAGTGTATTCTTCGCAAGGAAAATACTTAGATTTTTGTCCGTGAATAGATTTATTCGTTAAGTCTTTTACTGTGGGTAATTTAGTTGGGATTTAAATAGTAGTTATAAACTGTTGTTGGGTTAATATTATAGTCTGTTAGAAGTCGAGTCGCGGCCAAACTATCGTCGCGTATCACTTAGTATTTGTCCTAACGTCCGCGCCACGAAGCGAGCACGTTTACAGTTCGTCACGTGTCGGAGGAAACAAGGGCCTAAGTGCCATATATTTGTCTTTATCATTTTACATACATTTTACTTATTTTTCAATAAACAAATAGTTAAAGGAATCATTGTTTCACTGTGCCTAAACCCTGTCCCTACTCCATTGAGCTATCCCGGCCGTCCTACTCAGTTTTTTCACCGAATTTTCCGCCGACGGCGCCCGAGCACTATACCACCGCCGACTGCTGAGAGACGGAGACGCCATGCCACAGACACCAGCAGGCCCAGCGCCACAACCTTAATAGTTAATTAATTATAACAATTTTTAATATGGGGGGCTATCTTCACGACAGCCCCCCGCATATTATAATTTGTGATATTTTTGTTCGTAGTACGTTTGTGTTTCGTTAGTGAACGATTGTACCACAAACTATTTCGTTTGTACCTTAATACTTAATTAATTATATCGATTTTTAATATGGGGGGCTAGCTTCACGACAGCCCCCCGCATATTATAATTTGTAATTTTTTCTTCGTAGTACGTTTGTGATTCATTAGTGAACGATTGTGCCACAAACCGTTTCATTTGTACTTCAATAGTTAATTAGTTTAAACGATTTCTTAATACGGGGGGCCAACTTCACGACAGCATATTATACTTTGAGATTTTTTCTTCATGATAGGTTTGTGATTTGTTAGTGAACGATTGAACCACAAACCATTTCGTTTGTACCTTAATGTATAATTAGTTATAGCAATTTTAAAACAGAGGGCCTAGCTTCACAGCCCGCTCTATTTTTTATTTTATCACAAATAATTTTATTATTAACCGGATATAAATAATTTTGTTATGAGAAACCAAATTGATAGTACTTAATTTTTTAATGTAAATCCAATCAGAAAATGGAGTATTCTCTCATATTTTATTTTCCTTTTTAATAAGAGAATAGGATAGTTAAAAAAATACGAGAATATGTAATACTCCAATGAAAATATTTGACAGTACACAAATTATTTAATATACATGTCAATGTTATAAACATAAACAAAGTATCGAATGTACCAACGGGAAAGTACCGACACTTCAGTGATTGGTGGCATAATGCACTTCACACACGCAAAAATTTGAAATAAGTTTTTTTTTAAATTATATTTTGAAAAGATACAGTTGGTAAACGTAAAACATGATGATTGATAAAAAGGCGATGTGAAAATTCGAAAGAGATATAAATTCTCACGCCTTTGGCCCTGGTTGTAAATTTGTTTTCAATAAAATTTCAGTTTCTCAGTAGATTAGGGAAATAAATAAATCTTTGAAAATATATTATTTCACTATATTTCATGAATTGTATTATGACATCGACATCTGTGAATGATATAAGATACATCATAAACAATATTTCGAACATGACTTTTGTTACATAAGTCGCATATATTAAAAGCACTTAAGCTTGGCTGGTTATTTAGAAGTTTTTCTATTGCTTTAGTAACATTATCTTGGCAATCAATTATATCTATTGAAGAGTTTTTTTTTTTTTTTTCGGTATTTGCTGGTACAAATGGGCAGGTATTTTTTAACTGATAAAAATGTGAATTAATTTTAATTGGTCCTAATAAATTTGCATTTTTTAATAAAGGTGATTTAGTTTTTGTAGTTCCAGTGTTACTAAGCTGGGAAAATAGTGGACTTGCTGATAAGTATTTACTCCCTTTTTCTCTTGTTGATGTTAAATCTTCGCCATGATGTTTCCATATTTCGGTAGCTCGTAATTCGTTGGTTTCAAGATTTTCAGAAGTGTTGCTCATGGTTTGGGATTCGTGAACTGTACTGTTATCATCTTTTATACCCAATACATTTCTTTGTTCACAATTTTCTTCTACTATTTTTATTGTTCCCTCAATACTTCGGCAGTGATATATTAAAAATTTGTCAACACAAATTGGCTTAGAAATATTTTTTAAAATTCTTTTCTTTAAATTTGAAAAATCACTCTCAACACTAGCTGAACTCGCAGTTATATTTTTGGATTTAAATGATTGTGTCATCACTGCTGTCCATAAGGGAAAATCTTTTAGTACTCTTAATATATCTTTAGCAGCATTCGGAATATAATATGCATTTAATCTATCACCATTTATCTCCAAATGTTTTGCTACTTGCTTTTTAATTCCTTCTACCCATTCATTTATATTTAAATAAAACTCTTCACTATAACTTTTGGAATCCGAAAACTCATCATCAATAGTTTGGAAGTCGTTTGTTTCTTCAATATTGGTGTCTATTGCACATTCAATTAATTTTGAAAGATTCTCATCTATATAGCCTTGTTCGATGTATGATAACACTTTATTTCTAAAGTTTTCTGCAGGTGTAGTTTGCCCTAAGAATTGTCCATCCGTTTCACTTCTGCATATTGTAAGCAACATGATTGCTATGTCCTCCAATTTCTTAAAATCATTACATTTTATCATAAGAGACATTGGTCAAATATAAAATTCCTTTATCTTCTTGAATTTAATTAATTGAAAGCATTTCCAACGACTAAACAAATTTATCATGTGTGCCACATCAATCCTTACATAACATTTTGGCAATTCTTTGGCATAACCTAATAAATATTGTAAACATTTTTCATTATACGCTGCTAAGGAATTCATTTGTCCAAAATATCTTGTACTAGCACTCAATTATACACGTGAATAATCACATATAACTTCACTTGGACTGGGAGCACCAGAACGAACCCACTCGTTCAACCAATATATGACAATATTGGTGTCTTGCTTTTCGGACAGCATTTGAACAACTGGATATTGATTTCTTCCATCATTGACTACTCCTTCATATAAGAAAATATGTCCTGAGATGCTAGTTGACTGTTTAAATTTTTGTACCAAACTACCTGTTGCATCCAGTGATAAATATGAGACAGACTTTTTTGCGTACTGTTTGTAAACATATAGTTGAGTTGGTGACCAATAGTGAACGAAAAATTTATCATAACCAATATCATGTATCGTTCCACAAAGCGGTGGAAAATGTTTCAAAGCTCCTAATGATTTAAAAGGATCGGCTTCTGTAATATTTAGTTCTTTATAAATTGCTTCCTGTTTTGCTTTTCGAAGAACAATATTTTCGTACAAGTTTGCCGGAATAGGATCTCCAAACTACATGATCCTGTTTGCTTCTTTTCTTCTCCAAACTGAGGCATCTTCTGATTATATATTAATATTTTTTCTGTTAAGTACTTTTATTTCTATATTTAAATCGTCACTATCTTGTATGGGCTTCTCAGCGTAACCATATAATTTAGCTTCACACTCTTTACAGTACCCTTCAATAACTAGGATATTTATTGATTCATTATAAATTTTCGCTCTTTTGAAGCAAACACAACAAGGTAGTTTATGTTGATCCCAAATTGAATTGTACAGTATATCTGTCTAAACTCCGGGTACCAAACTTTATAGTTTCGTATAGTTTTTTTTGTCTTTGTACTGTACATTACCAGAAAACATTTTCTTCCAATTTTCATTACTAATAATGACTGTGAAATGATCAGTTATTTGTTTTGCATCTTGATATGTATCAGCATCGCTATCTGATTCACTTGAGGTTGCAGATAACAGTATATTTTCTTTTGGAGTTTGAATAATTTTAAACTCACTTTCCAATTCCACTCAAACGTTATAGCGATTTTCTTTTAAATATGTATAAATATATTTTTTACTCATGACGTTATTCAAACTCTTAACTATATCATCCCAAACCGGATGTGATAATAACACCAATGTACAATGAAACATTCTTCTAAAGTTTAATAATGTCTTTTTTATATAATCTGAAGAAGCAGCATATATATATTGAGCATACATTGTTAGAGAAGGGTCACACCCAGATTAAGTGTGATTCTGTACACAGTTTAACAGAGAGAGCTTCTAAAAATCCCCTTTTTTAGTGACAGAAATGACTTCAGATTTGATTTTTGATTTGAAAGATCTATTGGAATGTACAACCAAAAACTGGAACAAGGATGAAAAAGGTAATAAAGTAAAATATACATACATACACTATTCAATTCAAAAATAGCAGCTGCTAGAGTTCATATTAAAAGGTGTAATCAACGAATAAAAATATTTTCCATTTTAAGTACTACAATAAATTGGAATTTGCGATTGTAAATTTATGTTTGCCTATTTTGTCAGATGACAAATTTATAACAGAGTAAAAAATATGTTTGTACAGGGATAAAAAATATTTTATAATTTAAATATGTACATAGATAGATTACGGGCCCAATTCTCAATTTTCATCGACATGATATGCAGTGAAATTTCTTCACTTTATCACTTGCAGCTATTCTCATTTCCATAGTGATCTGATATAAATAAGTAAGAAAGTGTAATATTGTATGTCTTCACCGTATATTAATAATATTGGTTGCGTATAATAAGAAAATACGAATTTGTTGCATGTGTTTCTTCAAATTTGACAAATAATATCATGACACTGGCAAGTGATTTGATATAAATTTATGATTTCATATCATATCACAATGGCGAAAATTGAGAATTGGGCCCTAAGTAGATGTATGTCATTTTTGTTTATAAATATTTTTAGTGGTGTGTGTTACAAACATATTGTATGTTTATGGCTGTATCCGATGTTGCATTTTGGCATTATTGTTATTATTATTATTATAATTATTATTGCTTATGGAAAATCAGTTGGGATTCAGAAAAGGAAGGGGAACGAGTGATAATATATTCTGTCTTACTTCTCTCGCCCATCTACAATTAAGACTCAAAAGAGGTAAAATGTATGCTGCATTTGTAGACTTCAAACGCGCATTCGCCTCTGTGAACCACGCTAAATTATGGGATAAAATGCATAACATCGGCATCAGCTCCAAATTCATAAGAATAATCCAAAATTTTTATAGCAATGCAAATATTTTTATTAAAACTAATTTTACTTCACATGAAAATCACCCCATCCCTCTTTAAGAAGGAGTGTTACAGGGAGAAGTATTAAGTCCCATTCTATTCGCGGTATATATCAACGATTTAGAGCAATATCTAAGGCAAAATGGCCAACAAGGTATAAATATTGATGGGTATCACGACATAGTTGTTTAAGCTTATGCAGATGATATTGTAATCGTAAGTGATTCCCCGGTCTCACTCCAAGCAAAACTAAATCTTTTAGAACAATATTGCAACCTAAATTTTACCCTTTCGCCGTGGTAAAAAACCATCTATGCCTACATTTAAATACAAAAATTATAACATTGAAATAGTCAATAAATTCTGCTACTTGGGCGTTACTTTCTTTTCTTCAGGGAAATTTCACGAAAATACACTTTATGTAGAAAAAAAATCCGCATTTGCAACTAGCAAAGTAAATAATATTTTGATGAAGGGTAAATCTCAAACCTGATATGAGAAATGAACTTTACTTAATTTAGTAATTAATGCGACCGTTTTATACTGTTCCGAAATATGGAGTTTACGTTATGTAGAAAATTTAGAAAAATGCCAGATAAAATATTTAAAACTGATACTGAGATGCCCCAGGAATACACCAAACTACATGCTGAGGTTAGAGACTGGGACTGTCCATATTGTAGTTCAAATCGTAAAAAAAGCCTTGAATTGGCTACTAAAAGTAGAAAAAATGGATTCAACTAGTTTCCCTAACTTAATTTTAAACAGACTAAAACAGTTACATAAATCGGACATTAATAAAAAGGAATTAAACTGGTACTCCCAGTTAATAGACTTACTAACTCAATTCACCTTAACTGAGCCTTCCAGCAATTTAACTAAAACTCAAATAAACAATTCAATTGAAAAACTAGAAATTGCACTTAAAAATTTAGACAAAGAACGTTTAAAAATGGAAATTACAATGATCATTATAAAAATATTAAAAACGAATTTAGCACAGAAAAATAATTAGTAGAAAAATTACCTATAATGAAAGCCAGAATTATTGCTAACTTACGTTTAACTAATAAAAACATTTTCTCCGTACCATGCAATAATATAAGATATAGGTGGGAAACCAGTCACATTTGTCTGATTTGCAACCTAAACGTAGAAGAAACTCTTGAACATTTTTTCTTGGTTTGCCCAATCTATAAACCATATAGGGAGGCATACTTGTCGCAATATGTACCCAATGATAATCCAAATATTTGTACCCTACTGGGATCACTTGACTCTCAGAAAATAAATGATGTTTGTATACGCATCAATGATATTATTAATTTCTTGTTTCACAGTGTGGAAATCTTGAGTCTGCCAGAGCCATTCATAATTAACTTTAGCTAGAATTTCTGTTAAACTCGTTACCCAATGGGGTCATGCCACATTTTCTGTTTTATCTTTTTCCTCGAAGTCTACCGGTCACAGTACACGTAAATAATATTTTCACGCCATTTGTGTGCATTGTTTTGTAGGGATAGTTCAAAAATCTCTAATTTATAAATCCTGCCTTTTAAAAGACTGCTTTTTAAAAGCATGACTTTTATAAATCATTACTTTGAAAAATTCCTAAAATGGCGGACCAACTTGGATGGTCGGCTTTTACTAGTCGTCACTAGATGTCACGTCTTAGTTTTATTTGATGTCAATAGATGGCATCAATACTAATGAATAAATCCTAAAGCAGTTTTACATGAAAAGCAAGTGTCTAAATACGAGTATACAATATTTTCATAATAAATTACTTTATTTTAATAAAGTCAATGACAAACATTATTTAAAACATAAACAATATGCAAACGTAATAAAGAGTAGATGCATCTAGCATATTTATTTTAGGTTAAAAGGAAAAGTCTATTTTTGAATTTATTTGCGTTTATAATTTTTGATATACAGTTGATAACTACACTTATTGAACAACTGTGATTCAATGCACGAAACATCTGATATATTTATTTTAGGTTATAAGGGTGCGTTGAAAAAACAGCGCCATGAGGTGATGCTGGGTTAATTAGGAACTATTTCTTAAATACAAAAATGTTTCACAGGTGGCTCTGTGTCTGCAGGTTTGGATCTTAGCTAATAATTTAAACTTTGGGACGCGCGCATGTCTAGCGCAAAATATTTGAGGGAGAAAATAGAAGGGTGCAACAAATTATTCTTATACAAGCGGTCTCAACATTTGTATGCTGCTCGAATTTACAATTTCTTTGTTAGAAACAATGGGGGATTACGGCTCAATCGAATTAAAGGAAAATAGTAAAAAAAATACGAATATATATGCTGAATAACGAATATTAATTATAAAAAATTGAAATGGTATAATTGAGATATTTCGGAAATAAAGGGTTTTTTGCTATAGCGCTTCGACACTAATATGAAAATATTTTGATTGGCGACCGAGAAACCGCCTATACATGCATTACAAATAGCGTGTTAGGAGGTGGGGATTACTACCAATGGAAGTTAAGAAATTCAAATTCGAAAGGAGGGGCTAACATTCCTGTACTACAGTTTCCAAAAAGTATTTATTTTAACATAAATTTCTTGCATTAAATTTAATAATTTAAATACACCTGTAATTTTAAAGTATGTAGACTTATACAGTGTTATAATATTCATTTATTTATATGTAAATATAACTTAAAATAACATATATTTCAAGAAAAAACACATAAATGTGTCGTCACGTCAATCTTTTCAAAATTATTGGGTTTTTGTATTAGAACCAGAAGTGAAGATTTAAAAAGTAAAAAATAAACGCAGTAGTACGAAAAATAATGGCATTTAGACATTCAAAATGTCATTTATTTGTTGTCATTTAGAAAATAGTTATATACCTAGGCCGCGAAATAAATAATGTTCAACCTACAGCCCAACCAGTCTAACGTGACAGTCCTCGGGGGTGTGACTAGCATTGTTTACCCTGTAATTGGATAACTGTTGGGTAATAAAGTTATTATTATTATTATTATTATTATTATTGTTTTAGCTCTGTCAATCGTTTCTGGGTTATTTTTGAGAAAAATACTTCAAATAACAGTATACAAAAATTAATTTTATGCATCTTTTATTTGAAGTATTTTTCTCTAAAATAATCCATAAACGATTGACAGAGCTAAAACAATGATAGTTACACCAGCGAGGACTGTCACCCAAGATCGGTTGAGGTTGAGCTGTACGCAGAATGAAATCAACAATCCAAGCGAAGCCAGCCGGGAACAGCAATATTTCGAAATGGGGAGTAAAGGCACCGCGTGATGGGGCGGGGGGAGGGGGGGGGGGGTGTTTAGGTACTAGACAGATAATTACCTCTAATAAACACGAGGCTTTTTTCCTTACCATTATTGTTATATTATAACAATTCATGTAAATAATATACATAGGTAGTACATTGGTTTTCAAAATTTAAAGAAAAAAGAATCGATTTAGTACTATAAATATGTGAAAAATTAAAACATTATTGACTACATGAAATACATTAAATACTTTATAGAATCGCGTACGACAATGTATACGTTTTTGACAAAGCATATAATAGTGGGTATATTAAAGAACAAGTTATATAAGACATGTTTTTTTTTTTTCGCACGCGTTAAAATTTAGAAAATAGAGTTTTCTAATCGAAGTGCGAAAATAGAAAATTCGAAAAAGTGTCGAATAAATTCAATACTGTGAAAAATAATGTGATTTTGGGATTCAAAATGTCAACTAATTGTTGTCAGATAGAAAAAAATGCAATTATGGTACAAAATTTATAATATTTACCAATCAAATCACTCTATTCATTGTATGAGTAATTGTGCGCGCTATTTTTCATATTCTGTGTTACCGACCACTTAAGTGTGCTGCCATCCTACGGGAAAAGCTTGCACTACGCACAGTGACAAAACTGTAAAATATTAAAAATTATTCTATTTTTCCCCTCGAACGAAATAAACCATTTTAGACAAATTTAGAGCAATATTTGCAAAAACAAAGATTTATTTAGTATGTCTATAATAATAGCTATCACGTAAAAGTATTTTTGTTATAAGGAGAAGGCAAATTAAGGAAATATTTTTTTTATATTTTGTAATAATTTTTTTAATTTATTTAAATTAGTTTTAATTAATAGCCCAACAAAAATCATGAATTTTGATGTATAACACAATATTCTGTGTTTTTTCAATAGGCTTTAAATGATAAATCTTTAAATACTCTATTCGAAACGCACCCATAAAGAATAAATCTATTTTTGAATTTATATGCGTTTATAATTTTTGATATCCAGTTGATAACTACACTTGCTACTTACTGAACAACTGTGAGTTAATGGACGAAAGAGATCTTAAGGTGATCTACACTAATCAACAAACTTAGTTATTCTTTTAACACTGCTTAGTAAAATGCAGATAAGAAATAATATGCTCTACTTTAACTAATGTCTTTTATTTTTAAGCTATATCAAACAATAATTGAGAAGATTACCTAAATTAAAATGTGTTTTCACTTAAAATGTAATTAAAAATTGTATTGCAGAATGAAGCCATCGCAGAAATTGCTTGAGAGTGGTACATTCTTGTTCTTGAAGAATTGTCTCAATAAAAAATTTGTAAGTTGAAATATTGGGGAAGGATAACCAAGTGGGTGCGACCATCTGTATTGATGGCACCCTAAACCATGACGATCCAGTTCCAAATCTGACCTCATTTGCAAAAAGCACAGACCTCCAGTGTCGACGTTGTCATTAAACAAGTTTACGGGCAAAGTTTTGCCGGATATGTTTATGATCCCTTCTTAAGCGAAAAACTCGCACAGGCCTGCGAGAAGTGAAATTAGGTTCTTTGAATCCTCCAACATTGTAATCGGAAATTAGCACACCAGTGGCATTTCGGAGTAAATTTTGTAGCTCACGAGCAGTACAAATTCGACTGCGAATTCAGGAATTGATTATGTACCTGTCGTCTCGATGGGTGGTTCTTCTTATGCGGCCGTGTCCATTTCTCTTGAAATATCTACCAATTTCTTGGTACCTATGTTATGCTTTGCAGATAACAAATCGACTCGTTTGTATTTGATTTGCCACACCCTACGTATGTATAAATACAATAAATTTATTTGTAGATATTGGCGCCATGAAATAAATTTATATAGTGAAGAGACTATTAAACCATAAAAGAGGTACAAGAGGAAGCTGGTAGTAAACACAGAGGAAACAGGAGAATGTTAACAAATTTTTAGAATAAATTGCTGTAAGGGTGGAAATCATAGGGCAGATATAAAAGATGTTAACAATAATCCCTTCTTTCCATTATTTTTTTACTTTCCTTAATACATTTATAAAATTTATGATAAAAATCAGTAACACAATTATCTTTATGCGACAAAGCCGTATTCATTAATAATAAAGTTAACTATTTTAATGTTAGTTAATTGAAAGAAAGCATAAATCTAATTTTACTCATATCGTAATATTTAAAAATGATGGCTTCCCATTCAATTATATATAAATAAAATACTTGTGAAATATTAAATCTTATGATTTCCATTTTCTACTCTTTTAAGATTGGATGTATTTTTAAATGTCATATTTAAATCTTTTGCCAAACCAGCTCAGAGAAAGTTACCGGTATGATCAGCTGTATCTTTCGAGACGCGCCAAAATCAAACGATGACGTATACCAACCCAAGCTATAGAATAGGCCCCGCAACTATACTGTTTTTGGATTTCTACATGAGTATTTCGATGTTTTTCATGTTTATATAAATGATAATTTATATTACTTATATTTTTTTTGTAATTTTTCCTTTGCTTATACAGGGTGTTTCTATAGCTCTGCATGAAACTTTAATGACATATAATTTGATATACTGATTATAGAACAAAAAGATTTTTTTGGAAATTCGCAAAAGTAAGGGTAGTTCATTCCTAGCAAAGATTTTTAGTGCCACTAGTTTAATAGTATATTTAATTATTTATAATTTTGTTACTAATGAAATGGAAGTATAAACACTGCTTACAAATAATCATTTATTAATTAAGTATTATGTCTAATACCTTATTGCGTAATGATTTTTAAACAAATATTTTCTTTATTTCAGTACCTAGTTTGATTTCGTGTAAGGTATTGAAAAGGTATGTTGCTATGGGAGAAATTTGAGAAAAATGTATAGCAACAGTGAATTAGTGGATGTTATTAGTGTATGCGGAAGCGTCACAACAAAATTCATTGCATCGGGCGTGTGTGTGAGTTTGATACAATATGCTGCATTTTGTATGGCTGCAAGAGGAAATAATTTTGAACAATTTTTGTAACAATGACTTGTTGCAGTTTATTCTGATGTGAAATTAAAAAATTGATATCCTAAATTTCATTTTTTTCCTTGACCTACCAAAACAATCAAAACATTCACTTGTTCCTGAAAATTATTTAATACCTTTAATTTGATTAGTTTGGTTCATTACTAACAATTATAAATATTTAAATGTACTATCAAACCAGTGGCACTAAAAATTTTTGCAACGAATACACTGCCCTTGTTTTTGCGAATTTAATAAAATCTTTTCGTTCTATAATCAGTATATCAAAAATTATATATGTCATTGAAGTTTCGTGCAGAGGTATAGAAACACCCTGTATACATATTTATAATATGTAATTTTGTGTACTGTGACAAAGCTATTTGTTTATGATTATTTTCTTATAATCATTCTATAATTGGGACTGTATCTTGTAGGATTAATAATTAAAAAATAAATATATAAACTCATAACAAACTAGGTTAACATATTTGTATTCTTCTAAAAATCATTTAACTCTGGATTCTCTTATATGTATATGTCGAATCCAGAAGATGTAATCGTACATTTCATGAAAAGGACATTCACTTTATTATACTATTGCTTTAATTTTAAATAAAATATACCTTAACAAAACCTTATCTAACGCACGTAACTTATAATTGATTTATCCTATTAGAAATTAGTTTGGCCTAGGCCAATAAGTTTCGTGCGTTTGGTAAGATTTTGTTAAGGTATATTTTATTTAAAATTAAAGCAATTATGAGTATATTGAAGTGGATGTCCATTTCATGAAATGTACATTTATATCTTTTGGATCCGATACGAAAATATATATACATATATCGCGAGCGTAAAGTTATAAAAACTAGTAAAATGTTGTTCGGAGGGTATCGCTCAATAGCAGCTGTTGACACGTGTTTCGCTCTTAAATGCCCGTGGAAATGCTGACCGAAGCAACAAATGTGTATTTGGCTGCTTACTAGTGCTGTTACAATTTGTCGTTTTTCTAATTACTACCTCTAGTTAATGTCCATTTATTAACTAGCTATGCTGTACTGATGAGCTCTATTAAGAGCGAAACACGTGTCTACAGCTGCTATTGAGCGATACCCTACGAGCAACATTTTATGTATATATACAGTGTGTTAATTAAGAACCTGGCCATATGCGTTTAACATGGGAAAACAGTTTTTCTTTGCGCAAAAGTCCCCAATTAATTTTAGATAAAAAGGTTTCAAATAAATGTTGTAGATATTAATATTCTACGTCTAAATCAGTAAACAGTTTTAATTTTGCACGTTTAGTAACTTGTAAAATCTAATTTGAAGTTGTATAAAAATATTGCTCATTTCTAGCGATACCCATGAAATTGAAACAAAGTTACAAAGAAATGCGTACCGTTTGAATTCAAATTAGATTTTACAAGTTACCAAACGAGCAAAATTAAAACTGTTTACTGATTTAGACGTAGAATATAATTATCTACAACATTTATTTGAAACATTTTGCCTAAAATTAATTGGGGACTTTTGCGCAAAGAAAAACTGTTTTCCCATGTTAAACGCCTATGGCCAGATTTTTAATTAACACACTGTATATATATATACAGGGTATTAATACTAAGTAGTTACACCTGAAAAAAAACTAATTCGGAGTAGGCCATGAAAACAGAAACATATGTCTGATCATTATACAATTCAAAAGTCAAGTTGTCACAATGAGGGATTCAACCATATTTCAACGCAAATATGCATTTTGACCATCCCTGAATCCATTTTGACTAATTTCATCGTGACGTCTGTACGTACGTATGTATCTCGCATAACTGTAAACGGTAAGACGTAGAAAGTTAAAATTTTGTATTAAGGGCTGTTATAATATCTAGTTGTGCACTAAGCTTTTTGGTCATTACATAAATTCCGGAAGTGGTACTTTACTTGAAGCCTATAATAGATTTTAATGAAATACTATATTAAAATATAATCCAAAACTTTTCAAATTTAGTAGATAAGTGTTTTGTATCAATGGGAATAACATAATAGATTTTGATTAAAGTGGTCTAACCGGAAGTGGTACTTTACTTGAAGCCTATAATAGATTTTAAATACATATATTAAAATATAATCCAAAACTTTTCAAATTTTATATATAGGACTTTTATATTAATGGGAATAACATAAGAGGTTTTGGTTAAAATGGTCTAATCGGAAGTGATACTTTACTTGAAGCTGTTATCAGATTTTAGAAATAAATGCTTCAAATAAAAAAAATTATATGCTGGGGTACATCATCTTCTTCCCGACCCCTGGACCCCCCCGTAAATACGCCACTGTGTAAAGATCTTTATACGGCAAATAATATTTTGACTATTTCATCTTTGTTTCTATATTATATTAGTATATTATGCAACAAGTTTATAATGATAGCTATTAATACACGAGCATGAAGTTTACGATACGAGCCATGGCGAATGTATAAACCCGGCGACGGTATGGTGGTGTATCATACCCCAGTTAAGTTTAGCACGTTCAACACTGCTGCAATTTTCATGGCACTGCTGTATAAATTCGTATACCTTCAAGTTAAACTTTGTATGTTAGTTTATCATATTGATGACAACAGCCAAGCATTACGTTTATATAAATATCTGCTCTCAAAGTACCTAGGGGTACTACATACCCCACCATACCAAAAGTGTATATAATTTGTAAGGCGAGTAGTTAGTAATAATTTACTGTTCTATAGTTTTTACATAAAAAAATATCTGAGAATGTCATACGAAGGGGAACAAAAATTGCTCTTACGTTTGTGTAAAGAATCAGAACAAATAGAAAACATAATCATTAATTGACCAGATAATGAAGGAAACAATTATTCAGTGCCAAAAAAAAAAAACTTAAAAACGAGGATAACACTCAGCCACGAAGATTTAAAAGAAAGAAAAAGAACAGGAGAATGTTGTAAATGTCCAAGGTCGAAGAATAGGAAGTCATATCTAGCACATTCTTGTTGAGAACGATAGGCATGGCATTTTCTTACCAAATATGTATGGAGTGTAATAATATTATTTTCATAATACCATACTGTTACTATGATATAACGGGACTGAAAACAAATGAGAAAAGATAAAAATATCGGACGTCGACCGTTATTTTTTATAACAGTCGCCTACAACTAAAAATCATGTGTTTCTAGAAAAATAAGAGCTTCTTGATGGACCGTTGTCACGGAAAATTTATAAATCAACAAAAAAGTTGTTCAGTATGACAGAAAGAGAAGAATTTTAATTTTATTATTCCTAAATGTTGATATTTAAACTTTTTTATATGGATGACATTCTTACAAAAATGTTTTACTTAAATTATTTCACATGTTGAAGCTGATGATGAGCCACTTGGGCTCGAAACGTCCGAAATAAACGAAAATTTGTTTATAAAAAGTGTTCTGTTATCATTAAGGCCTTCCTTCATATATAAATGTTAAAATAATAACTGTTTGAAGGTAGGTGAAGTTGGCCCCCCCCAAGTCGGAATTAATAATAACAAATTAATATGATCAATTGCGCCCTTTATGCGCTTGTGTGCACCACCTTTATTTTTTTATGCGCTCTTATAGTTTCTATTTTTTTAAATTTTTTCAATGGGGCGGCCAACTTAATGGGTAGCCCCCCCCCCAAATTGATAAATAGGTATTTTATTGTTATGTAGGGCTTGATGAACATATGCGCTACTATGCGCCAGTGCAAAATATTAATGCGCCAACTGCGTTCAGGATATAAATATTATTGAATCTCGGGGGGGCTAAATTAATACTGATTTTTTTTAAATTTATAAATTTGTTCCACCGTAAAATCCTAAACGTGATTGGCGCGTTAATATTTTGCACTGGCGCATAGTAGCGCATATGTTTATTAAGCCATACATAACAATAAAATACATATTTATCAATTTGGGGGGGGGGGGGGCTACCCATTAAGTTCGCCGCCCCATTGAAAAAATAAAAACTATAAGAACGCAAAAAAAGTAAAGGTGGTGCATACAAGCGCATAAAGGGCGCAGTTGGTCACATTAATTTGTTATTATTAATTCCGACTTGGGGGGGGGGGATAACTTCTCCTTGACCCCTCATAATTCTATTTGTTCAATTGAAAAAGCGCAATGAAAACTTGTGGTAGCGCATAAGAGCGCATACGTATTCAAATACAATAGCTTTTTTAAAAAATTTAAATCTAAAAAAAAAAATCAGTATTAATTTAGCCCCCCCGAGATTCAATAATATTTATATCCTGAACGCAGTTGGCGCATTAATATTTTGCACTGGCGCATAGTAGCGCATATGTTTATCAAGCCCTACATAACAATAAAATACCTATTTATCAATTTGGGGGGGCTACCCATTAAGTTGGCCGCCCCATTGAAAAAATTTAAAAAAATAGAAACTATAAGAGCGCATAAAAAAATAAAGGTGGTGCACACAAGCGCATAAAAGGCGCAATTGATCACATTAATTTGTTATTATTAATTCCGACTTGGGGGGGCCAACTTCACCTACCTACTGTTTGAAAACTGCCGTACAGGAATGTTAGCCCCTCCTTTCGAATTTGAATTTCCTAACTTCCATTGGTAGTAACCCCCACCTCCTAACACGCTATTTGTTATGCATGTATAGACGGTCTTCTGGTCGCCAATCAAAATATTATATATAGATTTCATATATGTGTCGAAGCGCTATAACAAAAAACCCCTTATTTCTGAGATATCTCAATTATACCATTTCATTTTTTTATTAATATTCTTTATTCAGCATATACATTCGTATTTTTTTACTATTTTCCTTTAATTCGATTGAACTGGAATCCCCCATTTTATAGGCGCCAAATTTAAAATGTGGACTTGGAATTGTTTTATAGTGAAATACATAAGCTGAATTGTGATTTATTGTAAATATCTTGTTTTTAGTAAAATACGGACTTAGGATACTTTTGTACCAAACCGACGGTATGTATTGTCTTATCCTTTATCATATACGAGTATAATGGTCTTTGAAAAATAAATTATTGTTATTGTATTATTGTAAATAATAAATAA
Organism: Ophonus ardosiacus; assembly: GCA_943142095.1. Lineage (NCBI taxonomy): Eukaryota > Metazoa > Arthropoda > Insecta > Coleoptera > Carabidae > Ophonus > Ophonus ardosiacus. The sequence continues at coordinate 38,585,776 of OW964837.1, forward strand.
ATAACAATTTGTTTAAAGTCAAATAAAATGAATTGGAATCATCATCAGAAGCCTATTATTTTTAAATAAATTTTAGTTGTATATTAATGTAAGTGGTGAATGAAAAATGTATGATTATTTGATAGTATGTAATTAAAAAATAAAAATTAGTAGATATATTACTGTAAAATGAATCGCCAAATCTTAAATTTAGTCAAGTAATCAAAAATTGTACTATTCCAATACGACAATTTAAATATAATTTAGCTCCCATTTTACACCTTATGGGAACGAAAAAGCAGAGAAGAGGAATTCCTGGATTTAATTCTACAATACTTATAATTTAAATTTGTATTAGCAACAATTTAAGCACTTTTATCTTCAGTCATTTTTTTTTTTTATTACAATAACATTTTGTTGCTATCTTAATACTTAACATTTTCCCGCTCCCTGGCACCCGCTTTATTGTAAGGGAGGATTTTCCGTAGCCATAGAGTTCTGCTCGATTATCTGTATAATTGTGGTGATAGTATTATATGTGCGTTTTCTTTAAAACTATAAAATGGAATATTTGGGACACCAATTTTTATTGCGGAGGAGAACAGAAGATTATTTGTAAGTATATTAACATACAGGAGAAATAAGTACATTAATTTAACCAGTAATGTAGGTAACTCGTTGAGATCAACAATATTTTTAATAACTTCTTTTCAAAATCTTCTAGCTTTTGAGTTAATATTCTTAAAAGATTTGTCAATTATAAGGACTGGTTTTAGTTCAGAACTTTCTGACTACCTACGTGCCATTTCCCAATTTCGATAGAAAAAAGTAATTATCAAAATAATGAAAAATTTATAACACTATATTTCTTCATAAAAAATATTATTAATACATATATTCTGCAGATTTGTGAGATAACAAAAAATTCCATTATATAAATTCATTGTTGTAATCAATGTTATGATTGTAGTCAAACATACCATTGTTGTAATCAAACTTGTCATTGTTGTAATCAAACTTACCATTGTTGTAATCAATTTGTAAATAGGAATCTTAACAGATGGACACCTATTTAAACATTTCTTTTTATTGGAATTCCTGCAAATCCCAAAATACTAAAAATAAAAAACTTTTGTACGAATTCAGACAGCTTTCGTATGTTGCTTTACATAAATTTTTATTCACAGGTATTATTATTGCAAATATAAAAAAAATGTTGCTTGCCCCGCTACTATAAAAGTAACTACTGGTGGTCTGGTCATCCCGATTAGAGACCACAATGGGCATGGTCTTCCCAATAATGCCCTAAAAGTATTTAAAGACAATTTAATTCGGAGGGCAGTACAGGAAGTTAAAAGCCTTCGCCTAATCTATGATGAGGAGGCCGCCCTGTAAGTGTTTCATACGAGTAATACGGCAGCTTCAAAAAGCCTTTATTATTATTTTTGAACATTTATAGTTCTCCTAATGCAGCGGCGGAGTATCCTTTTCCGACGGCTTATAGCTGCATGTATGCAGCTAGAAGGAAAAATAATCCCCCCGTACCCCAAACATTACAGGAATTGGGGCATCTCCTGGAAGATGAAGAGTGGGGTCGCAGATACCACTGTATCATTAATGAAATTGAAGCCCCAATATATAGATGCACCGTAACAAATGAACAAGGGTGTGCATTATTATTTTGCAGCCAACCTTTATTGGACGCCGTAGTAGGTGGCATAGAAGAAATGCATGTGGACGGCACGTTCAAGTGTGTTCCTTCTGCACCACCTTCTTACCAATTATTTACCATGCACGTGGTGGTGAACGACAAGGTATTTTTTTAAACCAATGGTTCTCAAGTTACAACACAAAATTGTATATATATATATATATATATATATATATATATATATATATATATATATATATATATATTTCTAAATTCAACCATATAATCAGCCGCCTTGGTGGTCGAGTGGGTAAAGGCAGTGCTCAAGCGACCTTCATTGCTCGGCTCTGGGGTCGTGGGTTTGATTCGCATTAGGAGACTATTTCGAACTTTCATTGGCTCAAAAAGTAACTCCTGTGGTGTACTCTCCACGCCAACAATGAGTGCCCGTGATGTAACGCCTAGTAAACGTCCGCACGGTACGAATATGTCATCACCATTATCGATATCTGCGTACAAAGCAGATTGACAAACCCACCCTGGGTAATATACCGTGATGATATATTTATTTATTTATTTTTATTATGTATTAAAAACAAAAATTAGAAAACTTTTTTTGTACTCCCAACAGGTGGCGCTGTAATCGTAAAAATGTAAATTTGCTAGAAAAAAATTAACCGATTAATATTTTATTAATAATTTGATAAAAAAAAATGACGTTTTTTGTTTCAATAAATACACAAAATTGTAGAAATATTACTCCTCAACACTCAGGGGGAATTAAAAGAAAGAAACTTTTTAAAAACTGACTATGGACAACTCGATTTCATCAGAAATTAATTCTACAATTTTGTGTATTTATTGAAACAACAAACGTCATTTTTTATCAAGTTATTAATAAAATATTAATCGGTTAATTTATTTCTAGCAAATTCACATTTTTACGATTGCAGTTTCCGAATAAAACCATCATATTTTTTACGCTCTTTCCGAATCTGCAATAAAAAATAGGGAGTCCCATTTAAGATTTTTAAGTGGGCCCCCTTTCCCGCCCCCCTGGGGGTGTCGGGGGGCCATTTTGTCAGAATATGATGTCCCCCCAAAAACTATGAACGATTTGATTCGGCACACTTTTTGTTACGATGTATTGTTTTCGAGATATTTAAGAACGTAATGTTATATATAATATTGCAGACCATCCCAATTGCTTTTTCCCTTATGACAACACGTCGTCAGGGTTTGTACGAGGCAGTTCTACATAAAATTCAAGAGTACGCTCCCACCCTGCACCCCTCAATTATTATGTCAGATTATGAGGTTGCACTACGGCAGGCCCTCGAAAATATTTATCCCCAGGCAGAAGTTGTAGGCTGCTACTTCCACTTTGCAAGTGTAAGTAATATTTTGAAAATATTTTCTACTCATGCTTCTTCGTTTTATTTATTTTGCGGGCTAGTTAAGGGAAAGTCCTCAAAGCTTAATTAACATAGGACCGATCTTCAACTGTTTCCGAGATAAATGAAAAATCGAAGTAAAACTGACAATGATAGTGATCAAACAAAATTTTGTCTATGTCAGTAAATAGACTATAAAAAAAGAAAAAAAAAACAATGAAATTTTATATGAAACATTTTTCTCAATTTCTAATAGTTACGAAGTTATATAAAAATTAAATAATATTGGCCAAGGTCGCTGCAACATTTAACTTAGTATAATTATTTGATTTATTAAAAAAAAGCACATCTAAGATGACATCGGAAAGGTAAACAAAAAGTCATATTTAATTGAAATCGTAACTCTTAGTTTTCAAGATAGCAGAAACCCCGTAATAACTCATTTTTCACTGCCTCATATGTCGTAAACTATTGAAGATCGGACCCATGTTGATTAAGCTTTTTTTAGTCAATTTGGTTAGTACTATATGCTTTTAATTTGTTTTATACTTTTTTTGAAACACTCTGTATGTATGCATAATTATTATGGCAAACTACAATGCTGTATACTATCACATGTTCCTTCTAAATTAATATGAACTATCTATAGGCATATAATTTCTTGTAGGCTGTTTGGAAGTATGCTTCCAGACATGGACTTGTCCGTCAAATTGCGGATATAGAGGCCATGAAAAAGGGGGTGAAGATGATAATGGCTCTCCCTTTACTGCCAGCCCATCAAATTGAACCAGGCCTAAATGATATAGAAAATTGGTGTGAGGCACATAATGTGCAATTAAATACAATTTTCAATTACATCAGAAGGTAATAATTTATTTTATTCAATTTTGACGTTTTAAACTGTCATTATTAGCAACAACCGATGCAACAACTATAAGTAACATTTTTTTAAATCACTCTCTCAAAATTTTAACTCACCCTGCAACAAATAATGCGTTTAAAATAACATATGGTATGAAAATAACACTCATCACAGTATTTATTAGATATCAGCCATTTTCATAATTTTTCACGACACAAATAACAGACAATAAAGCTTTTTAAATAGATCGCTTGACGTATATCATCGACGACTGTCATGCACAATCTAACTAACTGATTACTTTTTTATTTTGTCAAAAGTAAATATTATAATGGTTGTTATTATTTCGTAAAAATTGAATAAAATATTGTATAAACCACGTGAGCTAAACTTTTTTCTATGAATAAACATTATCTTAGCTCACTTGGTGTATAAATATCTATTAATAAACATTTTAGATACTAAAATATTAAAATTTGATATCAATAAGTTGAACAGCAATAAAAACCATAAATTTTTCAATCACAATGTATTGTATTTTTTATAGATATTGGATTCAATCGGTAGGACCGGAACACATAAGTGTATCCGGCTTACCAAGAAGAACAAATAATAATGTAGAGGCGTATAATAAAGTCTTGTCAAGACGTATGGGGATACACCCTCATGTATTTCATTTCCTTAGTAATTTACAAATATTTTAATTACATACTTCGATTTGCAATATATAGAAAACTGATTTTTTTTATTTACAGAAATTCTAATAAGCCTAACAAAACGTGCTTTCATAGAATTTCAAACATTAAACAATGGCTTGCGTACCTCAAGAGGTACAAATAATAAGTACCTCTTGAATAATGATCGAATTAAGCGTGCGCACATTCAATTGATGAATGGAAATTATACAACTTTCCACTTTTTAGAAGTGTGCGCACACGCACTGGAAAATGTGGCGGCAGATATGCGAGAGGTACCGAAAATTAAATAGTACATTTTATTTAAAAATGTATGTATTTATATATCAATATTTTGTTTCTAGGGACACATGGTTGGCGTCAGAGATGACGTAAGTACTTAATAAATAGGGAATTATGGGTACAGTTAATGTTTTTTTTTTTGTTTTTACTTCCTTGTACGAAGTGAAGGAAGTATTGTAATCGCGAAAAATTTGAAAAGTTTTGGATTATATTTTAATATAGTTTTTCATTAATATCTATTACAGGCTTCAAGTAAAGTACCATTTCCGGTAAGACCATTTTAACCAAAATCTATTATGTTACTCCCATTGATATAAAAGTCTTATATACCAAATTTCAAAAGTTTTGGATTATATTTTAATATATTTAAAATCTGTTATAGGCTTAAAGTAAAGTACCACTCCCGGTTAGAGCATTTTAACCAAAATGTATTATGTTATTCCCATATAAAACTCTTATCTACTAAATTTGAAAAGTTTTGGATTATATTTTAATATAGTATTTTATTAAAATCTATTATAGGCTTCAAGTAAAGTACCACTTCCGGAAGTTATGTAATGACCAAAAAGCTTCGTGCACAACTAGATATTATAACTGACCTAAATACAAAATTTTAACTTTCTACGTCTTACCGTTTTTCAGTTATGCGAGATACGTACGTACGTACAGACGTCACGATGAAATTAGTCAAAATGGTTTCAGGGATGGTCAAAATGCATATTTCCGTTGAAATCTGGAAACCGAAATTTTTCGCGATTACAATACTTCCTTTACTTCGTACAAGGAAGTAAAAATATAACATTCCATTTAAAATAAAAAAGTTAAGTACTACTTCCGGTTAAACCGGAAGTGCCGGCATCACCGTTTCTTTTTTTTACCTTCGTTATTTTATTGACACTTATCAAACAACTAGCTGACCCGCCCCGGCTTCGCACGGGTAAAGCTAGAATAACGATTGCTACACGTGTACCAGTAATTTTTCACATTTACTTCGGAGATATGCACTGCGTAGGGAGCCGGCAACCTGCCTCACATTGTACATGTAACAGGCTCCGCCCACTACGCTACCCGTTTTGTAGATATAATTTTTTAAAAATAGGGGTCAATTCAAATCTTAATGAGGTCACGTGAGCACATACGTCATGTATCTGAACGATTCCAGTTCACCCTGGCGGACAAAATGTAAATTAAGATTGTTTATAAATAGTTTTTTTGGGTTTTTTAATAAATTGTTTCCACAAGTTGGAACTGCACAGTTCTTTTTCACCATGTTTTATCATTATAAATATATAATTACTGCACTTTTATGTATTAAATTATATATCAAGCACACAAACCTGCAATTAAAAATAATATTTCTTTAATGAAATAATTAAATCTTTATGAAACAAAAAAGATTGAATAGAGCGCACTTTTCCTCTGACAGCTTTATAAATATTTGGTTAGTTTACTCTGATCTTACGTGTAACTTTGCGTTTGAAGTTTGTGACATTGTGACCTTCATGTACGTATGACTAGTGTCGTTGTGTGAGTAGCCGATACATGACGTCACAGAAAATCGTAGCGCGAATAAGTTTTAAGTAAATTATGAATGAAAAGTATTATATTTTGGGATGTTTTATGTTGCAATATGGATAATAAGTGTCATAGATTCTATTTTATAAAAATATTAGCAACATTTTTTTTTCGGCATGACCCCATTGTATTTCTTCCTTCTTACTGAAATAGTGTTTCCTGCAGAGTGTATGTGTAATAATTTATTGTAACAAATTTTCGGGTATCTATTATCTGACAGCAAAATTTTGCACCAGTAGTTGAGAATATGTTTTATTATCCTTATTTCCAATTTATGTTGTTGGGATTCATATCGTACAATGTAATTCGGAGTGGTTTGTCTCCATCCCCAAAATAATTTTAAAAAATTAGTTTGACATTTCTCTATGTCTTCGAGGTGGTTAATGGCCCACACTTCCGAACCATATAATAGTGTAGATACAAATACTGAGTTAAATAATTTGTTCATTGTGTATAAACTCTGTATTCCACATTTTGTCATCATGTTTTTCACTACCCCAGATGCCATATTAGACTTGCTCAAAAATTCTTTAGAATTAATATTATACAGTCCCGACGTTGAGAAAGTAATGCCTAAATAGACGTATGTTCTTGTTTTGTGTATTTCGTTGCCTTGGCAGAAAAATCTTTTTTTACTCTTTGGAGGACGGCCTACGTGGAAGTATAATATCTGTGTTTTTGAGGCATTTATTCTCAGCTTTAATGAATTACTGTATTCTTCTAGTACTTTCAACTTTCTTGTAATGTCTGTAGGATTATTGGCGAAAATAACAATATCATCTGCGTACTGTAATGATAATATATCTTGAGATTGGTTGATGAATACTCCTTCTAACTGTTTTGCTCGAAAATAATCTTCCAGATCGAAAATGTATACGGCAAATAAAAGAGGGCTGGTACACTCACCCTGGAGTACTCCTTTTGTTATACCAATTTGCTTTGAATTGTTGTTTTGGATAGTAAGTGTCATTTCAGCTTTCTCATACAAATTTTTTAACAGTCGAGTTAATTTACCACTTGCTCCTTTTTCATATATTTTGTACCAAAGTTTTTCATGACAAACCGAGTCAAATGCTTTCTCTTAATCAATGAATATTGCGTAAATTCCTTCTTTCCTTGTAATAATACGTAATTGTACAATTGTGTTCATGACGAATATATTATCTAGGCATGATCTGTGTTTTCTGAATCCCGATTGTGACTCTGGTAGAATGTCAGAGCTTTCAGCCCAAGTTTGGAGCCTTTGTTTGATTATGTATGTGAATAATTTCATTATACAATTGCATAGTGCAAGACTCCTATAGTTTTTTACGTCATTTTCATCCCCTTTTTTATATAATAATGATAATTTTATGTTCATTAAATTTTTGGAACTTCTTCTGAGTTCATAAATTTGCTAAACATGTACATGATGTAAGTTTTCCATTTATCGGGTAATAATTTTAGATGTTCATATGTGATATTGTCAATACCGGGACTTTTATTTATTTTTTGACTATTAAGAGCCATATTTAGTTCATTTATTGTAATGTCTGAGTCCAAATATGGGTGTCTTACATCAATATACGTAGTGTCGTTATATATTTTTGTTCCATACCATGATTTAAAGTAATCTTCCCATTTCTCCAATTTTATTGGATTGTTATTAAATATTTTTACTTTAAGTGAAATTCCTTCTGATCTTTAATATTATTTAGTTTATTTTTAAGTTGTCTTTTATAGGCTTTCTTAGCATTCGATACATATGTTTTATATTCTTTTTTCTTATGAGTATATTTTAGAGCTGATTCATTGTCAAAATTTTGCTCCCTGGATTCTTTGAGGTATTGTTTAGTTAATTTCTTTAATTCTTTACATTTTTGGTCAAACCAAGATTTATTATTATTTTTTCTTTTTAGGCCAGGAGTGTATGAAATTGTGTTGGTTATGCCTGCGTTCACTGACGCATTTTGTATGGATGTGCATAGATTGTTATATAGTAATTGAATATCATTTAGGTCAGTAATTTTATCTTTGTTATCTTCCTCTAATAATTCAATATAATAGTTAGCTTTTTCTAAATTCCATTCATCTTTTGTTTTGTACACTGTTTGTTTATTTATTTGATTTGTTGTTAAGTTATTGTAACTTGTTTCTCTTATTAGTGATAATGAGCATATGAAATGATCTGAGTAGAATATGTCATTGTTTATTTTGAAATCTTTGATATATTGTAATATATTAATATTCACCCAAACAAGATCTATGATGCTTTTACCCCTAGGTCCAACATATGTGAAATTGCCTGGATAGTCACTCTCCGATCTACCATTGACTACATAGAATCCTTCGGGTTCTAGTACCTCCATCAAGTTTTTCCCTTTTCTGTCCGTTCTGGAGTTAGCGGAAAGAGATGTTTCTGTAAATAGAGCTTCTTCAGACTGATTTCCTTCTCCAATTTTGGCATTGAAATCACCACCAATTATTATATGACTATTTGGATGTTTCTCTTCTATATTTGTTAAAGTATCTTTGAAAAGGCTTATCAATGTGTTGTAATCATATGACGGAGAAAAGTATGTAGCGCATACTAAGATATTATACTTGTGTAATTCAATTCTTAAATATATCCAGTGAACATCTTTTGTGATTACTTTAGTGTTTTTAATTGAATTATGGATAAAGATGATTAGGCCACCCTTAACTCTTCCAGTTGTAGCTTCTTTTATTGCTAATTCTTGAATTACTTGGTAGTCCTTCAGGAAATTTGAAAATGTAGATAAATTATAATTTAGCCAGGTTTCGTTGATGCATATTATATCATGCTGGGAAATTATATCTTCTTCTTTTCCATCTAGCTTATAAATGTTAGCGAATACTTGTATATTCCAGAACATGATTTTGTAAATTGGACTATGAGTTGAGCCGGTATTTAGTTTTTTACTAAAAAAGAGCGAAGTCTAGTTTGGCGAGTTTTATCAGTATTTATGGGTGTACTGCTTCCTTTTTTAACTTCCTTTTTCTTCTTTTTTGCCGGTGCAGATGAAGTGTTATTGTCGGGTAAGGGAAGAGTATCGGCTGGTAAATTTTTCTCCACTATATCCTCTATCTCTTCGTTTCCTAATATTACTGGATCAGTAGCTTCAGTATTAATTGAATTGAAGTCATCGGAAGAGTGTGCTTTTTTGTTGATTATTAATTTATCATATTTAAGATATGCAATATGGCCTTCCTTTCTTGCTTCTTGTAAGAAGGGCATTAATTTACGCCTTTCTTCAAGTACGCGTGGGACAAAATCTTCTTGTATAACGATGTTCGTACCTTTGAGAGACTTTCTGTTTAACAAAATTACTCTCTTTAAATTACGAGACAGCAATTCAACTGACACTGGTCTAGTTTTATTTTGTGTAAATTTTCCTAGTCTTCTTAAACGTTCTATTTCTTTATCATCTACATTTTCTCTAACTAAGTCGTTTAGCAACAAAGTTATTTTTTCTCTTAAGTTTTAATTTTTCTCTTCTTTGATTCCATATAAATTATAATGTTTCTTTCCTTTGATTTCTTTAGTAATATTTCAATTTGTTTTTCATGATTTTCAATCCTTTTCTGCAATATAACGCATTTATTTTCTAGTTCTTTATTTAAATTTAATGATTTTGTGAGTTCGGTATGCATAGTATTCATCTTTTTAGACAAATTATCTGATTGTTGTTCCATTGGTTTAAACAAATTTTTAATTTCCTCTAAGGTTGCCATGTTATCTTTTTTTTAGAACTTTTAAAATAATAAATAAGTTAAGAAAAGATTATTTTAAAAATTATATTAAATTAATAAATATTTGACACTAAAATGTATGAAATTATATATATTTACAAGTTAAAAATATTTATTAAATTATAAATAAGTTAAGAAATAAAGAATTTTAAAATATGCTAAATTAATAAATAATTTTATTTGTATTTTTTAGTATATACGATATTAAAAGTGGTTTTAAAATAATAAATAAGTTTAGATAGTTTAATTTAGAATATTGATTTAATAAATATTTGATACTAAATATGTATTAAAATATATAATTAATATTAAAAATATTTATTAAAGTATAAAATATTAAAATCTGCAAGAAAGTTTCGTTTCACTACAGTTGGCAACACTGACAAACTTTACTGAGCGCGAGCGTAGTGGTTAGAATTTGTTAACAATTTTTATACTTAAGAACTGTGTGACTTAACCTTGAAGAATTAAGATTCACTTTTTAAAATTTTTAACGCCACTTTCTACACAATTTTTATCACTACGTTATTTTAACTTATTCACTGTTATTGCACATTAGTTTTTAAGATTATTTGTACAGATTTATATATAATTTTTAATAAAAAATGCACACCGATTAGAATGATACAACTATTTATTATTATAGCAATATTGCCAATCCAATTATTTACATTTATTTATATCAATTTTGATATTTTTCTGTTTTTGTTATTAGAACATTAATTCTACCAATCATTTTGTATAAGGCTATGTTCCTTACAACAAATTAAGGTTATTATTATTATTATTATTATTATTATTATTATTATTATTATTATTATTTTGGCATTTAGTATTTAGGTTTTCTTCACATAAATACAACTCCGAAAGGCACACTAATCACATCAACGGGTTTGTATGGCAACACTTTAGAACAACAAAAATGAATTATACAATTCGATTTAATTTGATGCTTCAGATTAAATATTAGTATTTTATTTTATAAAATAAAAGCTAAGAATCTATTCTTTGACTGTAAATTTGATTTTTTGTCAAATTGTAGCAAAGAACACGATTTGTGTAATGAGTGCGTCAACTTTCGGGCTTCAAGCATCAAGCAGCTGTAAATTTGTACTGGGATTTTACCTACAAATATACACATATATCCTGTTTCTTAAAAATATACTGTCTTATTCTTATTGGTCGTTAGTTAGAAAAGGTAGCGAATTTAAGTATTTTACGAGGGGAGTTTTTTATGTTATCTACCTAGCTATGAAAACAATATGCCATCGCGACAATTTTCTTGTGACAAGTTGCTGTGACATTTTCATGTCTACAAAGACACAATTAAGAACTTGAAAGCGGCTATACACGAAAAAAAGACCCCACAATTATGCTCAGAAAATGCTGCTTCTGCACAACAACTGCAGGGTGCATAAAGCACGAATTGTTCAAGCAGTAGTCAATGAATGCGGCTTTGACGAATTACAACATCCACCTTACAGTCCTGACTACGTCCGACTATTATTTCTTTGCAAAACTCAGAACACATTTGAGAGAGAGTCGCTTTTTATCGAATGATGACTTGGAAAACGAAGTGGACTCGAATTTTGCAGAATTACCAAAAGATTTTTTTTTGCAGGCGTAGCTTTATTAGAAAAACGTTGGAATAAGTGTGTTAGTGTTAACGGTTCTTCCGTTGAAAAATAAAATTTTATTTGTTCTCTAACTCGTTGTTTTCATAGCTAGGTAGATAACATAAAAAACTCCCCTCGTATAAGAGCAGGTTTGGTTCATGTCTTCTTGGGAGGTCTCAATTTCGAAGTGATCAGTATAACATTGCATTATACACTGCACAATATATTTATAATTATTTAAAAAAAATTTATTAACATTAAACAATAACTTTGCTGTATATTGACGCAACATTGTTGTTATCAACGTTTTGCTTAAATTATTATAAAGTGGAAATAATTTTCATTGTATAATGTATTATAATTTAATGATATTTATACATTTTTAAATAAGTCGTGAAAAGTACTCTGCCACAGTCATTGGTATACAAGACATTTTTAGAACAAATGTTTATACCATTGGAAATATCAGTATTCTCTGAATACATAACAGTATTTTTTGCTAAATTTGAATCTTTTAAAATAATTCATTGTCACTCTAGAAGTAAACGAAATCTGATCGAAGTCTTTCAATATGTGGTCTTCGATTCACTACCACTACATTAATAAACGAAATTTTTCCTTGTCCTTGTCTTTTCTTTCAAAAAAACACATTTAAATGCGTCTATTATATACATATTTCTACAATTTTCTACTGATATTATTTAACTGTCAATGTCAATATATCAGAACAGCTGAATTTATCCTACTGGTAAAATTTTATCGGTAGGTCAAAGTGTCTGTTACGTTATCCTCTTGTTTACCTAGGGCTTATCCTGCTGGTAACGCTAACATGACATTGAAAAACTGAAACAGGTGATTACCATAACGATAAATTTTACAAAGACTTAACAGACACCTGCCAGTACATTGAAAAACCGGCCCTTATTGTATTAATATTATTTTAAGTTAACAACGAGTTGTAACCAGATCTTCTTCTGTAGCGCTACAGCCCATTGTGAGCTTTGGCTTCCTTAACTATATGCCTCCATTCGGTTCGGTCCTTTGTTTTCTCCATCCAGTTCTTCACCTTCATTTTTTGTATGTCCGCTATAACTTGGTCCCTCCATCTTATTCTTGGTCTTCCTCTTTTCCTAGTTCCGTGCAGTCTGCTGTTTAATACAATCTTGGGTATTCTATCTTCACTCATTCTCTGTACGTGGCCCATCCATCTTAGTCTTAGCGATTTAATAAATCGCACTATATCTGCTCCTTCCAATAGTTCATCTATTTCTTTGTTGTACCTTATTCTCCAGTACCCGTTTTCTAGTACTGGGCCGTAGATTTTTCGTAGGATTCTTCTTTCAAAGGAGCGCAGATCCGTTTCGTTTCGCGAGTTCATTGTCCATGCTTCTGCCCCGTATGTAACTATAGGTCTTATTAATGTCTGATAGAGCTTCATTTTGGTTTTCTTGGTTATCAGTTTAGATTTTATCAGGTTTATATGAGCATAGTATGCTCTATTTCCCGCTTGTATCCTATTATTTATGCACACATTTATTTTGTTATCTTTATTGATGGTGGAACCTAGATATTCGAAATTATCTACTATTTCGAATGAATAGTTATGTATTTGTATCTTTTGGGCATTTTGTGTATCTCTTTGTGGGTTTATTTTGAGATATTTAGTTTTTTCTTCGTTTATTGTTAACCCGATTTTCTTTCCTTCTTGTACAATCGTAGTCATTATATCTTTAATTGTGTTTATTCCTGTTGAAATGATTGCTATATCATCGGCATAGCAGCACATTTGTTTGGATTTGATAAATATGCTTCCCTTTTCGGTGACTTTTTGTAGTACAGAGTGAAGTGCTAAGTTAAAAAGTATAGCAGATACCAGATATTCATTAATTATTTTGTTCACAAATTATGTAACATATGAGTAAAATAACAGATTTTTTAATTTTTGTAACAGGTTTTCAACAAAAAGTTGTTATAATTTCAACATTATTATCGTTTGACGAATAAATAACGAAATCACATTTATCTAAATTTGAAATAGCCATCCCCATTCGGATTTGTACAAAGTATTCGTGGCGTTCCTTTAAAGAAATAATGTCGTTTTCCTTTTTACCTCCCGCTACCCTAGGTAAGGGAGGTATAGGGATCGTGTTAAAAATCGGATATAGAGATTTTAGTGAATAAGCACGTTTTGATGTCCCCAGAATCCGATTTTAACATTTTTACAATGATGTCTGTAGGTAGGTATGTATGTGTGTGTGTGTGTGTGTGTGTGTGTGTGTCTGTGTGTGTGTGTGTGTCGGTGTGCGTGTGTGAAAAATTTGAAATTTTGTATATCCATTCTATACTAATGTGGGAAGAGCTAATTAGTTTTTAGTGTATATCGGATAACCGGAAGTATCATTTATACAAGCTTTTCTTGTAAAAAATTCATTGAATATATTTTTTTAGCAACTTTTACTAATACAAATTGAATATAATGGCACAATCTTATATTCTACGATAATAGCATTTAGTAAATAACTTGAAATAACTTTATATTATATTATAAAATAATTTATTTTTGTACATCACTTTGCCTCTGCGTCAAACAAAAACAATACTTTAATAACAAATTTGACATATTTAAACAAAGTCACTGTCACGAAGCAATTTTCATTAAAATTAATAATGAAACCGTGTTAAGAAGAATTTAGTAGTTTAAATATGATTCTAATGAAACTAAGGTATAAATATATATTTTCCATCATACATAAATATTAGATATACAGGGTAATTCGATTTAAGTTTGATGTTTGCAGCATTATATATCAAACAGCTCTCAATAAGAATGTGATTTCAAAGTGTCAAATAATAGTTTGCAACTACACATTTACGAAATAGAGCATGTACGGCGAAGAATTTACACAAATTGCGTTTTAGAGCATAAGGAAGTTGATGATGATTTTGACAATAATGTGTGTGTGACGATTTTTCCTTAAAATATATTAATGAACCAAAACTTCGCAAACTTGGTATTTAATACTTTTATATAACATATTAGATTAGATCCAAAATTTCGTATTACAAACTTTTCTATTTATTGGAACAACAAAGTAGATTTTGTTTACAAACGATCAATCGGAAGTGAAACTTTACTTAAAGCTCATTGCTATTTTAAACATCAGATTTTTTTTAAAAGTATTTTAATGTTGGTAGTAGGTCTTTGATTGGTAAATTTTGTCCTTTTTATGGGCATTTAATTTCCAATAATCGAACTGGTTTTTCATCCTTAATAACAATACCGTCCGCAGAGTAACCTATCCAGGGATTTAATTTTGAAATGAAAAAGCCTATATTGGTTACTAAATAATTATTTTTAGTTTTATAAATATCTCTTGCAATTTTTTCATGGCAATACCGTATTTTACAAATTTTATGGAAAATTGTTTTGACCAGAAATACGAAATACCTTTCCTCCTCCAATCTGTCCCAACGTAAGTAAAGATTGCATAACACCTAGAACCTGTAATCCGGTACTGACGGTGATTCTTTCGTTCTACAAAACAGATGCCTTTAATATCATCACATAAAATATAAAATATTTTTTTGTATGTCTCTTCGCAGCATGAAAATTTAAATTCCAGAGAATTTTTTGACAAATTTAATATCTGAATTTTGTGCGCTGTTAATTATTGCATCTAAAAAAAATTCAGTACTACTAGTACTTGGTAGGTTATTTATAATTTTTATAGAATGACGACCCTGTCTATAAAAAAAATAAGAAATTAAATTTGAAATGAATTATTATCAGTATCGACTTATGCTTCGAAAGTGCCGATTCCGATTCGTGATAAGTTGCAACCAGTTATTTTAAAATGTCGTTTTGCTCATCAGTAGGAATATTACATGTACTCAATTTAAATTTTTTAAATCATTCTGAATCATGTAATGGCAATGCCTTCTATTTATTCAACGATGGTTCTTTAAATTGATTCCACAAACGTCTCCCGTCTGTCTATGAAATCTATTCTAATCCTACTACATTATTTCTGCAACAAAACGAGAACAAATCAACAGAAAATGATAGGCAAATAAAAGGCAAAACAGAAAATAGAAAAAATAAAATGACCCTCTGCAAAATGCTATTTGTTTATTCGCAAAGAAAACGACCGTTGAGGGCAGCACTGCATTTTTCAAGATGGTGGCTCGATGGTGTATTCTGTATCAGACCACAAGTAGTGATCAGTGCAATAAAGTGACACAGTACAATAATTTCATAATAATTTACAGTAAGTGTTTGACATATGAAGCAAACTATGCCGTAAAATAATACAATAGATGTTTGTCATTTTCTTTTACTATGCAAAATTATTTTCAGATTGAAGTACCTAACCAACAAATTAGTGTTTTGACGAGGATCACAGAGATCAAAGAAGAGTAGCAGCTTTTAAAGGAAAGTATCCGTACTTTGTCTCGTTATTGTTAAATAATATTATTTTCTTATATTTAGATACAAAAAATTAAAATTTTCAGATTGAAAGTACATAACCAACAAATCAGTGTTTTGTCGAGGATCACAGAGATCAAAGAAGAGCAACTTTTAAAGGAAAGTATCCGTACTTTATCTTGTTATTATTAAAGAATTATATTATTTCTTACATTTATATACAAATATATATATATATATATATATATATATATATGAGTTGAGTTGTGGCAGGCAGTGAATACGGTTGTGTCGATCGTGCGGCGATAGTCAAATTCGATAAACGAAAGATATCACGCATTAATTGCTAGGGCTAAGAACAGACTCAATCAACAGAAATGACCTAAAAAACACCGTAGAAGACTTCATACACAAGAAAATTGGAGTTAATGTACAAGTGAAGGAAGCACTAAAGATAGGAGAGAAGACATGTAAGGTACAAATGGAAAATTTTCAAGATAAACAAAAAGTAATGGCAAATAAAAAGAACCTACGAACTTTAAAGGACAAAATTTTCATAAACAACGAACTAACAAGAAACGAGCGCGAAATACAAAAGGAAATAAAAATGTTAGCGGAGAAGAATAAAAAGGCAGGTGACATATTGAAGATAGGCTATCAGAAAATAACAATAAATGGAAAGGAATGGAAATGGGACAAACCAGAAAAGAAGCTGATAGAGGTCAAAGAAGAAGGAGGTACTGCGTCAAAAAACTAAGGGAAAAACGAAGAAAATTGCAACAAAAAGGAAAGACGTCGCAAGCAAAGGAAAAGGATACGATACAACAAAACATATATAATTAAGTACGGGAAGGGCAAAGTAAAAAATAGAGTAAATAAACCAAGGAAAATAATAAAATTTGGAACATGGAATGTAAAAAGTTTAACAGGGAAAGAATATGAATTAACAGAAGAACTGGCAAAAATGAATATGGATTACGTGGGTATAACAGAAACAAAGAGGAAAGGCAAAGGAATCACAAAGACACAAAATGGATATTGGATGTACTGGGTAGGAGTATCGGAAAAAGAAAACGCCAAGGCAGGGGTGGCAATTTTAATTAAAGAGGATAAGATGAAATATGTTTCTAAAGAAAACCTATTGAACGAAAGACTACTATCAATAAATGTTAAGGAAGGAGACGAAAACGAAGAATACACGCTAATTGTGGGCTATGGACCAAACGAGGACGCAAGAAAAGAAGAAAAAGATAACTTCTTTAAAGAACTACAAGAAATAGTAGACAGAAGTGAAAAGAGAGTAATAATAATGGGAGACCTTAACGGGAGGGTAGGAAATAAGAATGATGGAATAGAGTGGTGCTTAGGAAGGAATGGAGAGAATGTGAAGAATACAAACGGGGAAAGAATAATAGAGTTTTGCCTAGAGAATGAGTTTAAAATCGGAAATACACACTTCAAGCACAAAGAAATACATAAAATAACTAGACAAGTTATAAGCAGAAATGAAAAATCGATTATAGATTATTTCCTAATTAACATAGACAGCTGGAATAGAGTAAAAGACATAAAAGTAAAAAGAGGACCAGAGATTGGAAGCGACCATTTCCTTGTAACAATGATACTAAAGCAAGAAGTAATCACAAAGAACGAAACCAAAAGAAAGATAGTAAATAAGAAAATAAAATGCCATGAACTTAGAAGACAAGAGATAGAAGAAAAATTTCAAAAGAACGTCAACGAAGAGTTTAAGAAAAAAGCAAAAGAAAAAGAAGGAAACATAGAAAAGAAATGGGAGATCTTCAAAAAGACAATACTAGAGGCAGCAGAAAAAAGCTGCGGCACGACTAGAATAGTGAACAGAAACACAAACAAAACTAGATGGTGGTCGGAAAGGGTAAAAGTTGCAGTGAAAGAAAAAAAGAACAAGTGGAATAAATATCTACAAACGAAAGAACCTATTGACTATGAAAAATATAAAGAACAAAGGAAAAAAGTAAAAATAGTAATAAAGGAAGAAAAAGAAAAAGCATGGAGAGAATTTGGTGAAAAAATGAAAAACGCATACAATGAAAACCAGAAATTATTTTTTGGAACACTTAAAAATGTAAGACAAAAGAAGACAGCAACAATAACGAACATTAAAGATAAGGAAGGAAAGACAATAGCAGAAGAAGACAGAATAATGGACAGATGGAGACAGTATTTCATAGAACTACTAGAGGGAAAGGATACTTAAGATGAAGAACAACAAGAAAGTCATCGCAAACGAACAAAGGAAACAGAAACAATACAAGAAGAAGAAATAAGCTTGAAAGAAATAATAGAAGCAATAAGAAAAACCAAAAGAGGAAAAGCTCCCGGACATGACAAAATAACAGCAGACATGCTGAAAGCACTACCCGAATCAGCACTACAAGAACTTAAAGACATAATGAATGAAGCGCTAAAAGGAATAACACCAACAGAATGGCAAATAGGTATCATAACACCAATATTTAAAAAAGGAGATAGCAGAGAGTGCCAGAACTATAGCGGAATTACCCTAATAAGCACAGTGGCCAAAATATATGCAAGAATCTTGGAGAGTAGACTAAGAAGAGAGCTGGAAGAATCGTTAGAGGAAACTCAATTTGGTTTTAGACCAAATACAGGAGTAAATGATGCGATATTCATACTAAGACAAATAGGGGAAAAGGCAATAAAAGAAGGGAGAAACGTACATGTTTGCTTCATTGATCTAGAGAAAGCGTTTGATAGAATCAATAGAGAAGACATATGGAAAACGCTAATAAAAAGGGGAATATCAAATACGTTAATAACAGGAATTCAGAGCCTATATTCAAAGACTAAGAGCTATGTAAGAGTGAAACAAGAGACCTCCAATACATTTGAAACTACAGCCGGAGTAAGACAAGGATGCATTTTGAGCCCGCTTCTGTTTACGCTAATTCTTGACGAAGGAATAAAAGAGACAAAGAAAGAAGTAAAGAAATACTACATAGGACATTGGAAATTGAGAAGAGTGGAAATTGCAGAACTATGCTATGCAGATGACATGGTCATCATAGCAGAAGACGAAAAAACCTTAACAAGGAATATAGAAATATATGACAAAGCGCTATAAAAATTAAACATGAAGATCAATAAAGAAAAAACGAAAACCATGATACTAGGAAGAAATGAACAACACCACACGATACAACTAAAAAATGAAAATCTACAGCAAGTCCAAAAATTTAAATACCTGGGGTCAATGATCTCAGAAGATGGAAGATTTGATGAAGAAATAAAAGAAAGAAGAACAACAGGAGGCAAAATATTCAATAGCATCAAACACAGCTTCTTAGGAAAGAAAGAAATACCGAAAGAGACCAGAGTACAAATATTTAAGAAAGTAGTGACACCTATACTCATACACGGAGCTGAAACATGGACATTAACGCAAAGACAAAAAGAAAAAATTACGGCTATCGAAATGAGGTTCTTGAGAAAAATAGAGGGGAAAACAAGACTGGACAGAATTGAAAACACAACCCACAGACAAAACTTAAAAGTAAAAGCAATAGAAGATAAGATAGCAGAAGGACAAATGAGACGGTATGGGCATGTAGAAAGGATGGGAGAGGAGAGAATAGTTAAAAAAGTGTTTGAAGCAAAAATTGGAAGAAAGGAACCACGAGGACGACCAAGAAGAACGTGGCTGGAAGAAGTAAAGGAGGCAGCGCAAAGAAGAGGTTTAACTTGGGAAGAAACGAAGACAGCAACACAAGATAGAGCAGAGTGGAAAGAAATATGGAGAAGACCAACGAACCAGAACTCAACCCCCTCCCCCGCAAGCCGGGGGAACGCCTTACACCCATGAGGGTAGAAAGGTGCAGGATTAAGTAAGTATATATATATATATATATATATATATATATATATATATATATATATATCATTTGCACTCTGAGTTTTAGATGTTAGGATGAATGCGAATCTCGTGAAATGATCCACTAGTAAATGCATATATGTTTTTGTCGATCTTGATCCTTCGAAACCTCCAATAGTATCTATAGAAATGATTTCAAAAGGTCTTGTAGCTGGACCCAGATGTGACATCAATCCAAGTTTATCGTGTCCTCTTGATTTGTTTTTTATACAGATTTCACAACTTTTGCAGACTTTCTTTATGTTTTTTGTCAGTTTTTTTGCTGTGTATAATGGGCTAATTGTCTTTTGTAGTTGCTTAATACCAATATGACATAGATTTTCATGTATGATTTTTATAAGTTTTAAACTGAATTCTTCAGTCAGAATAATTTTTTCTTTTTTCCTTACTTTTTTATAATATACATTGTTCCTCTGTATTAGTCTTACTTTTCTATCTTGCACTTCTTTATTTTTTTTTCTGGTCGCTTAGGATATCTTTTAAACTTATTATGTTAACTATTTTCAGTTGTTCATCTTTATTTTCATTTGCTTCTAAAATTGGGTTTCTGCTTAAACAGTCCGCTTCTAAATTTTCTTTGCCCGGGTTGTATTTTATTTTAAAATCATATTGTGATAAGTAATAGGTCAAATCTCCAAGTTCTTTATCTGTTCTAGATTTGATATTCATGTTTTCCAGAGGTTTATGGTCAGTGTATACCAAAAAGGATTTACCAATTAGCCAGTATCTTAATGCTTCTTTTATGGCTAAGCATTCTAAATATATTGCTTTTTATTCTTTTGGGCTTCATTTAATTTTTTCGAAAAATACGCTACTGGTTTTTCTTTTCCATTCGGTTGTGTTTGTTTTAAAATAGCTTCAATTCCTTCCAAAGATGCATCAGTATAAATTTGAATTGGTAAGTTTTGATCAAAAATCTCTAGCACTGGTTGTGTGCATAATAATTCTTTTATTTTAGAAAATGTTTCTTGGCATTTTTCAGACCAAATAAAATCCTGATTTTTTCTAAGTAAATTATGTAGCGGATCCAATATCATTGCACTGTTTGGTATATATTCATGGTAGAAATTTATTTTCCCTAAAAACTGTCTGACATTTTTCTTGGTTTTTGGAACAGGGAAATTTTTTATTGAGGTCAAATTATCTTTTAGCGGTTTGATTGAATTGTCTTGTATTATGTGCCCCAGGTACTTCACTGACTCTGATGCAAATGTGCATTTGGTAAACTTCAATCTGAACCCTTCATTTTTTATTGCCTCTAATAATCGTTTTACGTGATTCTTGTGCTCCGTGAAGGTTTTAGAAAATATTAGAAAAATCATTTATATAGTTGACAGCAAAATCGGTGAGTTTATATTTTCTCAGAATATTACTCAAAATTCTTTGGAATATTGCTGGCGAGGTTTTTAATCCAAAAGGTAAACAGATCCACTGGAAATGTCCCTCTTGTGTTATGAAACCAGTCTTTCCTCTATCTTCAATCCGTAGTGGAATAGACCAGAAAGCCGAATTTATATCTAATGTAAAATATTTACAGTTTCGAGTTTTCATCACCAGGTCTTCTATCCGTGGGAAAGGTTGAGCTTGAAGTACTACTATTTTATTTAGATCCCTGAAGTCGATGCAAAGTCTTGATTTTTTATTTTCATCTTTTTTAAATACTAACGTAACAGGTGCTGCGAATGGGCTGTAGGATTCTTCTTTCATTTTCCTTTCAAGTAATTTTGATATCTGTTCTTCTATTTCTTTCCTATCATCCGCCGTGCATCTGTATGGCCTTTTGCTGCAGTATTTATCGACCAACAGGTCTATTCGTGCCTCATATTTCTTCACCGTGCCTACATCATACTTATCCCTTGCAAATACCGATTTATATTCATCAATCAGTTTTATTATTTCTGATTTTTGATGAAGTGGTAAATGATCTATTTTCAATTTGAATTCTTTATCATTTATATGTTCATTGAAATTTATTAAATATTCATTTTTATTTACAGAATTTTTATCTGCTTTTTCTTTTTGAGTTGTAGAAATTTTATCTAATTTCTGAGAGATCTTCAGATTTTCATCTTGTGTTAATTTGAATTTCTTGATCAAGTCCAATCCAATTAAGAAATCATATTTGAAATTATTGTCATTAATTATGTAAACATTAGCTTGATCTTTAATATCAAAAATTTTAATATTTAAAGTTGTCAAACCACTAGTGTTACTAACACCATTAATTGTATTTAATTCTGCATTATTCAAAGTATTTGTTGTCTTCTTCAGCTTTAGCAATTTAGAATTTACTAAAGAAATATTTGAACCAGAATCGCAAATACCAAGTACTTCAAGTTTATCATTTAGTTGTAGTTTGACTTTTATTAATGGTGTTACTAGTAATTTTTTTGGTTGTTTTCATTCAATTCAGCTTCAATTGTTGAATTATTATCATGTCTAAATACTCTCTTATTTTCAGAGTTTTCTCCTCGTTTAAACCAGCATGTTTCTTCAGAGTGGTACCTTGTGCCTTTGTTCAGATTTTTGCAGATTTTACATGGCTCCTGTTCTTCCAGTTTTACTTTTGAGGTTATAGTTGTATTTTTTTTCTTGCTAAAATATCTGCTTTTGTTAATCATATGTTCATATTTACTAACTTCGTTAAATAGATCTACTGTATCTTTCACTGTTTCTCTGTCTATTCTGTTCATTATGAAATCAGGTAAACCAGCTGCAATAATGTCAATAAGCGTTCCAGCATCCATGGACCTTCTCATATCTAGCAGAAGTTTTTCCTTCTTCTAGCAATGATCCATCCTTATATTTATATGACAAAGCGTAAGTGACCGGATTCCATCCTTTGTTCGCAAAAGTTTCACAAAATTTACTTTTCCAGATTGTCCACTCCGACTTCATGCTTAGCTTTATGACCATAGAACTGTACCAATCTCAGCATGATTTATCCATAAACAATCTCAGAATCTCAATTTTTTTCTCATCACTTGATATTTCAAATCGTGCACATTCCTTTTCAAAAATATCCATCCATAGATTTGCATTTGTATTTTTACTTGTAAACTTCTCAATTACAAACTGGTCATCAATTTTTTTTATATTTTCTTCTTTAGCTTTTTGTGTATTTTCTATTAATCTTGCTAAAATTTCACTTAAAGTGTTGTCTCCATAAGCAGTTGTAGCATCAGTTTTAATAATCTGTTTATCTGTCATTTCTTCTAAAATCTGATTTTCAAATATCATATTTCCAGCTTCATCCATATATGATTTTATTATATCTTCGGTCAACATAATCCATGCTTTTCTGAATTGGTGCCTTTTTTTAAAGCATTTTTCACTATAGTATAGGTAGACGTCTTCATAATCTCAGTGTGAAAACCAACTAATTGTTTATCTTCTGGTATTAAAAAAACTCTTCCATCTTCTGTTGTTATCGAATTTATAGCGAGCACGTTTGATTTTCCGTCGCTCGACGCTTTATAAAAGAACTCAAATTGTAGCTTGCTCATTTTGTGGTTCTTCTAATAAACAAAATTGTCGTTATAAGATTATTATTTTGGTTTTATCGGAATTCAATGAAATCAGTAAACCAAATTGCGTTGCTCTATAAAAAAGATTTATTCGCTATTATTTACAAATTCAAATTAAACTATTTCTAATTCTTACCTATAAAAAGGAACGACAATTAAAGTTTATAATTTACAATACGAATTCCTTATTTTCAACTTAACTTTATAAATCTTTCACTAATTATCGTTTGACACTTGCGGCCAATCCCATTTGTTTCTTCACTAGCTTTTTCGTGTTCATAGGTTACTATCTAATGCAATAAAGAACGGGAAATTCAATTAAGGAAAATACATTTTCCTTACATATATATATATATATATATATATATATATATATATATTATTTTAGGTAAAATGACAAGTTTTGTGGTGGAGAAAAGTACTTAAGCATACATACATACATACATAAAATCACGCGTTTCCCACTTAGTGGGTTAGCAAAAACCCGAAAATAATTAGAAAATGGATGAAAGTAAGAGCTCCACTGAATCATATAACTCTTTAAAAACATTCTTCTTTTGCCTTGCCCAGAATCATCATAACATTCATACAAAGAACATATTAATGTGACCGATTTTCGGTAGCGAATAACCGCATTACGGAATTATTTAAGTATCTTGAAGCAACAAATGATTCTCGAAACTTTTTAGAAGGAGAAGTTGTTAACAGCGGCTTATTGATGCTTTGTGGCATAGCAGAGACTGATGTTTTAAAGTGCCAAGTAATTGGATTATGCCTGCAGACCAGCTCACTAACCTCGTTTCCTCATGAGGTACGCGGCTCGCTGTACCTCTGTGATAATTCCTTAAAATCTTCAAATTTCACATGTACGTGTAAAGCAGGAAACAGCAGTCGCTGCAAGCATATTGCGGCTGTTCTTATATTTTGTTCACGGTAATAAATTATTCACATATACGAATGATGGTATGTAATATTATTTTTCAACAATATTTTATCGTAGACATAAAATTAAAGATTTGGAAGTTATTTCCCAAACTGACCTAAAATGTTCGTGGAAAAACAAAAAGGAAGGTATATTGGGGCAATATAGACCTGAACCATAGTTGGAAACCAAATGTTTTAAAGAAAAAGTAAAACAAGTTCCAATTTTTGACGAACTACAAAATGAATATTGTTTGAATAAACTTTTAAAAGCTGATTCTACATCATGCCTCGCTAAGCACAGGTTAATATTTGCATTCAAATTTGGACTTATTACTGAAGTTGATATTTAAATATTTTAATTTTGTAGTGAAGGTCGAGGTACACAACATTTGAGCAATGTTGTTTCACCAGTACAAGATCTATTTAGTT
This sequence comes from Ophonus ardosiacus, assembly GCA_943142095.1. NCBI lineage: Eukaryota > Metazoa > Arthropoda > Insecta > Coleoptera > Carabidae > Ophonus > Ophonus ardosiacus. The sequence continues at coordinate 38,610,823 of OW964837.1, forward strand.
TCAAAGAGTCTGCAGTTTTAAAAGAGCTAGCTAATATGCCAATAAGACCTTTATTAAGTTGTTGTACAGATACGTACACAGGTAAACAATAAAAAAGTGTTATTCTTTGAAACTAAATTTTAAATATATTAATGATAGCAGATTTATTTGGAAACGTAGATACTGTGAAAATTCAAAAAGAAACACTACTGAATTTGACGAGATGGAAAGTAGAGAGACAGTTTAGAGTAACCGGATCAAGATGTTATGGACTTTATACGTACTCACTAGGTGATTGGCAAAAAAAAAATCAAATACGTATTTCTGGCCCAAATCTTTTTGTTCCAGAAATATGCAGTACGGAAAAAACATGGAGAGCGAGGCAAGAGAGATATATGCAAAAAATTTAAAATATGAAGTTATACAGACTGGATTAATTGTCAGCCCTTCAAATCCTTGGCTAGGATTCTCTCCTGATGGTATTTTTTTATCCAATGGAACACCAATAAAATTGTTGGAAATAAAATGTCCAATACTAGGTACTTTTCTACATATATTATCAATTGTTAACGTTGCAAATTCGTTCATTTAATTTGTAATTATTTTTAGGTCAACAGTGCCCACCGTTGGAGTGTTTCTCCAAGCGCAACTATTTAAAAATAATAAATAGTCGCATTACCCTTAATCCGAAACATGCGTACTATGGTCAAGTTCAATTAGGTATGGAAATGTTAAATGTGTCTAATTGTGATTTTTTGTATTTTATTCTAGCCATTCAAAAAGCTTTTTAAATGTTCTTGTGGACTATGACGAGAAGTTTGTAAAAGAAATGCTGTTTGATATCAAACAAAAATATTTCAATAATATGCTACATTATATTTGCCAAGAGAAGTCTACTCGTAATTTAGCTAATTAGAATACAAAATTCATCTGTATGTTACTAAAATAGTGGAGCGACTCACTTAAGCTTTTATTTTTTCAACACGTGATTTTTTTGTATATAATGTAAGTTTGTTTTTTTAATTGTATAATTTGTTGTTTTTCTTATATTAATAGTTGCAAGGTCAAAATGCCATTTATTTTGTATTACCGTATGGTTTTTTCTTAAATGATTTATAAGTTTGTCTATGTTAATGTTTGAATCCAAAATGGTATTTATTTTGTTTTATTGTATAGTTTTGTTCTTTTTTTTCATAAGTTTCGATATGACTCGAGAATTTAAAAAACTTGTTCTAGCATTATCTCTCAACATTTTAAAATTCAACACTAGACAAACCTGCTCCTGATATTATATTAAATATTAAAACAAGAGTTCTGTCTAGTGTTGAATTTATTAAAATATTGATAGCTATAGAATGGAACAAATTATTTGATTTCTCGCGTCATATTTTAACGCGCTGTGCAGAATCCTGTTAATGTTTGAATCCAAAATGGTATATATTTTATTGTATAGTTTTATTTTATTATTTTCATAAGCTTGTTTATATTAATGTTTGTATCCAAAATGGTATTTATTTTGTTTTATTGTGCAGTTTTATTGTTTATTTTTAAATGTTGCTATATTATTTTGTATATAATGTATATGTAATGTATATGTGCATATAATGTAGTGCTGGTGCTTGCTTTGATGTATGGAAGTGAATGTTGGGCATGGACGAGAAAGCATAAAAGGAGAGTGACTGCCGTGGAAATGAGGTATTTACGTGGTGTTTGTGGGTATACAAGACGGGATCGCGTGAGGAATAATTTGGTGTATGAAGAATGTATGGTTAGAAAGAATGTTGTTAAGAGAGTTGGAGTGAGTCAGTTGAGATGGTTTGATCATGTGGAGAGAATGATGAGTGAACGACTTGTAAAACGCATATATGTTGGTAAAGTTGAGGGTGTTCGATTGCATGGCCGTCCAGTGTGTAAGTGGATGGATGTGATTGGTAGTGTTTTGAAGGAGCATAAGTTTTCGAGTGGAAAAAGAAGAAGAGCATGTATGAATACGATTATGAATGTGGCTGAGGCGAAAGAAGTTTGCCTGGATAGGAATGTGAGGCGAAGGATGATTGTTTCGTAATTATTGCGGTGTGAAGATGTATGGTTAGTAAGAATGTTTTATGAGAATGGAGAGACAGCTGATCTTTTATGTGGACGAGAAGAACGAAGTATGTTTGTACAGGAATGTGTAGCGAAAGATGATTTTTGTGTAAACTATTATTGTGGTCCGGATGCGGTTATTCGCTACCGAAAATCGGTCACTTTAATATGTTATTATGTATGAATACGTTTATGAATGTGGCTAAGGTGAAAGAAGTGTGCATGGATAGGAATGTGTGGCGACGGATGATTGTTGCGTAACTATTATTGTGGTCCGGATGCGGTTATTCGCTACCGAAATTCGGTCACTTTAATATGTTCTTGTATGAATGTTATGATGATTTTGGACAAGGCGAGAGACGAATGTTATTAAAAAGTTAAGTGATTCAGTGGAGCTCTTACTTTCATCCCTTTTCTTGTTTTCGGGTTTTTGCTAACCCACTAAGTGGGAAACGCGTGATTTTGTGTATGTATGTATATTATTTTTCAAATTTGAGATCATAATTTCACAATAAATACTACTTATTAAATGTAACAATTTAATTTGGTATTATTTACAAACATCGAGACAAAAATATATTATCATTTATTGAAATTAAACAGACTCTATGCTATTAATTATAAAAACTTATTTCGTTATTTCATTACAAATTTATGTTTTATCATATTAAAAAAAATCTGTTGTGGCCAGCACAAGACCTCTCGCCATTTCCATATTAGGATATATAAGTATTGTATTGCACTTCGCTTTCGAACCGTCGTTTTATAACAAAAAATTACAGAACTTTACTCAAATATTGTTTTTTATTGTATTTAACATGTCTTCTGCACACATATAATTCTAATTATATCTATTTTTCATTGTATGAGGAAGTTTCTAAATGTCAGATTCTTCCAATTCATTAACCAGATTGGCGGTATTTCTGATGGATATATGCATTTTCCCACAATTTTACCTATAATTTCAAATATTTAATTAATAAAACAATAAGAAAAGTTAGATATACTTCCCAAAAAAAATCTATCAGCATGTCACTGAAACTACTGATATTTGACAATGACATGTGTCATGTTATAAACATTGGAATTTGTCAACTGGTTTCCTTAGTGCCTTGGCCTCTGCGATTAGTTTACTCTATAAATTATAGTGTCTTTATCTCTAAATCTATACAAGATACAATAAAAATTTTAAGTGTATTAGATAGAGAATTTTATGTTCTTCAATATTTAATTAAAAAAACTCCCAAAATATTATATTTAGAAGAAATTTTTTAAGAAACTACTACTTCCAGTTGTTCAATTGTTACCAAAACCTTTTCAGCTCTTCCCAGAAATGTCAGATTGAAGAAACTACAGTTAAATATTTTTTAAATCTTATAGTTTTTGAGGAATCGTCCCTCCAACATCCATGCATACACACACACATACACACATCCATACACACACACAGACATCATTTTAAAAATGTTATAATCGGATTCTAGGGACCTTAAATCGTGCTTATTCAATAAAATCTGGATATGCGAATTTTAGCATGAATCCAATACCTCTCTTAGCGAGAGGTAAAAACCTTAGGACATAATAAAAATAATTGCTATTATTTCTAAACACAAACAAAATTTATTGTTTTACTATTTAAATGGAAAATAAACATGAACTAAAAGTATTTAAAAAACTTGACACTGAGCGGCATGTATTCTGAACGCACCGACTGCAGATTCAAGAATAATCATCGTTGGGTCGACCAACAGCGGCAACAAATATAATTAATAAAATAATACACCTATTCATAAGGTAAATCATATGATTCTAAAGAAGTTTTATCTAATCCTCCAAATATAAGATAATGTAACATTGAAATTAAAATTTATAAAGAAATAATTTTACTAATTGCTAACAATAAAATTAACTAGGATTATTTACACATTATCGCAAATTGAAGAAAAGTACAAGAATAGTAATAAAAAATCTGATGTGGCCACCACATGACTTCCTTGTACGCCTGTTAAGCTATACATATTTTGTTAATAATTCAAATATGTATATAACCGATCCAATCATAAAATTGCACGTATTTGACATAATTATTGACATTACTTGATTAGACGCAGAATTAAATTCCCTAAAACTTATATTTGAAGCATGAAAATAAAACCATTTTTTTTTTTCAAGAAAAACTGATAAGAGCTTCAGGTAAAGTATCACTTCCGGCTTGACTATTTTAACCAAAATCTATTGTGTTATTCCCATTAATATAAAAGTCTTATATAACAAATTTAAAAAGTTTTGGATTATATTTAATATAGTTTTTCATTAAAATCTATTATAGGCTTTACTTCGTACAAGGAAGTAAAATGCAATAAATTAAATTTAAAAATTTATCCTCACTTAGAACAGGCGATGACAAATTTGTAATGGCACAAGCTATTGTATATATTTTATCTATGTAGGGTAAAATATGTTGAACTTTGGACATTTACGATGAAGAACTTGATGAAATAATTAAAAGACTTTTATAAATATATGACTTTTATTTATAATAAATTATTTTAACACACATCTATCATATATTTTTCGTAACAATAATAATCATATTTTTATTTTCATGGATGACTAAAATTGTTCGTCTTCAACATCCCCGCTCGAACAATGTATCCATTTCTTGAAACCCTAGTTTTTTTTTCTGTGTTTTATAAAAACTTCTTTTGAGAGACCTTTTGTAAACATATCAGCAACTTGATCTTCTGATCTTATATACTTTATTATAATATCGTTGTTTGTTACTTTTTCTTTTATAAAGTGGTGACGAATATCAATGTGCTTGGTACGTTTATTACTTCCTTGGTTCCTCACTAAAGATATGCAGCTTTGATTATCTTCATAGACAATTGCTGGTTCATTATATTTTAAATCCATATCACGAAGTAAATTTTTTAACCATAAAATTTCACAAGTTGCAGAACTTAAAGCAAGATACTCTGCTTCGGTAGTAGACAGAGCTACGGTTTTTTGTTTTCTTGACGCCCAATAAAGTATGCAATCATTTACTTGTAATACAAATCCAGTATATGATCTCCTGTTACATGAATTTGCCCAATCTGAGTCTACATATCCGGTTAAACCACTTGATTCGTTTCCAGTGTACTGCAAAATAAAGTTTGATGTTGTTTTTAAATATTTTGCCACACGAATTAGATAATTCCAATGATTATCATTTGCACAATCTTGAAATTGACTAAAATAGCTTACGCAATAGCAAATATCTGGTCTACTTCCTAACATGATGTACATTAAACAGCCAATAAGTTCACGATATGGTTTCTTTGTATAATTTTCGATATTCTTTTCTTTATCTAACTTCAATCCACATTCTATTGGAGTATGAACAGGTTTGAAATTTTCTAAATCAAATCTCTTTATTATTGAATCTATATATTTCTTTTGATCTAAAGACAAAATTTTTCTTTCTCGATTTCTATTTATATTTAAGCCTAGATAATTCTTCATTTTAAACTTTTTCGTAAGTTTGTTCTTCATATTTAATACTTCTTCCAATGAGTTACTCATAACAATTAAATCATCAACAAATAATATTAAAATGAACATTTCGGTATTTCTTTCGAATCTTCTATAAATGCAGTAATCACTTTCTGATTGTTGAAATCCAATTGACATAAGGAATTTATGTAAACAAGAATTCCAACAACGTGGAGTTTGTTTGAGTCCGTACAATGACTTTTTAAGAAGATATACTTTGTTCTGATCTTTAACAAAACCTTCAGGTTGTTGCATATAAATTATTTCTTCTAAAGTTCCATTTAAGAATGCATTCTTTACATCCAACTGATGAATTTCAAAATTCTTGTAATTTCCTATTGCCAACATAGTTCTTATTGATGATAACGTTGCTACTGGGGAATATGTTTCAAAATAGTCTATTCCTTTTCTCTGAGTATATCCCTGCGCAACAAGTCTTGCTTTATACTGTTTTTCACCATTTGTACCTGTTTTATTTTAAATATCCATTTGGATTTTACTATCGGCATATTATTAGATGGTTTATCAACAAGAATCCAAGTTTTATTTTCCAGTAACGATGACATTTCTTCATCTATAGCTTTCTTCCACATATCTTCATCTGATCTGCCACGAATATCTTCTAATTTATTTGGGATGTCATCAAGATAATTCATAGCACTAAGAGCTACATAGGACATTTCATAATCGTTATGCCATACTGGTTTTTTAGTTTCCCGACTTGATCTTGCAGAAATTTGTTGTTCATTTGTATCTGTTTCTTCAACATTTTCATTCAATGTATTTTTGTTTTCATATATTTCTGTCTCATCTTTTTCTTCAATTTCTTCTAATAACAAATTTGACTTTTTACTATAAATTTCATTATTTTTCTTAATTGATTCTTCATCAAATATTATATCACGAGCAAATTCTACTTTCCTTACTTCTGGATTCCAAATTCGATAACCACTTGATGAATATCCAACCATATACCCAATGCTACTTTTTACATCAAGCTTTCCTCTCAACTGCTTTGGAATATGGCTATAAGTTTTACATCCAAATATTCGAATTTTTGATAAATCTGGTTTCGTTCCATACCACATTTCTGCCGGCGTACAATTTTTATTTTCGTTCTTGAGAGCACTTGTTGGACTTCTATTTAACAAATAGGCAGCTGTTTGAACAGCTTCTCCCCATAAATATTTTGGTAAGTTTGCACCAAGTATCATTGATCTAGCTCTATCCAAAAGTGTTCTATTCTTTCTTTCACTCACACCATTCAATTCTGGAGTATATTTTACAGTTTTCTCAAGTTCTATTCCTTCTTCTTTAAAATAATTTGCAAATTCCGTTGAACAATATTCGCCTCCATTATCACAACGTAGACGATTAATCTTTGTTCCAAACTTACTAGTTGCCAGCGCATTATATTCTTTAAAGCAACTAAATACTTCACTTTTCTTTTTTAATAAATACACCATAGTAAAGTGTGAATAATCATCAATAAAGGTTACATAATACCTTTCTTTCTTCCATGTTTGAGGTTCAACTGGTCCCCACACATCTAAATGAATCAATTCTAGGATTCTTGATGATCTTCTTTCAACTTTTTTTAAATGGAAGTCTTGTTTGTTTACTTACTACGCATGTTTCACATAAAGATTCCTTATTATTAGCATTTGACAACAATATTCCTTTAGCCATATTGAACTTGGACAACTTTGTTAAAGACTCCTTTTTTAGATGACCCATTCTCATATGCCAAAGTTCATAATCAGATAATAAATTTGTACTTAAATTTGCAAAGTTTCGTTCTAATTCAATGTTTAAAAGATACAAATTGTTCATTTTTATACCTTCTAATATTGGTTTACCATTTCTATAAATTCTGACTTTATTATCTTTGAAAATAATCATTCCACGGTCTTCCAATTTTGCTACAGATATTAAATTTACCATTAACGTTGGTACGTATAATACATTTTCTATAGTACATTTTACATATTTATTGTTATTTATCTTCACACTACTTGGATAGTCTTTATCTTCTGAGCTTCCAATTTTATTCCGTTTTTCGCTACATTTATTTGAACAGGCGAACTTAAAAAATTCAATTCGCTGAAATATTCTTCATTATTCACCATATGATGACTTGCACCGCTGTCTATATAACATTTAAAGTTTTTCGAAATTACTTCAGTTTGATTAGCATCACCGTCAAATGTTAAAACGATGAATTGAAACATTGAAATGTAGACATTAATTTTTAAGTTTTACACGCCACGAAGATGAACTACGAACTGCGTTGATTTAATAAGATGGCGTATTGGAATGGAAGCGGAAATTGTTAATGTATGGAGAAGCATAAGAAGAGTAATTTTTATTTAAAGTTAAGATGTAAATGGCGGTAGACTTTTAAATATGTGTGGTTCCGGAAAGGAGTTCTGGTCGTTTACTAAAAGTTAGTTTTCTTTTAAATGTTTTAAAATTTCGTATTTTTCAAGTAGGATTAATTTATGGTAGTTAGTTTCATTGTGTAAAAGTGTTGCATTTTCTAGTGTTGCAGTATGATTATTATCTTTTAGGTGTGTGCCAAATGCAGATTGGGGGTTATTTCTTAGGTGTTCTTTAAAACGTGTTTTTATGATTCTTGATGTTAACCCTATGTATTTGCTGTCGCAGTCATTACAATTTAATTTATAAATGCCACTTTTTTCCAAATCGTTGATTTTTGGTTTACTATTGTTTAAAATATTATTTATAGTTGGTTGTGATTTTGAAGTTAGAGTTATATTATATTTATTCGTAATATGTTGCAATTTAATATGAATATTCTCATAGTATGGAATTGAAATAAACTGTTGTTTTTGTTTAACATGTTTGTATATTTTATTATTTATGATTTGTTTTATATTATTATAGCAATTTTCTATATATGATATTGGGTAATTATTATTTATACCTATGGTTAATATTGTGTTATATTCTATGGTGAAGTTTTAATTTGACATATTTCGTAATATGTTGCAATTTAATATGAATATTCTCATAGTATGGAATTGAAATAAACTGTTGTTTTTGTTTAACATGTTTGTATATTTTATTATTTATGATTTGTTTTATATTATTATAGCAATTTTCTATATATGATATTGGGTAATTATTATTTATACCTATGGTTAATATTGTGTTATATTCTATGGTGAAGTTTTTATTTGACATGGGAGTGTTAAGTAGGCGGTGAAACATAAAATTAAACGCAGCCTGTTTTATTTTTGGATTATGATATGAATGTTTTGGAATAATTATATCTGTGGATGTTTCCTTTCTAAATATTTTATATTCTATATTATTTGTGTTAGAGTTTTTTAAAGTAAGGAGTCATTCATTCATAATGTTGAATCCAAGGAGATATCCTTTAAATTCTACCAGTTGAAGAAAACATTGAACAAACTACACAGACTACAACAACATCTAATTCACTACACCGAAGTTTTTACGCATAAAACTTAAAAATATGAGTAAACGCCAAGAAGATGAACTACACAATAAGTTATTGAGAAAAGAAATAAGAAGACAACTTAAAATCAGCTGCAATATTGACATGAAACTAAAATTTCTCCATAGACATATATTACGCTTTCTCCACACATTAGAATACGAAGTATTAATTCAACAATTAGAAGAAACAATACACCATGAAAACTATAAAATCGATCAAACTAGAAGAAAGAAACTCAATAAACTTATAAAACTTAAAAATAAAGAAAATCAAATTTATGTACAACAACAACAACAACAACACAGAACAAATGACATCAAGGAAAGCACATCACATTACACATTCCCGCCAAGAACTACAAATCTATCCGCCACGACCTTCACAACGACCGAAGAAACAATTCTATATTTGGGTCACAAATACGCCCCACCACCCAAGAAACCAAAGATACCGAAAATAGCGATAGATTTAGAAACACAAAAATATATCACCACCCCCAAAACAAAGAATTGAAAACCGAAATTGAACAACACTTACAACAAGTACAAAAATTGGTAAGTAATCGTAACAATAGAAATCAGACCATTATGATAAAGAAATAATAAATAACTTAAAAACAATAAAAGAAAAAATAACAAATAATAACTTAACAGTAACCAAAGCAGATAAAAACGCGGGACTAGTCATTGTAGATACGGACACATACATAGAAAAAACTAACAATTTTTTTATTGAAAATAATATGAAATTGATAAAAACAACTCCTCTAAATTCATACAATGCCAAAATAAGACACATAATTAATAACAGAATCTCTACACTTTTTAAATTCAACATCAATCAACAATTCTAGCGGCCACTTCTCCAGCATAACCTATTGTGAACAAACCATACACAATGCATTGCCATGGCCACAGAGATATACCAAGAATAATTATTAAAGAAATTAACGAATAAATGATAATAAAATGCACATTAAAACAGAGCATTAATAAAAATAATACATATAAAAATTATCAGACGCTGGTAAGTGATGAATATATTAATGTTGATGATACTAACCTCTTAAATTTTATAGGTTATGGCTGCAATTAATAAACAAATGTATTTATTCGCTATATATCGTAAGAGTGCCGCTTTAAAATTATTATAAATAAATTGTATGTATTATAACAAATATATTAATATATATTTTGTAATACCACCACCCGTAGAGGATGTGTAAAAAATTAATAAAGTTTGCGTTACATATCCTATGTGTATATATTTTTAGATATCTCCTATATAAGTTCTCGTGCCGCTTTAAAATTATTATAAATAAATAGTATGTGTTACAACAAAGTATTTGACATATATCTTAATATAGCGCCCCCCGTAGGAAGGTACGAAAAAAAAAATCATAAAAATTGTGTAGTCCTTCCTATGTGTAATCTTAAATATGTCCTAAATAAGTCCGCGTGCCGCTTTGAAATTATTATAAATAAATTGTATGTGTTACAACAAAGTATTTGACATATATCTTAATATAGCGCCACCCGTAGGGGACGGGTAAAAAATTCATAAAATTTGTGTTGGTTCATATATGTGTAATCTCAAATATCTCCTCCTAAATAAGTCCGCGTGCCGCTTTGAAATTATTATAAATAAATAGTGTGTGTTATAACAAAGTATTAAATATATATCACCCCCCGTAGGGGGCTGGTAAAAAATTCATAAAGTTTACGTTACCTATCCTATGTGCATATATTTTTAGATATCTCCTATATAAGCCCGCGTGCCGCTTTGAAATTATTATAAATAAATTGTGTGTGTTATAACAAAGTATTTAACATATATCTTAATATAGCGCCCCCCGTAGGAGGGTACGAAAAAAAATCATAAAAATTGTGTAGTCCTTCCTATGTGTAATCTCATATATCTCCTAAATAAGTCCGCTTGCCGCTACGAAATTATTATAAATAAATAGTGTGTGTTACAACAAAGTATTTAACATATATCTTAATATAGCACCCCCCGTAGGTGGCGGGTAAAAAATTCATAAAATTTGTGTTAGTTAAAATATGTGTAATCTCGAATATCTACTAAATAAGTCCGCGTGCCGCTTTGAAATTATTATAAATAAATAGTGTGTGTTATAACTAAGTAATAAATATATATAATAATATAGCAACCCCCGTAAGGGGCTGGTAAATAATTCATAAAGTTTGCGTTACCTATCCTATGTACATATATTTTTAGATATCTCCTATATAAGTCAGCGTGACGCTTCGAAATTACTATAAATAAATAGTGTGTGTTATAACAAAGTGTTTAACATATATCTTAATATAGCGCCCCCCGCAGGAGGGTAGGAAAAAAAATCATAAAAATTGTGTAGTCCGTCCTATGCGTAATCTCAAATATGTCCTAAATAAATCCGCGTGTCGCTTTGAAATTATTATAAATAAATAGTGTGTGTTACAACAAAGTATTTAACATATATATTAATATAGCGCCCCCCGTAGGAGGGTACGAAAAAAAATCATAAAAATTGTGTAGTCTTTCCTATGTGTAATCTCAAATATCTCTTAAATAAGTCCGCGTGCCGCTTTGAAATTATTATAAATAAATAGTGTGTGTTACAACAAAGTATTTAACATATATCTTAATATAGCGCCCCCCGTAGGAGGGTATAGGGCTGTCAAAATCTGCTGAAATTGCTAACCGGTTAACCGTCGGTTTACAGACCGGTTAACCGAAAAACCGAATAACCGGTTTTAAGTCAATAACCGGCCGATTTTTAACCGGTCAAAAAACCGGTTTTTTAACCGGTCAAAAAACCGGTTTTTAACCGGTCGGAAAACATGTTTTTAACCGGTCAGAAAACCGGTTTATAACCTTTAATTTGGTGCATGTTCAAAAGTTTCCTCAAAACGTATCGAGTTTTAAGGGCGCCGTTAACTTTTAGGAAACATCGTACTTCTTCTTTGGGAAATTTCGGTAAACTTTGCAAAGTTTCCCTTTGTGCACTAAAATCTTGACAATTTATTGTTTAGCAATGGTATATGATATACGTATACCGGGAGTTTATTTTATCAGTAAACATAGGGTATATCATTGCCATAGTTACGGTATGAATGTTTGACAGCAGTGTATTGAAGCGTTTATTTTATGAGTAAACATAGGCGTTTAACATGGGAAGCAGTTTTTTGTAAATACATAGTGTCCGGCTAAAAATCTAACCATGCTATTGAACATGATAATAGTACATTACATTCTTGTATATTATTTAATATTAATTACTTTAATAATATTGCAAAAATTACAATAAATTACAAAAATTGTCAAATAAATAATTGTTTCAATTTTTTATTATGCAATATGAAAAAATTTCCGAATGTCTCCGTGGCGCAGTGGTCATAACACTATATTTCCATATTACAATCATTTGAAAATAATAATAACATTGTAATAAAGAAAGAGAAAATGATTGAGAATAATTGATTACAATAATCAAAATATTGATGTAATAACAATGCATTGTATTTTATTTGATAAATAGAGTAAAGACATAATATTTGCACAAATTTATTATATTTCAGTTATTTTTATTAATATCAAAGGAAATACAATGTATTGTTATTGCATCAATATTTTGATTATTGTAATCAATTATTCTCAATTATTTTCTCTTTATTTATTACAATGTTATTATTATTTTTAAATGATTGTAATATGGAAATATAAACTGATTTTTAAAAGTTCAACAATTTTTATGTAAAAAAAATAAAATAATTACCTCAATGGGGAATCGAACCCTAACCAAAGATTTCAGACGCTAGTGTTATGACCACTGCGCCACGGAGACATTTGGAAATTATTTCATATTACATAATAAAAAACTGAAACAATTATTTATTTCACAATTTTAAGTAATTAATATTAAATAATGTACAAGATGTAATGTACTATTATCATGGTTATATTTTTAGTCGGACATTTGTATTTACAAAAAACTACTTCCCATGTTAAACGCCTATGTTTACTCATAAAATAAACGCTTCAATACATTGCTGTCAAACATTCATACCGTAACTATGGCAATGATATACCCTATGTTTACTGATAAAATAAACTCCCGGTATATGGTATGCGAGCAATATCTTCGATTATTATTCATGTTTCACCAACTCCGTATTGATTCGGAAGGTTGTTGAAATGCTGTATTTAAAATTGTTTTCGATGTTGTTCATATAGATCATCGCGTCTAATACAACTTTAAAAAATTTTTGTCATAAATTTTAATTATTACTCTATATTCAACGATTGCTGAAGATGGGCTTTCCCTAAGCCCGAAGCGTCCGTAATAATAGTATATTACATCCGAGGTGGGAAATGTTTCATTACATCCGAGGGCTTATGTATATTACCGAGAGGCGAAGCCTCGAGGTGAGATAAAGCGCGAGGCTGTAATGAAACTCCCACCGAGGTTATGTATCTTATTTTATTCACAATCATCCTCATTTTAAATCAATAATTTTCAAAATAAATCAATGAGTTTTAACCTTTAATTTTATTAATATTTTTTGACAGCTCTCTTAAAATTTGTTTTAACTTACTTTATTATAAGGATCTATGACAATGTTGCTAGGCAACCTCTACATAAACGTTTCCAACCCAAGAGGTAAAATCTGTTATTTCCAACCTAAGAGAATGTCATTAAAGTTAAGAATGACGTAAATCCCAACCTCCAAAAGGTTAGGAATCGGTATATTACTATAATGATTGCGAATAAAGAATTTTACAATACACGTGGACCATTTATGCCTTTTGTTTTCATCTATAAACCATTCAACGCTTGGTCCTTTCACCCCTTTCTTCATTATTAATATCACGAGCTTATATTTAATGAGAGAATATAATGAATTTTTATTAAAATTAACTGTCAATGTTGTAAAAATGCCATAGCAGTTAGTAACGAATAGAAATAAGGTGATATTCTTTGTTTTTTATCATCGCTGTGATAGACATGTAACTATGGAAATTCTGAATGTTGATTGGCGGAAAACATATCACGTGACTAATGAATTATTTCCTATTTCAATGTAATTTACTTTTATTTCAAAAATATTATTAAAAGAAATAATAACAAATTAAGGTTGGTAACATTGACAGTTTCAATAAGCATTTGAAATTTATTTATTTTGATATATGGCATTTTGTCAAGAGCTATTTAGACGTTAGGTTATAGTTAATTTTTTTAAAAAAAAAGTGCTATGAACCTGTTAGAAACCGATTAAAAACCGGCTATAAACCGGCTACTAACCGGTTAAAAACCGGCTATTGACCGGTTAAAAACCGGCTATTGACCGGTTAAAAACCGGCTATTGACCGGTTAAAAAACCGGCTATAAGCCGGTTAAAAACCGGCCATTAACCGGTTAAAAACCGGCTATAAACCGATTAAAAGCCGGCTAAAACCGGTTAACCGGCTAGCCGAATATTTCATTATTGAAAAACCGGTTTCCGGTTAACCGATTAACCGGTTAACCGGTTAACCGAATACTTTTGACAGCCCTAGAGGGTACGAAAAAAAATCATAAAAATTGTGTAGTCCGTCCTATGTGTAATCTCAAATATCTCTTAAATAAGTCCGCGTGCCGCTTTGAAATTATTATAAATAAATAGTATGTTTTACAACAAAGTATTTAACATATATCTTAATATAGCGCCCCCCGTAGGAGGGTACGAAAAAAAATCATAAAAATTGTGTAGTCCGTCCTATGCGTAATCTCAAATATCTCCTAAATAAGTCCGCGTGCCGCTCTGAAATTATTATAAATAAATAGTGTGTGTTACAACAAAGTATCCAACATATATCTTAATATAGCGCCCCCCGTAGGAGGGTACGAAAAAAAATCATAAAAATTGTGTAGTCCGTCCTATGTGTAATCTCAAATATCTCTTAAATAAGTCCGCGTGCCGCTTTGAAATTATTATAAATAAATAGTATGTTTTACAACAAAATATTTATCATATATCTTAATTTAGCGCCCTCCGTAAGGGGCGGGTAAAAAAATCATAAAATTTGTGTTGGTTCATATGTGTGTAATCTCAAATATCTCCTAAATAAGTCCGCGTGCCGCTTTGAAATTATTATAAATAAATAGTGTGTGTTATAACAAAGTATTAAATATGTATCATAATATATATGCACCCCCCGTAAGGGGCTGGTAAATAATTCATAAAGTTTGCGTTACCTATCCTATGTGCATATATTTTTAGATAACTCCTATATAAGTTCGCGTACCGCTTTAAAATTATTATAAATAAATAGTATGTGTTATAACAAAGTATTAAATATATATTTTAATATAGCGCCCCCCGTAAGGGGCGGGTAAAAAATTCATAAAATGTTGGCTGTCTTGTAATTGAGAGAAAAAGTTCGATTTACACACGGGAAATATTCTGAAGGAAAGTACAAATTAAATTATAATAACCATTTCTCTTCATAACATTAAATGAATTTACGAGTAGCATGTTTAGATATATGAATATATTATATTTATAGAAAAAATAATAATTTAGTTCTATTCCGACAAAACAAATCCCACAGGATCTAAATTTACAGAGTGTAAGTTTAGCTTTCAAAATGCGGCAATATTAACAAGTTTAAGTTTGTACATACATATATTTTTCAAATATCTCTTATATAAATCTATCGGTTACGAATTATTATAAATTAAAAGTATATAATATAGTAAATTAAGAAATATAATAACAAAAATAATCATGATCTAAAGTATATTTTGATTTTCTTATAAAATTATTTATTATTCAATTTTGACGTTTTAAACTGTCCCTATTAACTCCATAGCAACAACTATATGTAACACTTTATTCACAAGAAGTGAATTAAAAAATTTTAAATCACTCTCGCAAAATTTTAACTCACTCTGCAACAAATAATGCATTTAAAATAACATCAGGTACGAAAATAACACTCCCCATAGTATTTATCAGACATTATCGTCCATTTTCATTAGTTTTCACGGCACAAATGACAGACAATAAAGCATTTTAAATATATGACTTGACGTCTATCAGCGACGATTGTCATGCTCAGCCTATGCTAACTGAACAGTTTTTTATTTTGCCAAAATTAAATATTATAATGATTTTTATTATTATTTCGTTAAAATTGAATAAAATATTGTACGAACCACGTGAGCTAAGAATGTTTATTCACTCGAAGAAATTAACTAAACTTTCGTCTCATGAATAAACATTACCTTAGCTCACTTGGTGTGTAAATATCTATTAGGTATTAATTTTAACAATACCAGATTTGGTCATTCTTTATAATTAATACACCTTTAGTAAACTTTGTATACTCCTTGCCAATGCTATAGAATCTTATTTTACAATTATAAAAATATATTATATTATATTTTATACTAATATTAATTATTGTAAATGCTGTGTGACCAACAATTAAATAAGTACCATATAATATAAACCCAGTTTATTAATAATGAATGATATAAGATGAGTACAAAATATTGTAACATTTCATAAGAAAATACAAAACAATTATTTATTTTGTTGTCATGGAAAACCTAGATCCAATTTTTGAAGTTATTTTATATTAATCTTTTGATGGGAAGCTCTTCTCCCATAGCTGTGTCGTACATGTGGCTGTTATGGGATGGAAATACGTTTTTCATTAAAAACTTTGTCAAAGTGCAATTAATTACAGTGTTTCTATTGATATCCTCCCGTTTTGTCATTGTTAACATTCTTCTTAATTATTATTTTTTCCACTGTTGCCCATATTTTGGCAACTCCTTCTGAAGGAACACATCAAAACCACTTACGAATTAAAACACAGATATTAAAAAATAACTTAAAACAATTAGAAATAGCTTTACCTTTTTATTTTCTTTAACAATATTATGTATGTTTTTCTTTTGTAACTATTGTAAAACTTCAACGTCAAAGGATTATTATTCCACCCATTTTGTGCTCTGCAATGACAATATATTGTTAATAATGTACTGTATGTGAAATAGGTAATTAATTAAGTAATTTATTTT
The DNA here is from genome assembly GCA_943142095.1 of Ophonus ardosiacus. Classification (NCBI taxonomy): domain Eukaryota; kingdom Metazoa; phylum Arthropoda; class Insecta; order Coleoptera; family Carabidae; genus Ophonus; species Ophonus ardosiacus. The sequence continues at coordinate 38,627,985 of OW964837.1, forward strand.
AAATGTTTAAATAATATACCTTTTAATCTGCTATATCTAATTCTAAAATTCGATATTTATCGATATTAATCGATATTTATCGATAATTATCGATGTTTATCGATATTTATCGATAATTATCGATGTTTATCGATAATTATCGATGTTTATCGATAATTATTGATGTTTATCGATAATAATCGATATTTCAATATTAATCGATATTTATCGATAATTATTGATCAATATCAAAAATATCGATATTTTCGATATTGATCGATAGTTATCGATAATTATCGACATTTATCGATAAATATCGAAATATCGATTTATCAAAATTTTATCGATTTATCAAAAAATAATTTCATTTTCAAGCCGATATTTTTAAAAATATCGATAATATCGATAATTATTGATATATCGATATTTTCCCAGCCCTAATATATATATATATACAGGTATCCCATTTAAGGTACGAATGCATTGGTATCTCGAGAACCATAAGAGCTACGAGGTTGGTTAAATTAGACAAAAATTGCCCCATTAGGAGGCTATTTTAATGGTGTTTTGTTATTTGCGAAAAAATGCATAGGTCACTAGATATAGGTGAAAATGTAAATTTAGCGATTTTCTTTATTCGCTTATAACTTTGTTATATGAAATAATACGAGATTCTGGTTTGCACTTTCTTAAGACACTTTTATATGGTGAATTTGCAGAAGTACTCAAATTTTTTTTATATCTAACCATTTACTAGTTACTGATAGCAACTTTTATTTTTCATATGGAGGTCATATTACTATGGCATTTTTAAATGGAGATTTTTTTTTAGCTTTACAATGATATAAAACAATAATAATTTATATTTATAATTAACAGAAAAATAAACAAAAATTGTTATTTATACTAAAATTAAATTGAAAAAAGTAAACCGAAGACTGCTATGAGTGCTATGGAAAAAACGAACAACAAAAAGTGCAACATTTGAATTTCTGAATTTTACTTGACAATAGTAGATTATTACGAGTATTAAACGAACTTCTTTGACAACGAATGTAACAACTCAACATCATATTTTTCCCAACGAGAAAAATTTATTTTTATTTCAAAAAAATTTTGACGTGATTTTCTGAGGGAAAATCACGCGTCACACTTACCCGCAGCAGCTCGAGGGTTGGTAGTGGTTGCGCGAGGTCGAGGGTTCCTAAAGGGTGGTTGAACAGGGATGAAATGATGGGCGCCAGTTATGTCGGGTTAAGAGAAGACACAACAACTCAAAAGAAGTTACAGTAAAATTTAAGTTTATTTAAAAATTCGCAAAATAGTTTTAAGATAAATTTTAATCAAAGTTATTAATTGCAAAAAACAACCCAAAAAAAATATGGTCGTACACACCTGGCTGAAGACCTGATTCGAGGTTACAAAAAAATGATGGATCCTAGAGATGAGTGGGCCGCTGGAGGGGGTAACCTGTCGCACAGCGTCGTGGTACGTTCGGACCGACTGCCTCGCTGATGACGGCTACGATCTGCCAAGTCCGCCTCGCTGATGACGGCTACGATCTGCCAAGTCCTCCTCGCTGAATATGCCGACGCGTTGCCCAACTTTCGTCAGAGCAGGTTCACGCTAATGGTGACGTTAAAACTACGCAGGGCGGCATCCAGAGGCACGAGGGCTTAGACGTAGTGGTGATCGCTCTAAGTCTTATGAACGGCACTTTCAGGCAGCGAGTGTGTATAGCTTGCGGAAGCGGTCTCTCCTCTCAATGTGAACTTTGCGGAGATGATTCACCGCCCCAGCGATTCAAACAACTCAGGACCGGGACGTTGAAAAATCATAAAAAAGACCATAAATTTTAGGCGTTGCTACAAAAGAATTTAGTACAAAAATACAAAAAAAATCGTATTTACAATAATCGTAATAGCAAAAATATTCCTGATAAAAATGTGAAACTACTTGTCAAAAATAATTTTCTTTTTAAAACTGTGTACAAAAAAACAAGAAAACAGCTGGCCAAGCTGTAGTGGACAGTGAGCCTCTCTCTATTAGAGCAAGATAGGGTTAGTAAAATGATTTGAGCTCTTGCTTTAAGAGAAATTTCTCTAGTCGGCGGAATTTTATAGTAACAAAATTTTTGAACTAGTTAGCCTAAAAATTACTAGATAAAAGTTTAAGATAAATAAACGGCTTACCCAGAAGTCGAAGATATTTTAAGATAGTTTAAGAAAAGCTCGTAAAAACTTGACGAGCAACAATACAACCTTGTTACTGTGACGTCGAATCAGCGATAGCCACGTCTGCAACTCCGCCGTATAATTTAGCTAACGAGCTGTATAAAAATGCAGTAAAATTGAATAACAAATTGTTATATGATCCCAAAAAACCTATTAAAGAATTTATATAAATTTTTCCAAGCAATTTTAGCCAAAATTATAAAGAAAAGATAAATTTAGAGATAAATTTTTGGACAAAAATTATTGAACAAAAAAATATAATTTATATAAATTTAAACAAAGAAAAAACATGACAAATAGCCAATTTTTAATCCCACTAAAAGTATTAAACCCAACCAAAAAGGTTGCCAAAAACACAAAAAGTTAAGCAGAATATTACGAAATAAAAAGGGAATTTAAAGCAAAAGTGAAAGCGTTAAACGCTGGGGGCCGGTGAACCGTACTGGTTCATCATAAAAAGGAATAGTCAAACAAAAAAACTATTATCGCCCCGTTCGGGTTTTTGCCGTGCCGCTACTGCATTTGCTGAATGTCTATGTAAAATTTTGACAAACAACTGATATGAACAACAAAAATATAATTGAAACTTACCCAATCAGATGTTAAACTAGCCAAATAAATGAATAAAAGATAACAAAAGTGTATCATAACACCGATGATACAAGATAAAGATAATAGCACTGCAAAATTTGGAAAAAATACAGTCAGCACACACGCAGTCTGCGTCACGTCAAGAACACGAAATGAATCGACCACATGTGCTCGTGTACGTGTACGTGTTCCGTTTACGCGGAAACACCCAAAAATATGTAGCTAATCAAATTGAACACTAAGATTTAAAAAAAAAACCGCGTAACGATTTTTGAAATTGTTACAATATATATATATATATATATATATATATATATATATATATATATATATAGGGTGTAACAACATGATATGTCACAAATACGTGGACGTGTTTTAGTAACAAAAACAAGAAAAAAAAGTCCCTTAAACTTTTGCCCTACCTTGATTCGTTTTTATGTTACAAGGTGTTAAAATATTTCGATAAAAGCGGATTGTGTTCTCGCGCGCTACAATGCATTTGAATCCGGTAGGCCATGAAAACAATAATGGCACCTATTACAGAGGGTAGGTTGTATGAATAAAGCACACTGTGTTTTTATTTTTTAATAAAATGGCTTATTGACGATCGATTTCGCCGTTTTTACGGCATCTTCAGGTCAATGCTGAAAAATTGTTTTTGTTTTAGTAAACAGTAAAAGTATTTTGATATTGTAGAAAAGTTAGATTTTTTAATAAATTATTTAAAAATATTATATGCTAATATTGTAACCATGTGTTAAGATTGAAAAAAAATTAGAATGTAAGGTTATGAGTGAGTAGTTGCAACAATCATAAATTATAAGTATTGAAAAATTGAACTTACCGTCTGCAAAGAACGTAAAAAGAAATACATGATGTTATATTGTATGTAGAAATATGTAAAAATTACTTTATAAAGTTAAAATACAACGTGTTCATGTTGTAGAGTCAAGAAATGGAGACAGAATGAAATGGGAAGTGTAGTTGTGTAGTAGTTGAAAACAGGGATGTAGATGGAACTATTGTTGTTGTGTGTTGGGTTTTTTGAAGGGCGGCAAAAATTTAAACATGTAATGCTCTGGGAAATCTATGTTCTCGTTTAAGAGTTGTTGATTATTGTGTTTATGTAGTAGGATTTCATATTTTTCTAATATTTGTATTTGTGATAGTTTGATTCTGCATGTAGTAATTGTATATTTTCTATATTTGTGGTGTGGTTATTGTTTATTAAATGTGTTCCTACAGCTGATAGTGGTGTATTTTTGATGTGTTCTTTAAAACGTGTTTGAAGGTTTCTGGTTGTGAGCCCGATATAAATACTATTACAATTGGAACATGATATTTTATATATTCCGCTTTTTTCTATGGGTAGTTTTTTTGGTTTGCTGTTGTTGAGATTAGGTTGTGATTTAGGAACTAAGTTTATATTGTATTTGTTAGTTGTGTGTTGTAGTGTGTTGTGTATGTAATTGTAGTATGGTATAGATATGTATGTATTATTTTTAAATTTAATGTGTTTGTATATTTTAGTTTGAATTAAATGTCTGTCTTTAGTTTTGTTGTATATATTTTCTATTTTTGTTAATGAGTAATTATTGTTTAGGCCTATGTTACAAATGTTATTGTATTCTGTATTGTAGTTATTTTCTGAGAGGGGTGTTGTTAACAAACGGTGGAAATAAAAATTCAAAGCTGTTTGTTTGATTTTAGGGGAATGATATGATGTATTAGGAATTATTATATCTGTTGAGGTAGGTTTTCTGTAAATATTGAAAGCTATATTAGTATTGTTTCTTTGAAGTGTCAAGTCTAAAAAGTTAAGTTTATTGTTTGCTTCTATTTCTAATGTAAATTTTATATTTGAGATATTATTAATATTATTATGAAATGTAATAAGTTCTTGTTGAGTTCCTGTCCAGAATACTAAAATATACAAACACATTAAATTTAAAAATAATACATACATATCTATACCATACTACAATTACATACACAACACACTACAACACACAACTAACAAATACAATATAAACTTAGTTCCTAAATCACAACCTAATCTCAACAACAGCAAACCAAAAAAACTACCCATAGAAAAAAGCGGAATATATAAAATATCATGTTCCAATTGTAATAGTATTTATATCGGGCTCACAACCAGAAACCTTCAAACACGTTTTAAAGAACACATCAAAAATAGACCACTATCAGCTGTAGGAACACATTTAATAAACAATAACCACACCACAAATATAGAAAATATACAATTACTACATGCATAATCAAACTATCACAAATTACAAATATTAGAAAAATATGAAATCCTACTACATAACACAATAATCAACAACTCTTAAACGAGAACATAGATTTCCCAGAGCATTACATGTTTAAATTTTTGCCGCCCTTCAAAAAAACCCAACACACATCAACAACAATAGTTCATCTACATCCCTGTTTTCAACTACTACACAACTACACTTCCCATCTCATTCTGTCTCCATTTCTTGACTCTACAACATGAACACGTTGTATTTTAACTTTATAAAGTAATTTTTACATATTTCTACATACAATATTACATCATGTATTTCTTTTTACGTTCTTTGCAGACGGTAAGTTCAATTCTTCAATACTTATAATTTATGATTGTTGTAACTACTCACTCATAACCTTACATTCTCATTTTTTTTCAATCTTAACACATGGTTACAATATTAGCATATAATATTTTTAAATAATTTATTAAAAAATCTAACTTTTCTACAATATCAAAATACTTTTACTGTTTACTAAAACAAATATTTTACATGTAAAAAAATTTATAATAAAACAATTTTTCAGCATTGACCTGAAGATGCCGTAAAAAACGGCGAAATCGATCGTCAATAAGCCATTTTATTAAAAAATAAAAACACAGTGTGCTTTATTCATACAACCTACCCTCTATATCATGCATACTGAGCTGGAGCCTTTCATCAACTTCATGGCACCTATTACATTTACTAATGAACAGTATGCAGATATAGAAGTTAGATCACCCATTCCCACAGGAACCGCTGATCTCGCCACGGTTCCAAACCTCATATTACTTTTATCTGTACTTTCTCATAGGATAAGAACTTATGTAGTATAAAACTCTTGTCTTGACCTTATGTCGCGTTAAGTTATAGTTGAGAGACTGTTGTGTCACTTTGAATTAATTAATTGTATCCTGAATAATATTTTTTTGTTGTAATCACTTATAAATAATTTTTTTTAATAAACGTCAATAACGTTTACTTAACTGGCGCAGTCAGTAGGATTCCCAAACAGATTAATAAATCCTAATATCGGTAAAAAATCGTGTTTCGTTTCTACGATTAATTGGGAATCCCGAACTACAACAACAATCGTCGCCGAGACTCCACGAGCGCACATCGTGAAGAAGAGGTCTCCTGCCCTGCCCTGCTGAATACAAAGCTGCAGAAGTCGACACCAGTCCACGAAGACGTCAAAGACGAGCCCATGGACATTCGGACGATAATCCTGTAAGTGCTTATATGTCTTTCAGTGATATCAGTCAACCAAATTCAGATACAGATTCAGACACAAATTCAGTTGCTTCCTATAATTCACCTAACAATCCTCATATAAATAACATTTTAACAGAAATAACAAATTTAAATCTTAACGATACAATGGCTACTACCCCAAGAGTAGAAAAAGCATACCTTGATATGATCCCAGATTTTTATGGAGATCCAAAATTACTTCCTAGTTTCATTGAAATTTGTGAAAAGTTACTGACCGTATTTTATAATAAAAAAGAAACAAATGACTTTCAGAATGAATATCTGATGTCAACTATATTAGCTAAAATTAAAGGTGAAGCAGCCATTCAGTTAGCTGGTTCCATATTAACTTCATATGGGACTGTATAAAAACAGCTCTTATAAATTCTTATTCCGACAAAAGAGATTGCTATACGTTAGCTATAGAATTAGCAGAACTCAAACAAGGTAACGAATCCCCGTTTGAATATTATAATAAAGTTCAAGAACTTTTAAATTTACAAATATGTAACCCTTAAAAACACGGCAGCTGAAGCAGTTGTATTAGCCAAATATTTTCGGCAATACTCACTCCGCGTATTATTGCGTGGTCTGAAGGAACCGCTAGGTACGCTCATGCGTACGAAAAATTCGGAAGACATGAATTCTGCGCTAGGAATGTTAACAAACGATTTTCAAATAGAGAGTTGTACGCGCACACATAAAACACATACTAACACTTCTCGGAAACCAAAACATTACAATCATCAAAACACGCAGAACAGATATTCATCAACACAAACACAACCACAAATAAGACAAACATATGTTCCACCAACATATAGACCTGATTTACAATTACAACCTAGACAACATCATAAACCAATTAATGAGTCTCAAATTACAAAACAAAACGTTTTTAGGCCCAATGGCAACCAAAATTTCCCTAAACCTGTACCTATGAGTGTTAGCACTCGACAATCTACTAGTCAATTCAAACCAGGCCCGTCAGGCTACAACAATCGCCCACAACAATTCACACCCAGACAATACTCTAACACCCAGCCAGCCAACTTCGTGTTTGAAGAACTTCATAACACAGAAGTTAATGACGACGAAACATACTATGACGGGAACAATGTAATAATTACATATGAAAACGAACCCGATGAAGACACTCTTGATTACGAAACAGAACAAGCAACAAATAATTTTTAGAACTACCAGCCTCGGAAACCAATTCGAATTAATGTCCTTAACACACAATCGTAGTGAGCTACCATTCATTATTTATCCTGAAAATAATTTAAAAGTCCTTATCGATACTGGTAGCACACGTTCATTTATAAATCCGGGAATCGCTCAAAAATATTACAATGATAAAATTCAACAAGATCCTTTTAAAATCACTACAGCACATGGCACGTCCATGGAAAATTTTAGTTTAATTTTACCTTGTTCAAAATTATTTTAAAAATCTGATATCATGCTTAAATATCATGTTTTCGATTTTCACAATCAATTTGACATATTGTTAGGACTTGATAATTTGAAAAATTTAGAAGCAATCATTGACTTAACAAGAGATAAAATTATAACACCGGCATGCGAGATAAGAATTCATTATCATCAGCTAAAGCCGCATCTACACTACTATGTAAAGGTAGAGCCAAACTCTGAACAATTTATAAAGTTTTACACATACCGTGTTGAAAACGGTGAAGTATTCATTCCGGAAATAAAATTAAACAATCTCATAATACCCGAGGGAATTGCAAAAATTAATAATTATTCTTTTCATTACCCCGTAATTAATCCTAATAAATCAGAAGAAATTATAAACATTTTAAATAATGATATAATAGTTGAACCATTAGAACATTTCGAAATTAATAACACAAATTTTGACGAAAGAAATTCAAAAACCCCCTTTGATATATCACAAATTAGAACAGATCATATGAATTCAGAAGAGAAATTGGCAATCACAAAATTAATTAAAGAATATGAAGATATTTCTCATACAGAAGACAAACCCCTATCATTCACAAACGAAATCAAACACCATATACGGACTAAAGACGAATTACCCATTTACACAAAGACGTATAGATACCCTGAAGTTCATAGAGAGGAAGTTAAAGAACAAATTGACAAAATGTTAGAACAAAATATTATTAGGCATTCGTATTCACCGTAGTCTTCACCCGCGTGGATCGTTCCAAAGAAACTAGATGCGTCCGGGAAGAAAAAATGGCGGATGGTCATTGACTACCGCAAGCTCAATGAGAAAACCATTGACGATAAATACCCCATCCCGAATATAAATACACTGTTAGATAAACTCGGCAAATGTCAGTATTTTACCACTTTAGATTTGGCTTCCGGGTTTCACCAAATTGAGATGAACAAAGAAGACATACAAAAAACTGCCTTTTCAACAGAAAATGGGCATTACGAATTCTTACGAATGCCATTTGGTTTAAAGAACGCACCTGCTACCTTCCAACGCGTCATGGATAATGTATTAAAAAATTTAGTAAATAACATCTGTTTAGTCTATCTAGACGACGTGATTATCTTCAGTACTAGCTTGCAAGAACACCTTGAAAGTTTACGCGCTGTATTTGACAGACTGAAGTCAGCAAATTTAAAAATCCAGATTAACAAATCGGAATTTTTACAAAGAGAAGTAGCATATTTATGTCATGTGGTTACTCCTGAAGGCGTAAAGCCTAATCCCGACAAAATTTTGGCAATCAAAAACTATCCTATTCCCAAAACAACTACAGAAATAAAAGGCTTCCTAGGTTTATTAGGCTACTATAAAAAATTTATTCAAAATCTTGCTGCAATTACTAAACCTTTTACTAAATGTCTCAAAACAAGAGCCAAAATAAATATTAAAGATCCGGAATACGTTGCATGTTTCAATACATGTAAAAATCTTCTTATTAACAAACCAATTCTCCAATATCCCGATTACACCAAATCATTTAACCTAACGACCGATGCGAGCAATTTTGCTGTCGGCGCGATACTATCTCAAGGACCAATTGGTTCAGATTTACCTATTGCATACGCAAGTAGAACGCTTAACGATTCAGAACAAAATTATTCAACCATAGAAAAAGAGCTACTTGCTATCGTTTGGGCAACTAAATACTTCAGGCATTACTTATTCGGTAGAAAATTCAAAATTATTACGGATCACAAACCATTACAATGGTTATTTTCTCTTAAAGAACCAAATTCTAAATTAGTGCGCTGGCGCTTAAAATTGGAAGAGTATGATTATGAAATCATTTATAAAAAAGGTAAACTGAACACAAACGCCGACGCATTAAGTCGTAATCCACCACGCATAGAGAACCCTGTCCAAAACCCCTCGAAATTTGTAAACAAACCAACATTGACCGAATATCAAAATTATTTAGAAAACAAAGACACTATCAATAATAAATATAAAATCCTCGAGGTAGAAGGCAACCTATTCGATGCATCCCCTACAGAGAGCCTGGCACACTGTGTCAGCAAAGACCTAAAAATGTCAGCCGGCGTAGCAAAAGACATCAAGGAAAAATTTCAAAATTTAGATCTCTTACGACAACAAAATCCTAAATTACACAATTTGGTATATCTGAAAGATAGACATAGATTTATTATTTATTTGATAACAAGGGAAAATTTTGCAGATAAGCCCACGCACGAAGATATGTTTATTACATTGCTAAAATTAAAATCGTTCTGTTTAAAAAATAATATAGAAAAATTAAACATCCTTAAGATTGGATGTGGGAAAGATTTATTACAATGGAAAGATGTAAAATCAATGCTAAAATTTATTTTTCAAATAACAAATATTATTATCACTGTTTTTAAATTGCCTACTGACAACACACCCCATCTTGAAATTAACACTAACGAAGCAAAAAATAACGATACAAACACTGATGAGTTTTTTAAATATATGGACGAATTTCTTAAAGAATTCGAACACAACAATCAAAATGACAGCGAATCTCTTGTCGTTGAACTTGACGACGATAAGGCACGAAACGATAATAAAGAGGACGACGACTCTAACGTAACAATACATTCAAACCCTGAGAATCCCATATCAGGCATACCTATTATTGAAAGTTTCGTAAATATAGGTAGAAATCAACTTATATTTTCGGAAGTCGTACATTCTCCCATTAAACCTATAATTTCTACATTGCACAATGATAAAATGAGACTCCAAATTCAAATTTCTAAAAACAATTTCGAAAACGATATAATTAATTTCATCAAAGAATATGTAACACCCAAAGTAAAATATCACCTGTATTTCGAGCATCCAATTTATGAGAAATTTAGTGTAACCTTGCAAAAATATTTCAAAAATTCTGAGATTAATTTTGTCAAATGTACTAGCAAATTAATAGATTTAGAAGATAAATTTGACATATCTGAAACTATAAAAAATTACCATGAGGGTAAAAGCAACCACAGGGGTATACAAGAAATCCTTAACCAAATTAAGAGAATATACTATTGGCCCAATCAAATTAAGGATGTTAGTGATTACATAAATCAGTGCGAAATTTGTTTAAAATCAAAATATGAACGAAATCCAATAAAAACAAAATATAATATTACTCCAACCCCTAGTAAACCTTTTGAAACAATCCATGTAGACACATTAAGCTTAGAAAATTGCAAATTCCTAACAATCATCGATGCATTCTCTAAATACGCTCAAGCTTATCTAGTCGAGTCGACAAATGCAATCGAAATATGTAACAAATTAACTAGATTTTTCTCACATCATGGCATTCCTAAACTAGTCATATCAGATAACGGTCTAGAATTTAAAAACAATGTTTTAAAAGAATTACTCATATTACACAGAATTGAAATTCATTTTACTAGCTCACAGCACCCAAATTCAAATGGACTCGTGGAACGCTTCCATTCAACACTTATTGAACATATTCGGCTCTTTAATTTACAAGAAAACTTCAAAAATGAAACAATAGAAAATAAAGTGAATTATGCAATGCTAGCATATAATAATACAAATCATAGTTCTACCGGTCTCAAACCAATCGAAGTAATAAATGGACATTTTGAAACAAACTCACCATTAGATGTTGAGCTTGAAAAACAAATCACACAAGACTATGTTCAAAATCATCGCGAAAAAACTAAAGCAGCTTATAAAAACATTAATGCCAAATTACAAAATAATAAAACTAACTTGATGGAAAAACTAAATGAAACACGCGAAAATTTGCCACAGATTCCAGGAACAGTATATGTGCACAATAAGCAAAAAGTTAATAAAACAAAGAATATAAAGTTCAAAAAAGAAAATATAAAAAGCATTAATCAAAAATTAAAAACTGCTAAAATTCGTACAGACCCCAAAGATAATAGGAAACAATCAAAAATTCATTTAGCAAATATAAAAAGACCTAGAAAAATACATAAAATCACTAACAAAGATCTCACTCTTCCAGGTCCCTCTTGCTCATATACGCCTACGGACTAGAAGTTAAAAACATTACGCAAAATACTGGACTTTTATTTAACACTCGACTTAGGACCAGCAAAAGTACAAAAAACAACACATACTTTTTTACACTTCTACGACCTACAGCCAATCCTTAATCAATACAATAAATTAAAATCGCAACATAACCTTCTGAAAGAAACTATTCACATAAACAATAATAGCCTAGAAGATTCTTTGAATCATGATAAAATTATTACGTACATTCAAAACATGATAGACGATAAGTTTAGCCATTTAATTATTAATTACGAAAAACCTCGAAACAAGAGAGGTACAATAGATGGACTAGGTTCTGTAGTAAAAGCAATAACTGGAAATTTAGACGCCGAAGACGAGAAACGATATAACAAAATTTTAAAACATTTAGAGGAAAACCAACATAAATTAAATGATCAAGTTAAAAATCAATACTCTGTTAACCATCAGTTGATAGAACAATTTAACAAAACTATTGACACCATAAAACGAAATGAACAAGAGCTAAAATCAAAAATTGAGCAGTTACTACACATAGTTATTGATGGAACTCAGCATTTAAATAAACTGGCTATTCACGATATCTATAATCAACTAAATACCTTATTTAGTATGATTTTTAGTATCTTACAAGATGTAGAAAATTCTCTTTTTGCAAATTACATGTAATGCATCCTAGTATCATAAAAATTAAAGACCTTTTTTGGAACTAAACAACATTTATAAATTTTACGACAACGAATTTCCCTTAGAACCTATCTTTGATAATATGTTAAAATTTGAAAATTTAATTAAAGTAAATTGCAAACTAAATTCAAACAAAATTATTTACTTCCTGGATATACCAATTAATTACAATATAGATTTCCAACTATACCACCTTATATCCATACACTCAAGGTACCAGACTGAATTTGTTACTATTATACCAAATAAAAACTATTTCTTAAAAACTCCCGATGGCCATATTAAATCGCTGAATGATGTATGCACAAAAGGGATCACCTAGCAGTGTCCAAACAAAATCGAAGACGTACACGAGGAGGCCTGCGAGAAAAACATCATATTACACAACAATAATAAAGATTGTTAATATACGAAACTAAACCTAAAGAAGAATCATATTGAAATTATAGAAGAAATTAATCAATTCTTGGCTGTTCTACCACATCCAGAGACGATCCATGCATCTTGCCAACAAATTAACCAAATTAAAACTCTACAAGGAATATTTCTTATAAAAGATCAGTGTAAATTAAAGTTTAGAAATCAGAGCTTAAAATTCAAAGATACTACATTCCGAAAACCAATCATTCTAGAAGATTTTCAAATACAACTCAATACAAGCCAAATTCCAAAAATGAGCATCGACATCAACAATATTCAAGATTTGAAGATACCCATTAACAAATTTGACGACATTGACGAAAATTACAACGTGGAAAACATAAACTACGCAATAATCATCCTATATGTCATAATAATAATTATTAGTATTATTATTTTCACAGTCTTCGCAAGAAAAAGGTTTCTCCAAGGAAAATTCTGTCCATCCCGGAACCAGGAACCGGTACTTCAACCAAGGGCCTCAACCCCAGACCACCAGCAACCCCAGCTGATTCTCACCGAGGGTGCCCAATTCTTAGGGGGGAACAGGAACCGCTGATCTCGCCACGTTTCCAAACCTCATATTACTTTTATCTGTACTTTCTCATAGGATAAGAACTTATGTAGTATAAAACTCTTGTCTTCACCTTATGTCGAGTTTAGTTATAGTTGAGAGACTGTTGTGTCACTTTGAATGAATTAATTGTATCCTGAATAATAATTTTTTGTTGTAATCACTTATAAATAATTATTTTTAATAAACGTCAATAACGTTTACTTAACTTACATTTTTTAGACGACCATTGTGATAAGTATGACATATCAACGTAGTATCCTAACACTGAAAGTTGAACTTATGACATTAGTGTTACGATATATTTCATATCGTAATAGTTGACACGGTTGCTAGGTTACTATGTCATTATTTTCGGGCTATATGTATACATTATTCATTTGTCAGCTGTCCGTACGTTTGAACCTAAATTTCAGTTTTGTAAAAAAAGAAAAATTTATTTAAGCTCGTCTAAAAAATTATGTTCATAATATGAAATACAAATATCTTAGCTCGTGTGTATTGACTTGCACTTCGTTACGCGTCGTGCGTCAATTTACACTCGCATGATATTTGGTATTTTTCATAACTTACGAAAATACGAGTAACTATAATGCATGGTGCGGCTTGGGGTTATGCTGTTGAAGCAAGACGATTGTACGCAGAAAACATTCCCGAGAGGAGACTTCCTGACCGAAAAATATTTCAGCCTGCATTCAAGTGCAAGGACGTTACTTTGAACAATTGTTGTAAATATTAGATGCCAATAAAATAATAATAAAATAATAGATATTATAAAATAAATCATTTTTTATCGAAAAATTTTAACACCCTGTAACTTGAAAACGAATCAAGGTAGGGCAAAAGTTTAAAGGACTTTTTTTCTTGATTTTGTTACTAAAACACGTCCACGTATTTGTGACACATCATGTTGTTACACCCTGTATATATATATATATATATATATATACAGGTATATTATTTTGCGCTCACGATATATTACTTTCATATATATATATAAACAAAATGTTTCACAGGTATAGCAGTCCGGAGTATGGGAAAAAGATGTTAAATAATACTCATTAAAGTTACATGTCAAGCTTTCGGAATTACTTTATTCCTTCTTCAGGACAGCTGGAAGGTACAACAACAACGTTCATGTTACAATTTTGAAAAAGTAAATAATTGAACACAGTACTTACTACTTTGTGAGGTTAAATTTTAAACTGAACAGTCATCAGAACAGTGAAAATTATTTGTTTAAATAGTTCAAACATTGATAATTAAATTTAGAAACTAAATTGTCCACAAAGGTTTAATAAATATATGTTACAGAACCCACAAACAGAGCGATTAGGTTCAGAAGAAGTCAAGTTGTAAAACACGTGTGAAACACAGTAAAAAACAAGTTCGAACTTTGAACAATTTACCAAAAACGACAGAGAACAACAATATGTGCAAATGAGAGGGAGAAAAACTAACCGGAAACACGAAAAGTTCTTGAAATTCAAAAATAATTTTTTATCATTTCATTTTTAAATTTTAGTACAACCCTACTAAAATACTGAAAAAAAGTGATACAAATTACAAAAAATTTTTATGTTGGATCAGAATTTTCATTATTATTAGAATTATGTAATTCTTTAAATTTTAAAAGGTAATTGTAAATAGAGCTCAGACCGCTAACATCTGTTTTTTTATTCATAGTATAGTTAGTTTTATTAATGTGAACCATTTCAAGGAAATTTCTTTTGTTTGAATTAGTTTCTACATCTAATACAGATGAGTTACTGTAGTCAATCCGATGAGAAAACTCATTGAAATGCTGTGATAAAGCACATGCTTTAGGTCTTAGTCTACAATCACTTTTATGGGAAGAGATTCTAGATTTGAGAGATCTGGAAGTCTGCCCAACATAAACCTGCTGACATTCCCCGCACGGAATTTTATATACAACGTTAGATTGTAAATCTTTTTCAACAGGATCCTTAACTTTAGAGAAAAGGGAGTTTATAGTAACTGGATTTTTTAAGGCTATTTTTACTTTATCATTTTTAACTTCCTTCAGTAATGTACATGTCAAATTTTCTATATTCGGTAATGAAGTAAAGGTAATATTATTGTTATTAGTGTCTGTCTGTGGACGAGTGTTAATTCTTTCGCTACCAAGATCCAATGTATTGGTGCTGAAAAGTAACCGACAAATAAGGGATTCAGGATAAGAATTTGTTAATAAAATATTTTTAAATTTATGTAAATTTTTTAACCTAAGAGTGGGATGTGAAATACTGACAATTCTCTTTTTTAAACCCAAAATAACGTTGATTTTGATTTTCATAGTATGATGTGAATAAAAATGCATATATCTTCCTGAAGCCATAGGCTTTTGGTACCAATCAAGTATGATTGTATTCAACGATGTTCTTATTAATTTAGTGTCAAGGAAGGGAACACTTCTTTCAGTTTCCTTTTCGATGGTAAATTGTATATTGGGGTTATAATTATTGAATGTGTCAAGTATTTCCTCAGTCCTATCACTAGGTACGGCGCAAATTATGTCATCTACGTATTTTTTAATAAAAGGTAAATCGAAACTAAGTTTGGGAATACAATCATCCAGTAATTGATCCATTACATATTGAGCAATTATTGGACTCAGGGAACTGCCCATGGGGGTACCGAAAATTTGTTTGTAAAATTGATTTTTATATCTGCAAAAACTAGTGTCAAAAATGAATTTAATTAATTCTATGAAACATTCTAAACTTAAGTTACAATGTTGTGAAATAATTTCCCATTTTTCGGTGATACTTTTCAGCACCAAATCTACAAGGATATTGCTAAACAGCGAGACAACATCCAAACTTATTATGACATAGTTCTCAGGTAACTGGTAATTTTGAAATTCAGAAGAAAATTCAAGAGAATCTTTGACAAAATATGTGTTATTTTTATCATACGCAGTTTTTAATATTTCTGCGACCAGTGAAGCTATTTTATTGTTAGGAGCGTTTACAGATGAAATTATAGGTCTTAAACTTAAGGTTGGTTTATGAACTTTAGGTAGTCCATAATAGCCCCCAGATATTATGGACTACCTAAAGTTCATAAACCAACCTTAAGTTTAAGACCTATAATTTCATCTGTAAACGCTCCTAACAATAAAATAGCTTCACTGGTCGCAGAAATATTAAAAACTGCGTATGATAAAAATAACACATATTTTGTCAAAGATTCTCTTGAATTTTCTTCTGAATTTCAAAATTACCAGTTACCTGAGAACTATGTCATAATAAGTTTGGATGTTGTCTCGCTGTTTAGCAATATCCTTGTAGATTTGGTGCTGAAAAGTATCACCGAAAAATGGGAAATTATTTCACAACATTGTAACTTAAGTTTAGAATGTTTCATAGAATTAATTAAATTCATTTTTGACACTAGTTTTTGCAGATATAAAAATCAATTTTACAAACAAATTTTCGGTACCCCCATGGGCAGTTCCCTGAGTCCAATAATTGCTCAATATGTAATGGATCAATTACTGGATGATTGTATTCCCAGACTTAGTTTCGATTTACCTTTTATTAAAAAATACGTAGATGACATAATTTGCGCCGTACCTAGTGATAGGACTGAGGAAATACTTGACACATTCAATAATTATAACCCCAATATACAATTTACCATCGAAAAGGAAACTGAAAGAAGTGTTCCCTTCCTTGACACTAAATTAATAAGAACATCGTTGAATACAATCATACTTGATTGGTACCAAAAGCCTATGGCTTCAGGAAGATATATGCATTTTTATTCACATCATACTATGAAAATCAAAATCAACGTTATTTTGGGTTTAAAAAAGAGAATTGTCAGTATTTCACATCCCACTCTTGGTTAAAAAATTTACATAAATTTAAAAATATTTTATTAACAAATTCTTATCCTGAATCCCTTATTTGTCGGTTACTTTTCAGCACCAATACATTGGATCTTGGTAGCGAAAGAATTAACACTCGTCCACAGACAGACACTAATAACAATAATATTACCTTTACTTCATTACCGAATATAGAAAATTTGACATGTACATTACTGAAGGAAGTTAAAAATGATAAAGTAAAAATAGCCTTAAAAAATCCAGTTACTATAAACTCCCTTTTCTCTAAAGTTAAGGATCCTGTTGAAAAAGATTTACAATCTAACGTTGTATATAAAATTCCGTGCGGGGAATGTCAGCAGGTTTATGTTGGGCAGACTTCCAGATCTCTCAAATCTAGAATCTCTTCCCATAAAAGTGATTGTAGACTAAGACCTAAAGCATGTGCTTTATCACAGCATTTCAATGAGTTTTCTCATCGGATTGACTACAGTAACTCATTTGTATTAGATGTAGAAACTAATTCAAACAAAAGAAATTTCCTTGAAATGGTTCACATTAATAAAACTAACTATACTATGAATAAAAAAACAGATGTTAGCGGTCTGAGCTCTATTTACAATTACCTTTTGAAATTTAAAGAATTACATAATTCTAATAATAATGAAAATTCTGATCCAACATAAAAATTTTTTGTAATTTGTATCACTTTTTTCCAGTATTTTAGTAGGGTTGTACTAAAATTTAAAAATGAAATGATAAAAAATTATTTTTGAATTTCAAGAACTTTTCGTGTTTCCGGTTAGTTTTTCTCCCTCTCATTTGCACATATTGTTGTTCTCTGTCGTTTTTGGTAAATTGTTCAAAGTTCGAACTTGTTTTTTACTGTGTTTCACACGTGTTTTACAACTTGACTTCTTCTGAACCTAATCGCTCTGTTTGTGGGTTCTGTAACATATATTTATTAAACCTTTGTGGACAATTTAGTTTCTAAATTTAATTATCAATGTTTGAACTATTTAAACAAATAATTTTCACTGTTCTGAGGACTGTTCAGTTTAAAATTTAACCTCACAAAGTAGTAAGTACTGTGTTCAATTATTTACTTTTTCAAAATTGTAACATGAACGTTGTTGTTGTACCTTCCAGCTGTCCTGAAGAAGGAATAAAGTAATTCCGAAAGCTTGACATGTAACTTTAAAGAGTATTATTTAACATCTTTTTCCCATACTCCGGACTGCTATACCTGTGAAACATTTTGTTTTTCTACTTAACTGGTCAGTCGTGATCATTTCTAACCTCTATATATATACATATATATATAGGTATATTATTTTGCGCTCACGATATATTATTTTCATACATATATATATATATATATATATATATATATATATATATATATATATATATATATATATATGATTCTTGAATGAACTGTCAGCAAGGATAGACGCGTAGGTGTGTCTCTGGCAGCAGTAAAGTAAAATATTTTTTTTTTTTTTTTAAAAAATACTCAAAATGCTCACTCGCGACGATGAAAAAAATATCAGCCAAATGATTACTTTGGCACTTTCGCAAATAGGTGAAAATAAACAATTCACTGAGTTAATTACTAGTGCAGTGGGCAGTGCAGTGAAAAAAGTATTTGAAGAAAAAATACAAGTGTTAGAAGATGAAATAAAAAATCTAAAGCAAATAAATAGTGAACTAATAAATGCTTGTGCGAGTGCAGAGGAGGGCCGTGACAAACTGGAGCAGTACACCCGCCGCAACAACATCCGCATCTTCGGACTTCCTGAGGCTCCTGATGAAAATGTTGACGAACTGGTTGTGAATTTGTGTCGTGAAAAACTAAAAGTGGACATTTCCATGAATGATATTGATCGGTGTCACAGGGTTGGACAAAAAAAAGGTGTAAAACGGCCTATTATTGTCAAATTCGTCAGCTATCGTTCGCGCAACAAAGTTTTCATGGAGAAGAAGAAGCTGAAAAAATCAGGGATTACCATTCGTGAGGACCTTAAAAATCCCGGCTGGCCCTACTCAAGTCGACTACAGATAAGTTTGGCTTTAACAATGTTTGGACATTTGATGGTCGAATAATAGTAAATTTATTTAATAATGGCAAAAATAAAAAGTTTACCATTAACAGCCAAAAGGACCTTGAAAAATTAAATTCTTAATGCAATATTGCAATACATATATATTTATAAAAATGGGACGTTTCTTTTAAAAAAGCAAAATTTGCTGAATCACGTTGCCAGACAACCTCTCTCTTAGTTCGTTCATCTGCGAATTAATTGTTTTGTCTCATCTTGTTCATTATTTCATTCATCATATGTCAGGATCACCTGTTTCTCATACAAAGTTCATCGAACTTAAAGATAACTTGTTTACATTTGTTCAACTAAATGTTCGATCACTCAATTCTTGTTTCCTTGATATTAGTGAATTTATTACAGAAAACAATTTTGATATTATTGGTATCACCGAAACATGGATTAGTTAAACATCTCCTGCACATTTATTTAATATTAACGGTTACAAATTAATTAGTAAAGAAAGGTTAAATAAACGTGGAGGAGGAGTTGCATTCTACATCCGGAATAGTATTTCTTTTACATTGCTTGATACTAGCTTTGTAAACAGCAATAATATAGAACATATGTGGATTTGTTGTACTATAAATAAACAAAAGGTATGTCTAGGATTAATATATAACCCAAATGTACAATTTTACAGGGAGTTAGAATTACTAGATTCAATATTTTCTGAATTTACACCCAAATATGATTTTATAGTTTGTGCCGGCGACATTAATGTCAACATGCTTAAAAATGATCATTTTTCAAAATTTGTATCAGATATAATATCGACTAATGGAATGGTTCAGTTAATAAAAGAGCCGACCAGGCCTCGCTCCGGATCGTTAGTAGATATTATTCTAACTTCAGATCTAAATATTTGTAAAGACTCAGGAGTATTGAATACTAGTAACATATCAGATCATGATTGTGTATTTTGTATTTTAAATTTACCGAAACCGAAAAATATTTCTAAAATTGTGACCTACAGAGATTTTAAGAACTTTAATTTAAACAATTTTTTGGCTGATTGTGATCTAGTTGATTGGAATTATATTGTAAACACATCTAATATAGATGATAAAGTTAAGTATTTAAATAATAATATTCTAGCATTATTTGATAAACATGCTCCCATCAGGGAAATTAAAGTAAATAAGAAACACTGCCCATGGATAACGCCTGTTATTCAAATAATGCAACGAAAAAGAGATAAGGCTCTCTTAGATTATAAAAAACTTAAAACATCCTCTAAATTTGAATATTATAAGCAACTCAGAAATTTAACAACTGCCGCAATTCGAAGAGAAAAGCAGGCATTTCTTCAATTTAATATAAATAATAACATTCATAATTCCAATCAGCTATGGAACAATTTAAAACATTTGGGACTTAAGACAGAAAATCAAACTGTTATACCGCAAACTCTTTCGAATCCAGATGATTATGGAGAATTTCTTGTAAATAAGATGGGAACTACTAGCATAAATCAGGATACGCTGATTTATTATAATGAAAATAAATATCCATTACGCGCTAATTCAAATTACTTCAGTTTTCATTGCAGTGACAGTGATGATATAGAAAAGATCCTTAAATCTCTTAAATCAAATGCAACTGGAATTGATGGAATATCTTTAAAGATGATTCAATTTATTCTTCCAAAAATTATTGGTTATATTACGCATATAATAAACACTTGTATTGTGAATAGAGTTGTACCAGAACTTTGGAAAATAGCTATAATTAAACCTATACCCAAAAAAGGTGATATTTTAACCTACAATGACTTACGTCCTATTAGCATACTACCCACCCTATCGAAGGTTTTGGAACGAATATGCTGTAATCAGATAACAAATTTCCTAAAAGGTACTAATATTTTACCTACTACACAGTCTGGGTTCAGAAATGGTTACAGCACTAACACCTGCTTAATGAATATTACCGATGAAATTATTAAAAATTACGACAACTCTAAAACAACTTTTCTAATACAAATAGATTTTTCCAAAGCTTTCGATATGGTGGATCACAATCTCTTACTAGCCAAACTACGATATTACGGATTTAATGATGATGCAATTCATTGGTGCAGAAGCTATTTTTTTAATAGAAATTTTCATGTAGTCATGTCACCAGACTCAGCTTTTCATCAATCGCGGAGATTCCCTCTTCACCAAGGAGTTCCTCAAGGCTCTATCTTGGGTCCATTATTTTTCCTTTTGTATGTGGCCGATCTATCATCCAGTCTGCAATACTGTTCCTCACATTCATATGCTGATGATACTCAGTTGCTAGCAACCGTAAATAAGATGAACGCCAAGGATGAATGTGAGGCAATAAATAAGGATCTTGAAAAGTTGTCGACTTGGACTACTAATAATGGGCTCAAGATAAATACTGATAAATCTTCACTCCTAGAGTTGGAAACTGTGATACATATGATATAAAATTGCAAGGAGAAATCTTAAATCGTACTCCGGCTATTAAGAGTTTGGGTATGATAATTGACAAAGACATCAACTTCCGTGACCATTTGACAAAAAAATTAATAGCTGCTAGACTTAGACTTCGACATTTATACCAGTATCGCAAGCTATTATCAGCTGAAATAAAATTAAGACTAATTAACACCTTGATACTACCTATACTAGAATACTGTGCGTGTGTATATGTTCCACACTTGACACAAAACGACAAAAATAAAATAACGCTATTTCAAAACTCATGCCTACGATTCGTTTACAATGTGCGTAAATATGACCATATTTCTTTATTTCGTATTTCATCAAATCTTCATTATATTGACGAACGTGTGCAGATATTCTATCTTTGTCAAATTCATAAGATCATACAAACAGGTTGCCCTTCTTATCTACATGAAAAACTTAAATTAAAAGAACAACATTATCAACTACGTGATAAGAATTCATATATCGTACCTTCATACAGAAAAAATAAATCCAAAAATGCATTTTCTTACCTAGCTCCCAAATTATATAACAATCTCCCAGATGAATTAAAATCTCTGTCTTTACACTCTTTTAAAGCTCGTGTTAAAAATTTGTTCTGTATAAATTAATTAATCATTTCTGTAAATTATTATGTAAATTTATCTTATTTGACATATTGTGATATACTTTCATATTATGTATTTATGTTGACTTTTTTTATTATTTTTTGTAATTTACATGTACTGGTTGGGTGGAAGATCAGCCTTTGGCTGAACCCCGCCGTTGACTCTGGTCAATAAAGTTATTATTATTAAATATATATATATATATATATATATATACATATATTGTGTCACCGAAATGGCCTTCTTCGATATCTCGCTTATCGTTAGAAATACAGCAAAAATTTATTTACCGAATTTACTCGACTACACAAGGGGCATAACGTAAAATTATTTTCACATATACAGGGTGTTGCATTACAGCTGGGCGAAAATTGTTTGTCTATTTCTCTAAAAAAGTTCTAAAATACGCACTGCTTATAAAGGCATACTGAAGTTATTTTAATAGTAGAAATTAAGATTTTTTTTCTGTACTATAAACTATACTCTATGTTTTCGTATACTTTCTTTTACATATTATTATACAGGGTGATAATTAAAGCGAATCAAATTTAATGAATCTCAAATGGCCATAACTCGTCATTTTCAAATAGAACACTCTATATTTTATTATTCAGTTGTGTTCCTTTTTGTATTCTCTTTAAACGTTATTAAGGGTATATTATGCCTATAACCAATAATTTCGGAGATTTTCACAATTAATTATATTCTAAATTGATATTATGGAAATAACTAATAAAATTTCTCGGGGAAAACGCTCATTTTTTATAGCAGCTGTAGACACGTGTTTTGCTCTTATTTGAGCTCGTCAGTACAGCATATCTAGTTAAAAGATCTATATTAAATATATATATATATATATATATATATATATATATATATATATATATAAATTATAATTTTATTCACTTTGAATAATAAAAAAAACTTTATTTAATTTTAAGTACAAAGCTTTAATTTTGTTTAACTACAAGTTACAAAGAACGGAGATACTGCCTACAGCAGATATCGAACAAGAATCGTCAATATGTTACAAGTCTAAGCTTATATCCTATTTCTTAACATAACAAAGCGAAAAGGTCTATGTCTATTGTGTGGTCTTGTTTGTTTTTATATTTAGTGTGTGGTCTTGTTTGTTTTACTCTGATAAGTCAATAGGGTGGCATAATTCTTCCCCTCGAAGTTTTGTACTTATCAGGGTACCTTTAGAATAGATTTATATCTCCATAGGTTTAAGAGGTATTTCTATTTCTTTAGTTCTATTATTTTTCCTCTTGAGTTTTTCCTTTAATATAAGTCTATTCTTTACAATAAGGTATATAGTAATTATTAATACTAGGATTACAATAATAGCATATTGGTAATTATGATGTGGGATGTTTGTATATTTTATCAGTTCTTGTAATTCTAACATATTCATGTTTTTTAGTTTAATGTCTTTAAGTTCAGTATCTTTTAATTCGTCTAGTCGGGTTTGTTTCATATTGGGTTTTTCAATATCTAATATAATTTGTTTATTTGTCAATTGATTATTAAATTTTCTGCCGTTTATTTGGCAATTTATTTATTTATTTATTTATTCTACAGAGTCAAACCCCAATTACAGAATAAAATACAATATAAAAAGCATATCGCAAATATAAATAAGAATAATTATAGAAAACTAGATAAATATAAGAATATAATAATTAGTTAAATAACTGTATTTAGAATATTCCTAAGCTGATTCTGAGAAACAGATAAATCTAGATCCAGACAATATTTATTGTAGGTATTACACATTGAATTAATAGGTGAGTGTAGATAAAAATTTGTTTTAGCTGGATGACAGAGGAAAGTTGAGCAGGTTCGAGAATTAAATGGCCGAACATAAAAATTTAATTGTTGTAGAATATGTGGTACTTCAATAAAATTATTTACTACTTTATACAGAAATGTAATTTGTTGTTTAAGATGGCGATCATGTAAAGATTCTATATTGAAAAGAGACAGTAAAATGTTGTACTCAAACTTGGGCCATATCGCATTAATACGATAAAAGCAGTGCTTTAAGAATTTAAATTGCACATTTTCAAGAGTTAATACATGAGAACTGTAGAAAGGAAACCAAATAAGACTAGCATACTCTAATTTACTTCTTACTAATGATAAAAACAAAATTTTTAAAGATTCCACATTTTTAAAATTGTATGTAATTCTAAGAATAAACCCTAAGGTTCTACAGGCTTTATTAATAACATTAACTTGATGTAATCGAAAAGTAAGTTTCATATCAAATAATACTCCCAGATCCTCTTTAGATGTTTGTCTAGATAAATATGTAGTCCCCATGGTATAGTTAAATATAATATAATTTGTCTTTCTAGTGAAAGTCACTATTTCGCATTTATTCGAATTGAAAAATAATTTATTATTATAAGACCACTCCACTATACGTTGTAAATCTTTTTGTACGTTAATGCAATCTTCAATATCATTAATTACGGCATATAATTTAAAATCATCAGCATAAAGCAAACCTTTACTAAAAGTTAATGTATCTATGATGTCATTGATGAAGAAAGAGAAAAGGATGGGGCCTAAGATACTGCCTTGTGGTACACCAGAAGTAGCGATAAAGTAATTAGATTTATAACCATCAATGAATACATACTGATTTCTATTTGATAAGTAGGATGATAAAAGAGTGATCCAGTTATCAGTAAAGCCTATAGATCTTAGTTTACTTAATAATATTCCATGATGCACAGTATCGAATGCCTTTGCGAAATCAGTATAGATACAATCAACTTGCGATTGATCAGCAAAGGCATTCAATACATTCTGCGTAAAACACATAAGATTAGTAACTGTAGATCGCCCAGAAATAAAACCATGCTGACAATCAGAGATAATGTGGCGAGTTTGTGTTTTAATAGACTGTAGCATTATATATTCCATAATTTTAGCTAATGGGCTTAAACATGAGATCGGTCTATAATTTTTTATAAGTGTTTTGTCACCAGATTTATATATTGGGCAAATTCGCGCCAATTTAAGTTTATCAGGAAATTGTTCAAGCCTTATACATAAATTATATAAAAGTGATAGTGCCTCAGAAAAAAACTGTGAGCAGCCTTTAATAATGTAAATTGGAATATTGTCGGGACCCAGAGATTTACTGTTACTTTGAGCTTTGATAGCTTTTAACACATCTGACGAAGATATCGGATCTAACTTAATGCAAACATTATTATTTGACGAAAAATTACTAGAATACAATACGTTTGTTTCACTTACAAAGATACTCTTGAAATAATTAGCAAAGCCATTACTTATTTGATCCCCTCCTACTAATTTATTCTTGTCATGATACATAATGGATGGAATTTTATTTACACTTTTTTTGCTTCTAATATAACTCCAAAAAGTATTAACGTTATTGTTAGATACGATATCCTCTTCTACTTTCTTAATGTAATTCTTATATAATGAATTGGACAAAGACTTACAATTAGTTCGATGTTCTTTAAATTTGATTTTATAATATAGCAGACTTGTATTTCTATAAAGTTTTCGATAATGTTCCTTTTTTTTTTAAAAGATATATTAAATTAGAATTAAACCAGGTGGGATATTTATTTTTACATCTTTGTATTTGAGGTATGGACTGATTAAAAATATTATAAATAATTTCATAAAAATTTTCAACTGCGTAATTTACATCAGTACAGTTATTTATCCAATCCCAGTTTGTTTCTTCTAACAATCTATACAGTAATTCATAATTACCTTTTTTAAATTGGTAATATTTATCTTTCTTATTTATAGTTTTGAATTTAACATTACCATTATACTTAAATTCAAGAACAAGCGGTGGATGATGTTCATCTACCTTGACAAGAGGGTCTAAACATTTATAAACTACACATTTATGATTTGATACAACAACATCAAGGATTCTATTATTAATATTGAAAATATTATTTTGCTGTTCCATTTGTAACAAGTTTAAATAATTAACAAATTTATTAATTTTTAAATCATTATGACATGCATTGTTGTAATATTCATTTAAGTTTGATAAATTAAGATCACCAACAACAAAAACATTAGCAGTAAATATAAAAGAAAGCATTAATAATGCATCAAAGAATAATTCATACATCTTCACAGTGGTAGGAGGGGTAAAATACACAGCAATAAAATAATAGGTGGTGTTATGTGCAACCAGTTTGACACAGGTGGTCTCCACACCATCAATGATGACATTGATATCGATAAAATTCGGATTCAACTTGTTTTTTGCCGCGACGAGTACTCCACCTCCACAGTTTTTACTTGTCGCCGTCAGGTCTCTGTCTTTACGAAATATTGTGTATCTGTTGTCAAATAGTTCTGCGCTGTAGACAGTGTCTTTTAACCATGTTTCTGTGATAATATAAATATCAAAATTATTAAGGAGCACATTATTGTGGAACTGTGATAGTTTTGTGTTCAACCCACGAACATTTTGATAATAGACCGACACAACACTATGTTCACTGATGGTAGCAGCTTTCAGTTTTTTGAATTAATTATTTGAGGAACTCCTTTGATATATTTAATGAAGAAAGTTTTATTCCCGTCCCCATTGAGGCTGTTTACTTCTTCACGTAGCACCGCAAGATGTTCGCGTTGTTTTACTGTTTTATCGTTGGTAATGTATATATGTTTATATGAATTATGATCTTTTAATTTACGCAAATTCTTAAATATTTCCTTAACATATTTGACATCATTAAACGACACCTTCATAATGCGTGGTTTGTTGTTTTGTAGTTTATTGCCTAAACGCACTGTTTCAAAGTTACAAGATGAAGTATCACTTATTAACGTAGTGACAATACCATCAACAGTTTTGTGATCATCAGCAGAGGATGTTTCAGGGACACCACCAATTATAATGTTCCGTTCACGCTTCTTACGTTCATTTATTTCGTTGATGATTTCTTCCCTGTCATAATGTTTTTGCAGGTCAGTTTTTCTATTTGAGTTTAGATTAACTCTTAATTCATTAACTTCAGTTTGTAGCGCTATAATTGTAGACTGAAATGATGTTATTAAGTTTTTGAGATCAATTATGTCATCGCTGGAAGTAATGGTGGCAGTTACACTTGGTGCATTGTTGGCGGCAGATATCCCAGGTAGACATGACGGGTAGTACCAAAGCTGACTTAAATCAGTAGTACCATCAGCACATGCAGTGTGAAAAATACGTGCACATTTGAAACATCGCAATCCAGGATATTTATTATTTACATTGCGACTGCATTTAGTACATTTACTGCTAGTCGACATGTTTACACAAGTGGCGACAAAAAAAATACCGATCTGCAAAAAATGTCAAATAAGCACGTGAGTAGAGTTCACTTATTTGTTCAAAAAACGACCCAACAAAATTTAGATCGACAAACAAAAATGCACAGAACTAACACTGATCACTATTTCTGTCACTCGTATGATTTTTAGAAATTTAAGATGTAATATACAGCCAAAAAACAAAGATAAGTAACGATAAAGATACTGCGATACGCACGCACATAGGATAACGCTGTCATGAATAATCCTGTCCACTGAGTTTATACACTCCTTTTGTTTTTTAATATAAAGTTTTGTGTTGAACATTTTAGTTCTTGGGTGCCGTCTGTTTGTATTACGTATATTATGTTGGAATTTTCTATTGGTATTATGAGATTTTCCTCATTTATTTCTCGTGAACCGCAATTTTGTGTATTGTGTTTTTCTAATAGTGTTTCTGAGCATGTATCAATAGTTTCAAATTTTGTTTTGCAATAATTTTCAAAATTTACAGCAACTAGTCTATCACATATGTAGTTGTGGTTATCTACTTTAATTATCAACTGTTTAATAAAGTTCAATTCTAATAGTCTATTCTCATAGAAATAGGGTATGGGTGTAATTTGTTTTATAGGATATTTGGTCTTAGAGAATTTTGGGATTATAATGAGGTATTGTAACTCATTGTCAGTAACTTTACAATAACTGTGTATGAGGTTTAGATAGTTGAGATAATCGTTCTCTCGTATGTCTGTGTTTTGTTTTATAATGTTTATGATTTCTTTTATGTTCTCGTTTTCGATAAGTGAAGTGTGAAATGTGTTCGTACTGCAGAATGCAAGTGTTATTTCTATGTTATTAATTTCTTCTAGTTCTATTATGTTATTATTTATTAAGTCCAGAGTGTTTGTGATTATGAATATATTTTCCCAATTAATTTTTTCTTTTAACACTGATTGAATCATTTTTAACTTTGAATTGATTATAACTTGATTTTCTTTAATGGCTTTAAACTGTTCGTCATATACTTTCGTAGCATTATTTAATTGGTACGTTATTTTCTTTTGATTATTATTGTTAGTATGTGTGTTTTCTTTAATTTCTTCAAGTATTTGGTCATAATGTTCTTTATCGTTATTGTCTAAGTTTCCGGTTATTTGTTTAATAATTGATCCTAATCCATTTAATATGCCTTTTTTTACTCGTTGTGGGAATAGAATGTTTATTCTGGTTTGTAATTTTGAAAAATGTTTTTGTACGTGTTGATTTTTCATATCTATTTCTGTTTTGAATTGTCTCGTTAAGTTCTGAGTGTTGTCTTTAAGTTTTGTTACTTGGTCTTGTATGATTTGAAAAGCGTCTGATATCTTGTCAGTTTTATAGGTGTAATGAGCGTATACTTCATCTTCGAAGATCCTTGCGCCATTTAATTCTATTATGTTTATTCCGTTGTTATCTGTATCCAGTGTTTGACCGGACGTGGTTATGATTCTGTAACAATATTATTGTTTTAGTTTATCAAGTTTGACCTTTCTTTCTATTCTTTTCCCTATGACGTGAGCTGTTTTGTTGTGCTCGTCAATCTTGTTAATTTTCACCTTTTCGTAGATAGGTTTTTTGAATTTTGTTATTAGTCGTCTGTTTTGCTTTAGGTAGGCAACTCCTTTTTTAAGTTTTGACTTTGCATTTGGTTTGAATCTTTTCCGTTTATCCGCTAATATGTTTTCTTTTACTTTGTTGTTCTCTTTCTTTTTGTTTTCCTGATATTCTACTAATTTTTCTTTGGGCGTCGTTAGCTTTATGGGGTATGTGTTTGAGTAATCTTTGCCAAAAAGAATTTCGTTGGGGGTCAATTGCGTGGTATTATTTATACTATTGTTATAAGCATGCATTGCGTCTCGTAATATTTCCCGTAGTTTACTATTTGGATTTCTTTTGAATATAATTCTGAGATGTTCAATTATAGTGGAGTGAAATCTTTCAATTTGATTGGATATTGGGTTACTTGCACTCGTTATATGTAATTTAATCTCATTGTTGTGGCAAAATGTTTTTAAGGTAATGTTATCGAATTCTTTACCTGGATCACATATTAATTTCTTTGGGTATTGATATTCTTGGAAGTAATTTTGGAGAGTGTTGGTTATTTATTTAGCAGTTTTGGTTTTTAAGGAGTAAATTTTTGCATGTTTCGAAAACTGATCTAGGATAGTTAGGAATATCTGTCCATCTAATGTTAATAAGTCCGTGTTTATTATGTCGAAAGGTTTGTTTGGAGTTTCTGTGAATATATCATTTAATTTTGAGGGTTTTCTATCGTATTTACAAGTCTTACAGATTTCGCAGTTATTTATGAAATCTGTGATGGTTTTAATCATTTTGGGCCAGTAGTATTTTGTTTTTAATTTATCATAAGTTTCTTTAATTCCGCAGTGATTTGTTTTTCCGAAATGATAGGCATATACTATTTCATCTTGTTCTTCGAAATTTTCTACATCTTCTACCATTTGATCTACTTTAATTAAATTAATGGAGAAAGGTTCAAAATTTGTTTTTATAATGTCATTAATTTGTCTTTGTAATTTTTCGTCTTTAAATATACAAAAGTATCTTACATGAGGTATAATATAAGATATAAGGAATTCCAATACTTCTTTTTCTAATTTATTATCGAATAATTTTTTATGTTAATCTTATTATGTCTTTCGAATACTATTTGATTGTTTGCAATGTTAATTCTGTTTTCTAAGATTTTTATACCGTTTACTGGATTTTCGTTATCTGAATGTTTAATGCCGCTAGTATTACTATTCAATATGGATTCTAAATCCTGATTAGAGTTCATAAGATTCGTTTCTAACTCATATAGATTAATTTAAATATTTGTTTCGGAGAAGACATTTTAGAATTTTAATTAATTCCTTTTTATTTAATTTGTCTAAGCCACATGATAAATGGGGTATATTTATTTCATATAAATCGTTTTTTATTAAGTAGTCTCTGAGTTCCTTCAAGGATTGTTTTAACATTTTTATATTACAGTTTTCGTAATAGTTTTCCTTTCACATTATGTGGAAGATTGTTTTTTCATTATGTGTTTGAATTATAATATTAGAGTCGCGTTTGTTTTGTGTGCAGTGGTCTTTGCTGTCATGCATTTCGTCTATTAATTTTACTAATCCTTTCCCAAATTTCAAGTCTTTAGAAATGCAGTGCGCAAATATATTAGTGTGGGTCACGTCACCTTTTAAGAAATTTATTTTGAAAGGTTCTCTCATTCTACTGAGAAAATCTGCAATTTTGTTAGTCTTTCCTTGTATGTATTCTATTTCAAAGTTGTATTCGGAGAGTTCAATTTTCCATCGCATTAGTTTTTGGTTTGCGTTTCGCATGTTAAAAAACCATACTAGTGGTCTGTGATCTGTTCTAATTATGAATTTTCTGCCGAATAGATAGTTATGAAAATTTGAGATTGCCCAGACGATTGCTTTCAACTCCTTCTCTATCGTACTATAATTTATTTCCGCCTGATTGAGTGTATTACTCGCGTAGCATAGTGGTTTTTCTTGACCGTTCTGGTTTTGGGATAACACTGCGCCCATTGCATAATCAGATGCATCGGTAGTTAGAATAAATAATTTCTCGAAATCCGGGAAAGCAAGTATCGGGGGGTTTGACATTAATTCTTTAGATTTTTTGAAACATTCCTGATATTCTTTGTCTGTGATATTTATTTTACTGCCTTTTTTTAGATTTTTTGTAAATGGTTTAGTCAATTTTGAAAAGTTTGGGATGAAACGTCTGTACCATGATAGTTTGCCGAGAAATGATTTAATTTCTTTAGTGGTTTTTGGGATTTGAATTTTTTCTATTGCTTCTATTTTTTTATTTGGTTTAAGACCTTCTTTTGATATTACAAAACCGAGATATTCGACTTCTTTTTTAAAAAATTCACTCTTGTCTATTTGGATTTTTAAATTTGCTTGCCTTAATTTGTCAAAGACTCTTTGTATATTTTCTATGTGGTCTTCCACCGTATTTCCGAAAATAATGATGTCATCAAGATACACTAAACATATATCGTTGACTAATTCACCGAGTGCTAAATTCATCATTCTCTGAAAGGTTGCCGGGGCGTTTACCAATCCAAAGGGCATTCTTACGTATTCGTAATGTCCTGACGGGGTAGAGAAAGCAGTTTTTTCTATGTCTTTTGATTCCATTTCAATTTGATGGAAGCCGCTATGCAAGTCTAATGTAGTGAAAAATTTTGGTTTTCCTATTTTGTCGAGCAAAGTGTCAATGTTGGGTATAGGAAATTTATCTTCCTTTGTTTTTGCGTTTAATTTCCGAAAGTCTATTACTAGCCTGGTCTTACGTTTACCTGAAGCATCTGCTTTTTTTGGTACAATCCATATTGGTGAATTATATGGAGAGTAAGATTTTCTGATGACTTTTTCTGTGAGCATTTTTTCGATATGTTCCTCTATGTCCTTTTCGTAAATTTGCGGAAGTTTATAGTTTTTTGTGTGAATAGGAATATCATCTGATAGAATTATTTTGTGTCTTAAAACGTTAGTATGCGATAATTTTTCTCCTTCTTTCGGAAATAGATCTGTGTTTTTTTTTATAAGCATATTTAATTTATATTTTGTTTCATATTCTAAATGTCCGTCTCTGATTTGTAACATGTTTTCTATGTCATTATTGTTTTTGTGTTTGAAGCTGTATTCTTTTCCTAACAATATTAGATTTTCATTTTTAAAGTTTATTTTTACGTCTAATTGTTTCAATATATTTATTCCGAACAATATATTACATTCTATATGGAAATTGTGTATGTAAAAGTCAAATTCTATTCCGCCTAATTTTAGTTTTGTCATTTCTTTAATTGTTATCTTTCCGTTCGCGGTTCTAATGGTTATAGGTTTTGGGATTTTTTTTTTGATTTTAATTCGTTAATCAATTTGTAATTTATAAAGTTTATATCTGAGCCAGTGTCTATGAGAATTTTAAATTATCCGTGTACAATTGTAGGAATGTGTCCTGTGTCTGATGTCATTACGTGTAGTTGGCTGTGTATGGGACTTCTAGATAATTTTCATTTTCTTCCGTCTCGTATTGTACTTCATTTTCGTCTATGAAGCTCTGTGCGTCCTCGTCTTCATTTTCTGTTATAGGATTTTCTTCGATATTGTAATTTTGTCTGGTCTGTACTGACATGGGTGTGCTAAGTGTTTGTCTTGTTTGTGTGGACATAGGTGTTGGTCTGAATGTGCGATTTGTGTTTTGTGCATTTTGTATGTTTTGTCCAGCAATCATATTCCTGCCTGTGTTTGGGTTCGCTGACTGTGCGTTTCTGGGTTGAAATTTAATGGGTTGACTGGGGAATTGTTGACCAGGAAATTTGGCTGGGGGTTGTACGAATTTGAAATTTTGAATATTAGGGTTTTTATTTTGTACGGGAGTTTTTATGGGAGATTGATGAATAAGAAAGTTGAATTCGTTATTTAGGAGTGATTCACATTCTTCCATGGTAGTAGGATTTGCATTAATAAAAGCGCCTCTGTTGTTGTATGGTAGAGTTTCTATGAAGTGATGGATAACAATTTTTTGATTTTGTGAAATTAAAAATTTAGTTTTTTCCTTATTTTTCTCTTGTGTTTCGATTTTACCTTTGTATAATGTAAAATAAGATTTAGTAGAAAATCTGATGGTTTTATGAAATAAGGATTAGTTTATTTTCATAAAAAAAATTTATTATTGGCAATCGATTTCGTCGCAACGGACATCATCAGGCTGTAATACAATATATTTCTTGAAGAAAAACATATAAAATTTTTTACATATGAAAAGTTATATAGAATTATTTAAATGGTTAGGATAAATTTAGAAAAATATTTTAGTTTGTATTACAAAAATATAAATGTAGATAAATATATGGTTATTAATATTAATGAATGATAAAATGTTAGAAAATAGAAGACAGGTTTATGAGATGATTAAAATGGATTTCAAAAAAGTTTTTGTAAGGTTAGGTGAGTGAAACAATCATAAACTTTAAATGTATTTATATAAAAATTGAATAAACTTACCGTCAATTAAGTAATTAAACAGAAGTATATAGTATTTTCATTTTTGAAAATTTTTAAAAATTTAAAAAATATGAAAAATATGAAAGGTGTTGAAAACGTGTGTTTTCACAACCAGAGGAACAAGATTTATGAACAGCTGAGCGGAAACCGGAATTAGATTTTAGTGTTATTTATTGTGTTAAATAGTTTTTAATTTATTTAAATGGCGCGAGATTTACCTTTGTATGTTTGGAATAATTGTTGTATTTCTTTTAAATGTTTATAAATGTTATTTCCTTGTGGTTTAGATGTTATTATTTTGTAAAATAGTGTTTCGGGTTTTAATCTATCCTCGAAATTACTAGTCAAGTGTGTTTTTAGTTCATCCCATGTAGCAAAGTTATTTTCCGAAATAATTGATTGTGCGTTTCCCTGTATCTTAGATTTGAAAATTCTAAATGCAAAATGTTTTTGTATGTTAGTTAATGCATAATTAGCTTCCAGAATTTCTTTTACATCCTCGCATTCTTTAATATATGCGTAGAGGTTTTTTACATCACCCGTGTATATGGGAATTGGTTCGCAAAGAGTTTTAATTTCACCGAGTGTAGTGGTGGTAATCATTGTGTTTAGGTTTAGTTTATTGAGGGTTTCACTTAATAGTTCTATAGATATGAGATCGTTTTCGATCAAAGAATATTCACTGTCTGAATTTACGTCTGAAATGTCTGACAATGAATTTGACATTAAATAATATTTGTCTTGCGATACTGTCCTCGCTTGATTGGACTGTGTTTACAAAAATGTCTTGTGATACTGTCCTCACTTGACGGACTTGTGTTAAAAATAAAAAAATTACTTACAGTAGTAATATTAAAGCTATGATTTCGCTCATTGCCATGCGGGTTCTTCTTGTTTCTTTCTTGTAGTCTTCAGGCCGTAGTGGAGGTCGTGATCTGGATCGGAACAGCAAGACTTCTTTTCTGCGTGGCCTGGTTACTGGACGTGGGTGCCGTGATCGTAGTCTTTTCGAACAACAAGGCTTTTCCTCTGTAGTCCGTTATAGATGGGTCGTATGAATAGACCTCTGATGGGCTCGTGTTGAAGCCGTAAGTTTGTTAGAATGCCATGTACGAGAAATAAAATTCTCTTGTCTAAAACGTTTTGAAAATTTTGTTTTCACGTTAGAGACCTTTTGGCATCCTACCGACTGCGCCAATTATAATTTTATTCACTTTGAATAATAAAAAAAACTTTATTTAATTTTAAGTACAAAGCTTTAATTTTGTTTAACTACAAGTTACAAAGAACGGAGATACTGCCTACAGCAGATATCGAACAAGAATCGTCAATATGTTACAAGTCTAAGCTTATATCCTATTTCTTAACATAACAAAGCGAAAAGGTCTATGTCTATTGTGTGGTCTTGTTTGTTTTTATATTTAGTGTGTGGTCTTGTTTGTTTTACTCTGATAAGTCAATAGGGTGGCATAATTTATATATATATATATATATATATATATATATATATATATATATATTTACATCTTACCATCAATGTGGCGTCCATACATTATGTATTTACCATCATTATAGCGTCCAGTTGCATTAGGGCGTCCGTATACGGACGCTCTAATGTATCACCGTTGGGATGCTCCACAACATCATATCTAATCATCTAGTATCGAAAAACGAAAGTTGAGGGGGACGCTCTAATGATACCACCATGAAAGATTTTGTATATTTTTAGTTCACCATATACCCCACCAGTTTCGCTAGTGTCGCCAGCCGTATATACGCCCCGTATATCTAACTTTCATTGTGACTTCATTAGAGCGTCCGGTGTCGTCAGCCATATATACGGCTCCGTATATCTAACTTTCATTGAGACTACATTAGAGCGTCCGTATGTCCTTTCTTTCATTGTGAAAACAGTAGAGCGTCCGTAAGTGAATGCCTTCGTTTGCTCAATTCTGGGGAGCAATTTAAATTATTATTTGAATTTAATTTGGTATAATATGGAGTAGAACAATGTTTTTCCATATTAGATATTTTATTTTCAATAATTTTGGCGTTCTATAAATCATTCAGTAATTAATGAATAAATATTATTCACTCAATAAATTTTAGTGAGATTCACCATTTATTTTATTTGTTTATTTACTGTTCAAAAACGTATTCATTAAATAACCATTTTTCAAAATATTTTTTAGTATGCTATTATCAAAATTGTTACCTGTCCGTGTCAAAGAACAATATAAATAAATATTTTGGTGCTCCTTGATAATTATTAAAGTTGGTAAATTTATTCAGCGCATAATTCAAATAAACTAAATCTGTTGTGTCCAGCACAATACCTCCTGTCATTTTCAATGAAGGTTATATGTATAAGGATTTGTTATATTTTACATTTTTGATATACACAAAATTCCAATTACTCTATTCTTAATATTTAGATATTTTTGTATACTTTTAAATTCTTTATATGTCGTACAATTATAAATGTTCGAGATTCTTCAAATTCACTGGGCGATTGCTTACATTGCCAACTTTTATTAAACATTATTTTAGATATATTTATTATGTATGTATTAGAGTAGGTGTGTGAGTATATGTGGTGTGAGTGCGTGTGAGTGTGTAAGTGAGTGTGTGGGTATTAGTGATATTTCTAAAGAGTGTATATAATATACCTACAATACTAAATTTTTAATTAATATAATACCAAAGTGATATTAAAAATCCTTCCTGGAGAAAGCCGCCAGTAATGCATTTTGATTTTTGACACTAACATTTATCTGTCACAAATATTTTATAATTTTTCAATTGGTTACCTTGGGGTTGTTTGGGTTCTGAGATTTATTACAACAGATTATTTAATATATATTTTTTTTATCTGTAAATCTATAGAAGATATAATGAAAATTTGAAACGTATTGGATAGAGAATTTTGCACTGTTTAATATTTGTAATAACATAAATTTTCCACTTCACACTCACAAACGCACTCACGGTTCCACAATCAAATACTCACACTACACACACACACACATACACACACACACACTACACACACACACTTTTACGCACACACACACACATACTTGCACACTCACAAACACAAACTCCCACACAAACATACACACACACTCTTTTACACTCACCTACTCACAATCATACCCTCTCACACACAGCTGGTCATTTTCATACAAACACACACACACACAAATCAGATACCACTCACATACCACACAGACTAGTGATGCTGCGAGATCTCGTCTCGAATTTCGAGACGAGACGAGAGTAATGCCCTCGAGATTTAGAGACGAGAGTAGAAATTCGAGATCTACATTGTACTATTTCTTTTATATTACGTAAATATTTCTAATTAAAATATACAAAATAACAAAATATTTGTCGGTATAAATAAACATTTTAATCGCCTCTTCATTCACATTCATACTTATTGACTAATTTTAGATTTATTGTTTTAGTAAAAAAATAAATTCACAAAACTGACCTCTATGGTATACTGTTGCCTCAAGTACCTGCATTATACGAATTATAATCATAATTACCAATATTAGCGTACAAAGCAGATTTCTACACCCAACAACGGGTGATAAAGGCTTGATATTAAAGAGTACATATTTTTTACCTACCATTCAAACACCAGACTCAGTAAAATAATATTTTATTCGGTGGTATCCTTTCATTAAATTCATGTTGCTTGTAATGTTCATTTATTTACTATTTCTGATTATAAATTTGAGAAAAGTAAGAAAAAATATGACGAGACGAGATGCAGAGATATCTCGTCTCGAAAATTCGAGACGAGAGTTAATTGTTTCTCGCCATATCTCGTCTGGCGGCATCACTAACACAGACACACTCACACACAATCATACACTCACATAAACACATTTTCACAGACTGATATCACTCACGCTCAAGACAAATACACTTTCACACACTCAAGACACATACACTTTCACACACTGAAACGCTACATACACTCTCACACATACTCACAGACACACACACACACACACACACACACACACACACACACACATGCACAGTCTCGCAAGATTCACACACACATTTTCACCCTCAAACGCTACGCATACTAACAAACATGCTGACACTTCTTACACACTCACAAACATGTGCTCACACACAAATACTTACACACATACACTTGCACACTCACAAACACATACACATATTTTAAAATACTAAGACACCACACACGTACTTACATACACGCTCACACTCATACAAATTCACACCCACACACACACACACATTCATACACACTCGCTCACACACATATAAAATATACATACAAACTCAAACACACCACACGCACTCTTACACACTCACAATCAGGCATGAGCACGCATGCACACGTGCTCACGTACACACACACAGGCACACACACACATAAGCACACAGCACGCACGCACACACAAGCACACATCACACAGGCAAGCACACATCACACACACGCGCGCGAACGCAA
Source organism: Ophonus ardosiacus (assembly GCA_943142095.1). NCBI lineage: Eukaryota > Metazoa > Arthropoda > Insecta > Coleoptera > Carabidae > Ophonus > Ophonus ardosiacus. The sequence goes on from OW964837.1 coordinate 38,666,476, forward strand.
GCAAGCACGTATACTTTTACTCACACACTTTTACACAGTCACACACATCCTCAAGCTCACACACACGCGCACTACTAAAATACGAACAAACACACACCCACACACACACCACACACACACACGCGCGCACACACACACACAAACATACACACAGACACCACACACACCCAAATACACACTCATACACACACACACACACACACACACACACACACACACACACACACACAAACATACATACAGAGACACCACACACACCCAAATACACACTCATAAAAAAATATATATATTAAATAATCTGTTGTAATAAATCTCAGAACCCAAACAACCCCAAGGTAACCAATTGAAAAATTATAAAATATTTGTGACAGATAAATGTTAGTGTCAAAAATCAAAATACATTACTGGCGGCTTTCTCCAGGAAGGATTTTTAATATCACTTTGGTATTATATTCATTAAAAATTTAGTATTGTAGGTATATTATATACACTCTTTAGAAATATCACTAATACCCACACACTCACTTACACACTCACACGCACTCACACCACATATACTCACACACCTACTCTAATACATACATAATAAATATATCTAAAATAATGTTTAATAAAAGTTGGCAATGTAAGCAATTTGTGGGAAAAGTTATATAAAAACAGCAAGAAACCAGCTAATTGCTGGACGCTATAAAGCCGGAGAAATAAAAGAAAATATATATACGGACTCCATAAACACGTTGTATGAAAGGACGCTGCATTGATAGTCATGTAAAAAAAAAAATTATATACGGACTCCATAAACACGTTGTATGAAAGGACGCTGCAATGATATTCATATGAAAATTTCGGCGTATAAGGACGCCATAATTCACAGCCATGAAAGGAAGCCATAATGATAGCGGGATGTATATATATATATATATATATATATATATATATATATATTTACATCCCACTACCATTGTGGCGTCCCCTGTGTAATTTTCTACATTCAAAGTGACGTCCTTGTGCATAAGACGTCCGTATACCGGACGTCATATGCACATGGCCTTATAATTTTTTTTCTGACATCAGGGGGGCCTCTAGTATCGTATAGCAAAATTTGTTATGGACGTCAGAATGATAGCGGAATGGAAAATGTATATTTTTTGTAGTTCAAAAAAATTCCACTCTCGGTGCTAGTGTCGTCCGGCGTATATACACTGTATATACTGAAGTTTCATTCCAGCGACATTCTGAACTCCGTACACTTGGCAACAGTGGAACATTGGGTTACTACATTAGCGCGCAACTCTTCTAATCGTATTTAAAGCTACATTGTGCACACATGATAGTATTTAAATTAATATTTATGTAATCAAACTTTTGTTTTGCAAAATCCTCTTAGTAAATACAAAGTCAAAATGTATGGTTTCAATGTAATAAATTTAAAAAAGGTAGTTATTTAAATACTCGTATCATAAAGCTAAATTATTAATTACAAAATATTGTGTAAATTGTGAATAAAAGCCAAATGTAAGGGTAAGAAGATTAATGATTAAATGTATGGAATAAATATGAGAACGGTATGCTACAGTGAAATATATAAATAAAATATTTATAAAGTTTTGATCTAAAATACGAAGACCGAAATTTTAAGTGTGTCGGAAAAGAGAGTGTAGAAATAATTATTAAAAGAAAAAATGTTTTAAACATATTAATATGTACTACAAACGATTTATTACATATAGATATTTTTTACTCTAGGTACTTCTTCCTATTTCTCCTCTACTTACTGAGGTGTTTCAATAAAGTGTTTTCATTTAATTAGAAAATATTTTTATACATTTTATATAGTTCAAATACGTTAAAATATTTGCTTTTTAATACCTCCCGCTACCCTTGGTAAGGGAGGTATAGGAATCGTGCTAAAAATCACATATCGAGATTTTAGTAAATGGCCACGTTTTAAGGTCCCTAGAATCCAATTTTAACATTTTCACGATGATGTATGTATGTATGTATGTATGTATGTATGTATTTATGTGTGTGTGTGGGTGTGTGTGTGTGTGTATGTGTATGGATTTTGTTAACGCTCTAACTCAATTACTATCATTCAGAAAATTCTGAAACCTTGTATTTCTACTCTATTCTAATATGGAAAGACACCATTCAATTTTGGTTTGGTGTAAATCGGATAACCGGAAATGGCACTTTACCTGAAGCTCATAATGGTTTTTCTTCAAAAAATATTTTTTAAAAAAAAATTCCCGAATCCTAAGATAAACACATTTCCTTTGTTACATAGTTCATATTTCAAATGAATGTAACTACAGGTGAATGTCATTGTCAAAAAACTAATTACTTCAAATTAATAATAGTGACATTTTAAAAAGAAAATATTAAATAAAAAAATAGTTATATGCAATGGAACAGTTTGCAGCATTAGTAAATACGGAAATTAATAAAAATTAAATAGCGGGAGGTTTTGTGTTGGCCACATCAGATTTCTTTTATTATATTGTAATTTGAAAAATTTTATTATATTCGCTAGTGAGATATGTAAAAATATAAATGATCAAAAGTAATGACTTAAAAACACTGTATTTTTATTGCAATCTATATATACAAACTTAGAAAGAAACACAGATAAGTAATTTGTTTATGTGTAACAACTAAAGATTAATGAAACAAATTTGTGTTTATGAAATATTCTTTCTGGAAATAAGCAAGACTGTTCGATGTAATAATAGATATTTCATAAATTTCGCTTATTTGTTTTTACCTCCCGCTGCCCTTGGTAAGGGAGGTAGCTATAGGGATCTGGTTAAAAATCGCATCTTGAGATTTTGGCAAATGACCACGTTTTAAGATCAGATTTTAACATTTTCACGATGATGACCATATGTGTGTATGTGGATTTTGTCAACGCTCTAACTCAAATACTATCATTCAGAAAATTCTGAAGCGTGTTTTAACCCTCCCTATTCTAATATGGAAAGAAACCATTAGATGTTGGTGTAAATAGGATAACCGGAAACGGCACTTTACTTGAAGTTCATAATGATTTTTCGTCAAAAATATACTATTAGATGTCATTTTTTCGAATTTTATGCCATGAAAATTAAAGCTAATTGAATTTTCTACAGGTATACATTAATAATTTTTCTATAAGTATATTTTACAGATAAATTTAAAAAATATTTTTTTTTATAAATCCCGAAGTCTATGTTTTAAAGATAAACTATAAAAATAAAGCAATAGTTCTATGCAATGGAAATTAATATACTTTGCAGCATATGTAGGTATTTATTTAAAGTAATAAAAATGAAATAGCGTGAGGTATTGTGTTGGCCACATCAGATTTTTTCATTTTATTATGTCAGAAGGGGCTCACTAACCTCAGGGGAGATTGATAATTTCAGAACAGTTCATAAGCTAAAGCTCTAAAATTATCTTTTGCTGTGATTTATAATATTTTATCAAATATCCAGAATTTCGACTATACTCCTATGTTAAATAAAAAAATCTGATGTTGCCATCATATTACCTTCCATCAGTTCTATGTATTTTGTACAAATACCACATAGAAAGTTTCTATATTTTCAGTAAAATTATAACAAAAACGTATTATGTAATTTACACTTGACACTGACATATGTCAATTAGAATTTTCTTAATATTGTAATATCCGTAAAAAATTCAATTTGTTGCAAAAATAGCCGAAGTGAATCCAAACGGCTGCTTTTCATATGTTTTCACTATTTTATTGGCATATGAAAAATAATTTGTTCAACAAATACATATTTACTTAGAATAAGCGTATTAAAATCGGAATTGAATATTAATAATAAGCTTATTATTATAAATTTCATAAAAATTTGAATTTATTGCGCAAAAAGCCGAAGTGCATCCAAACGGTTGCTTTTCATATATTTTCACTATTTTTTTAACATGTAACAAATAATTTGTTTAACAAATACCTATTTACTTGGAATAAACATATTAAAACCGGATATTAATATTCATGCTAACCTTATTATTATAATTTTCGTACAAATAGCCGAGGTGTACCAAAATGGTTGCTTTGCAGATATTTTTCACCAATTTATTGACACGTAACAAATAATTTGTTCATGAAATAAAATTTTTACCTCCCGCTACCCTAGGTAAGGGAAATATACGGATCGTGCTAAAAATCGCATATAGAGATTTTAGTGAATAAGCATGTTTTGATGTACCCAGAATCCGATTTTAACATTTTTACAATGATGTCTATAGGTATGTATGTGTGCCTGTGTGTGCGTGTGTGTGTGTGTGTGTGTGAACTTTGTGTAAAGATACGAATACTATTTTGAATTTTTGTTAAGTTTTTTATTTTGTGTATGATATATTTGTTAAATGTAAAATAAAGTTTGTTATGAGGGAATATGAAAATATCTGTACTTTTTAATTGTAATATTTTGGGGCTATTTAAATAAATACATTTAAATAGGTCATTCTTGTACAGCAAGTGCAAGAACATTTCACATTTCTATCACATTTTGTACCAGCGAGTTCTTTTACTGTAAATACATTATTAAGATTTTGTTATTGTTTACTTGTATAACGGGTATCTACTTTTTTTGTTATATGTATGAGAAATACAATGGTAAAATTTTAATTTGGAGAATTTTTTTTCCTAATAATTTTAGAACAAAAGTATTAAGTATTAAAAATGACAAATTAACAGTTCCATTTTCAAATTGCTTACAGATTGCCAAAAGAAATTACCATTATCAAACATTGTAGGAATCTATGATGTTTACAGCAAAGTATGCATATCGTTGTGAAAGAGTGCTTTGGTTTCTGCATCAGAATAATGTATTTAATATTGGCAACGCTGCTGGACGTCACTGTAACGGTAGTATGAATAAAAATATACAAATTGGACGTCACAAGTACTGATTATGTCTGAAGTATATACTGTGGACGTCGGATTCACTCAGAATGGAGGAGCTCATAATGTCCGTCAAATGAAAGGAAACGTATATCGTTGTAAATCGACTTTATTGAAATTTGAACCGAAATTCATAATCAGGGGGAAAAATAAGTAGATATACTTTATAAAGCCGATACCTATCTCTATTCCTTTCGGTGGTTGCCACAATGTCCTAGCCATGAAAGGACGCAGCAATGATAGCGGGATGTAAATATATATATATATCTAGACGAAATACGTACAACCTGCTAAAAAGTAACCACTTTATTGAAGAATAGACCAATCACGGTGAATTTCATAATTTAATAATGCAAGTGAGTTTTTTTATAAATAAACAATTTGTACAGGATGTATCTAGGTAGGATGAGTTGTAGTAACATCAACAGCAACAAGAAACATGTCGCTCCAAGATGCAAAAACGTCAGGTTTAATTACTAGCCGCCAGTCATGCCACTCACTGTATATAAGCTCGGGAATAAAGGTGCGCTCCTCAGCCGTAGTTGGGTGAGTGACTCTTACGATGCATCGCAAGCCGCATAACCAGGCACTGTCTGCACCCACGTATACGTTGAGCGTGAAACGTGATGCTGAAAGTCGATACCAACACATAGCTAGTTCGTCATGCTCGCAATTAGATAATAGGCAGAATTGCCCGAACTCTCCCGTGATGTTCATGCGCCAGCTGGTACCCATTGGATACGTCATGGTCTTATGGGCATGGATGTAATGTGAGTGCAACATGCCAGCGGTAATATCCACAGGACATATCCAACATCTGGAAATGCATTATATACATTAAATTTTAACAAACTAGCAGTTTCTTAAAACATTTTCAAAAGATCCGACTTCTATGGCACCGAACATAGAAATTACCACTGCTGTTATGGGCGTAATCATTTTATTTAAATGCGTGCGTTCAGACTTGCCGAAATTTGCAGTCAGCTGGAGTGCTGGACAAATATTTCAATATTTTATTTTTCTTATTTTAATGCAGTAGTATATAAATCTGATTTCGATGATACTGACTGATGTATGACATACATGACACATTTCATAAAATAAAAGTTTTGAAATATACACGCTTACTTTATTATAGTAATATCAACAAGTTTTACGACGCACCCAAAAATAATAAAATTTATTAGTATGCAAAGACATAAGTTATAGATGGCAACCTATTCAAGTACAAGTTTGAAATTCGCATTCGAGCTCGCAGCAGCGAGTGTGCAAACAAATGAGTCTGGAACAGGCTTCTGTAACGAATGATTTACACTATTTTCTCTGTTTCGGCTTTCGATTACATTATTTTGTAACGTACGTTTGAAATAAATATAAATGCACTACTATGAACTGTAAATCTATATTTAACTATAACTTTTACATACAGGAATTAGTAAGTCACACATTATAATCATGTCAATCCATATATTTTCTGTCAACTGTTCTGTTAGCCAGTAGCCAACTCTCTTGTTACATTACTCCCCCTTAGTTAAAACTTCTTCCCGGAAGTAATTTTGGCAAAAGCTTTTTCCTGCGTTTTCGTTGGGGTAAAATTCTGCGACTCCCAACCAGATTAAAATTATCTCAATTTAAATTGTTCTGCAGATCTCATAGAAGGTACTGTTTCTCTATCTTTGGAGTTCTCAATATTTGCAGTCGATTCTTCTGTTGTTAACTCGCCAGTGTTTTTCAAATTTTCGTCACCGATTAATATCGGATCTTCAGGTTCAATTGCATTTCCATAGTTTTCTAGTTGAGAATATAGTTGTCTAGAGTTCCGATGACTTGTAATTGCTGGGTTCTTAAAGTATGTAACTGGAATAAATAAATTCTTACCTTGCAGAATGAAGGATGTTTGTTGTCCCATGCATTTTTCTTTTTCGTTGTTTTCTTGTGCTAAATTATTTTGTTGTGCAATGTTTTGAGGTGAACGTCCAGGACGTCGCCTAGCCCTTTCTTCTTGCTTCTCCTTTTCTGGATCAGGTAGTTGATGACATGGTTTAAATCGGTTTACATGAAGTACAAGACGTTTATGTGTAAACACACAGTACTTTATTCTAAAGATGTTCTCTCCTGAACATTAAATTATTTTACAGGGTGGCGCGCTTAAAACGATCCACCCTTAATAACTTTGAAACGAATTATGATAGACATGCCCGGTTTACGCTATATGATTTAACATCTAGGGGGGCATATTTTGTTAATAATTTTGTTTTTTTGAATTCACTAATCTCACCCCCACCACTACTAATTTTAAATCTTAAATGGCAATATACCCCTTGTGACATATCAAATGAAAGCACTTGAAAAATGATATACAGGGATGTTAATAAATTGATATTTGAATAAACCATTTTATAGTTTATAATATTTAAATGTTTTATTTTAATATGCATAGAGTGCTATGGATATAACAAAATGAAAAAAAAACAATGATACCTAATAATTTGTTTTAAGATTGTGTATGACAGTTATCAGTTGTTAGATTGTTATTATTATTATTTCTTTGATCATGGTTTACGCAAAAGACGAGAGAGTAGAAATTATTTTTATTTTTGTATCCCAAAATCAGTGTGCAAGACAAACAAATAGATTATTCAATGAGAGACATCCTCACAGAAATGTGTCGCACAAGTAAGACCGACTATTATATCAATAATTTAAATTAAATTAAAATTACATTATTGTTTTTAACTTTAAAACGGTTTATTCAATTTTTCAAGAGCTTTCATTTGATATGTCACAAGGGGTATATTGCTATTTAAGATTTAAAAGTTAGTAGTGGTGGGGGTTACATTAGTGAATTAAAAAAATATATATATTAATAAAATGTGGCCCCCTAGATGTTAAAACATTTAGCGTAAACCGGGGATGTCTATCACAATCCGTTTCAAAGTTATTGAGGGTGGATCGTCTTAAGCGCGCCACCCTGTATGTGGACCAGTCTATGGTCTGTGTCATTTTTTACTATCCCCTAATCTTAACTGGTTGGTGAACCTATACTAAATTACTTCATATGTGATCGGTTTTGTATTCCGATCATAGTATTCTTTGTCGTTTTTGACTATCATTTAAATATTCTCTTCTCTTGCTGTTTCGTGTGCTCGATCTAAAGATAATCTTAACTGCTGTAAATATTTGTGTTCTGTTTCGTACGTACTTCCAGGCGGTAGTCCAAATTAGCCGTCACCCGGCAACCGAATTTCGCGACCAAACATTATTAAGAAGGTAATAGTTAAAAAATCCCTAAACCTTAACTAAAATCGCTAAAACTAAATACATATTTCGGCAACTAAGTTGCCATCATCAGTAAACTTACGTCTAAGAACAGATCAGTTTTGAATGGATAGTGTAGTAAGCTGGTTAAGGCTGCTCCGTCATAGAAATATATCTACTAAACTTACTTACTTAATAGGTATATTGTCATAGACTGTAGGAGTTGATGTAGCTATTCAAAAGTAAAGTCCCCTGAGTTTAGGATATTATAACTTCTGCAAAATTGAACAAAAAAAAATGCGGTTTGCACTATGATATTCCATGATTATTTCTATTTTACAAAAAGAGAAATATTTCTTTAGTAGGGTGAGAGAGGACGCCAGGTTACAAACTTCGTGTACGTTCATCAATTATCGTCGTGAGTCAAAGATGTTCGATCCCAAAATGTATAGAGCGGCAAGATTTACTATTAAAATTATTGCACGTTTGTTCCGGAATTATAATATTTAATATATGCAACTACAAGAATGTCGAATGTTTAATTTAATTTATAAAAAAAAACATCTCTATTTGTTACTTTATCCTTATTTTTAAACATTTATTTTTAATTCATAATAAATAAGCATTTCATTTTTTTAATGTGAAGTATAATAATAAATTTATTAAATAGCGCTGAAGTGAATAATTAAAATATATCCAATATTTTCTTTCACTTATAATGCCGAAATGCACCTTTGCCGCTGTGGTGTGTTCAAAATCCGTATTACCTCAACCGAAGGCAGAAAATTGTAGAAAATGTTTATATTCTGACATTACATCATTTGTTTTATATTTATTTGTTAACAAATACGCTTAAAATATTTATTATTAGCAGAATATCGAAACAAAGTTTCTTAAAGAATAATATTAATCGAGATACTCTTCTGTCACTTTTTATCTAATTTATAGTAAACAACAAGTTAGGCATACTTCAAATTATAGTTTTTTAAAGCCAGTCTACATTGTGTCAAAAGCATGATTTTTTTGTTGAATAATTTCTGATTAATTCAGGATAGAATATGTGCGAACGAGGAAGACATGGAAATTTCATGCTCCTAATTTATATTTTATTTATTTATTCAAAACTGTGTTCCGAAACACATACTAATTTTTTGGTGTATTACAAAAACATGTAGCTTTCGTAAAATCTGTATTTCATTATATTCTGACCATTATAATGAAATTTATTACATTTCAAAACTAGGGGATTTTATTTTTGAAACCGATAATAGGGCACCTGCACCTACGTCACAACATGGCGGATGATCAGCTGATCTCGGGCAACCAAGCTTCAGTTTAACATTGCGTCTTATGCAGCGAATGTGTTTTCTGTACAAGAAATTCAGTTTTTCCTAAATTTATACATGCTATTTTAAAATGTAATTAGCCATAATTAAAGATAAGTGTATGAATTATTTACTAGTAAAACAAAGCAGTCCTATTTATAAATATATTTTAAAAAATATTAAATTGAAACAAGTAGCTTGTAGCATCAGGTTGTATTATATTCATTTGAGTTTGTATAAGTTTTTTTATGTGTATAAATATGAATATTGAAATTAAAATAAATTGAATTATTAGATTTTTTAATTTATAAAGAAAATTAAATTTGATATATATATATATATATATATATATATATATATATACAGGGTGTAAATTTTAAAACGGGTCATAGGGCTATAACATAGAAAAACAGTTTTTTGGACGCCAAAAGTTTCTTTATTAATTTATTGAAAAAATAATTACTGCATATCATAAAGAAAAAATTTACGTATTTTTTGATACCAAACATATTATATTTCTGTTTCATATAAAGCCAGAAAATAAATTTAAAAATTTGCACAATTAAGAAAAAATATCAATAGCCGTGAAACTGACAGAAACAAAACAAAACAATTGTTGACTTTAAACGCTCATTAGTAAACGTTTCTTACACTTTATTTGTTAAATTATTATTATTTTCGTTTTATTAAGAAGAAATCATAAACAATTTGACTCATGAAGAAAAATTACAAATTATTAATGCTGCGCCTGCGCCATTCGCGCACTTATGACAAATGTTCGCACCTAACCTATGAAATTGTACGACGATTACAACAAAGTTCCTGCAGAAAAGAGCGAAGAAATACTAATTGGACATATTCAACAAATTGTTAACCTTTATTTTTTTATCTTATATAAATATAATGTATTGCAATTGCACCTATAAAAGTTAGGTTATACGAAATGTCAAACATAAAATTCTGAATTTTAATTTACTGCATAAACGACGTTATTTTAGTTTAGTTTCTTAATTTAGTAGCTTAATTTAATTTCATAATTTATATGCTGCATAAACCCAGCATAAATGATTTTAATTAGTTCCTTTGTAGTTTGCAGTTTTTCTTGTTTCTTATAACTTATTTCTTATTACATGTAGATCATATTTAGTTTGTAAATACCTATTACAATAAATAATAATTGTTTCTGATATAAATATCCTATTTTTTACTTTATTTTGTGTTATTTTGTATTTGTCCATAAATTAATAACTTTAATCTTTAATTGTCCCCTATCATGACAATGTTTTGTTACTGTCACTTTCATGGCTAATGATACTTTTTCTTAATTGTAAAAATTTTTAAATTTAATTTCTGGCTTTATATGAAACAGAAATGTAAGGTGTTTGGTATCAAAAAATTCGTAATTTTTTTCTTTATAATACGCACCAATTATATTTTCAATAAATTAATATGGAAACTTTTGGCGTTTAAAAAACTGTTTTTCTATGTTATAGCCCTATGACCCGTTTTAAAATTTACACCTGTATATATATATATATTTATCTTCGAGTTCATTTTTCTTATTGTCATATTGTATATTTTTATTGTATATAAATGAGCTTATTGAGTTTATACGTTAAAAATTTATCTTTGGAAGTCAAAGTACGTTAAATCGATAAATTTAAGTGGATACATAATGTGGATCCTTATACATTGACATTTTTTTGACGAGGATTATAAATGCCTTTTAAAAATCAATATGAAATCAATAATAACCAATCTAATTTTTAAACCTTTGTGAGAAACAGACACAAATATATATATATATATATATATATATATATATATATATATATATATATATATTTATTCTGTTACTAAAAAAACTTCATTCAAAATTTGTAATTCTGTCATTTAAAAAATATTTTTTCATGTTTTTTATATATATTATTAAAGAAAATTACATATATTTAAACATTCATACAATATGTTCCTATCCGATTATGTTTAAATTATTTTATATGCAATAAAAGTATACACAAAAAAATAGTATTGGGTTAGTTTAATTTAATAACCTGGAACTCATTAAATAATAAGAATGTCCTGACTTATTTTTTACGGAAAACACTCCTCATATACTCACTTTTACACACTCTAATCAGTTTTTCCCAAATAAAACAATAAGTGCCGTAAAAACACAATAAAAGCTTACGGCACGATATTTCTCCGTAAGACACAATACAAACTGAAGGTTTGGTTGACCAAGATCAGCTGGTGGCCGCCATGTTGAAACGTCACGTGCAGGTGCCCTATAGTCATCAGAATTGGAACTCTAAACGTCGGGAGTATGACAGGTAGAGGTAGAGACCTTGCTGATGTCATGAAAAGGAGGAAGATTAACAATAACTAATTACTTAATAATTATTATTATTTTTGTACATGAAACATAGTAGACGGGTAACAGGGCCAGAAAACTAGGCGATGAATGCAAGCTTATCTACAATGGAGTCAACAGACAAGGAAGGAATGGTTTTGGAATAATCCTTGACATAAAGTGGAGGAAACATCTGATGAGAGAAGTATGTACGGCTGGTGATGGATATGTATTATGAAATGTACACCAGAGCAAGAACAATTAATGGCTGGGTAGTGGAGATATCATGAAAGATTTAGGAGAGAAGGTTACAACTGTTTGGACATGTAATGAGGAGGGATGAAGACTATGTTGGAAGAAAGGTAAGTGAAATGCGGGTGGTGGGTCGAAGAGGGAGAGGAAGACCAAAGAAAAGGTGGAGGGATTGCGTGTTAGAAGATTTTAAAGAGAAAAGGCTCCGTAAGGATGATGCGTTGCACAGGAATGACAGGGAAAGAAAAATAAGGAACAGGGACCCCTTATTAAACAGGGTAAAGCTGAAGAAGAAAGAGAATATTATTATTAGTTATTATTACTATTACTATTATTAATATTATTATTGGTATTATTACAATTATTACTATTAATAATATTATTACTATTACTATTATTACTACTAATACTATTGATGCTATTGTTACTATTATTATTATTTTTACTATTACTATTATTACTACTATTAATATTAATATTTATATATAATAATTGTAAGTAACTTTTTAGATGGAAGTCAGCAGTTGAAATTTCTGTAACTTAGTTACAATGAACAGTGTTAATTATTCAAATAAATATTATAAATAACGAAGAACAGATTTGTGAAAAATTCAAGAATCTCACTGGGGTTTGACCCCAGGGCCTTCTGATATCTAGTCAGACGCTCTGCCAACTGAGCTATGAGACTCCGTAAGATTATTTTATTACAATTATTATTATTATTAATAATATTATTATTACTATTACTATTATTACTACTAATACTATTAATGCTATTATTACTATTATTATTATTTTTACTATTACTATTATTACTACTATTAATATTAATATTTATATATAATAATTGTAAGTAACTGTTTAGATGGAAGTCAACAGTTGAAATTTCTGTAACTTAGTTACAATGAACAGTGTTAATTGTTCAAATAAATATTATAAATAACGGTCCAAACCCCAGTGAGATTCTTGAATTTTTCACAAATCTGTTGTTCGTTATTTATTATATTTATTTGAACAATTAACACTGTTCATTGTAACTAAGTTACAGAAATTTCAACTATTGACTTCCATCTAAACATTTACTTACAATTATTATATATACCGGGAGTTTATTTTATCAGTAAACATAGGGTATATCATTGCCATAGTTACGGTATGAATGTTTGACAGCAATGTATTGAAGCGTTTATTTTATGAGTAAACATAGGCGTTTAACATGGGAAGCAGTTTTTTCTAAATACAAAGTGTCCGGCTAAAAATCTAGCCATGCTATTGAACATGATAATAGTACATTACATCCTGTACATTATTTAATATTAATTACTTTAATAATATTGCAAAAATTGCAATAAATTACAAAAATTGTCGAATAAATAATTGTTTCAGTTTTTTATTATGCAATATGAAAATATTTACATATGTCTCCGTGGCGCAGTGGTCATAACAGTAACGCCTGAAATTTTTGGTTGGGGTTCGATTGCCCTTTGGGGTAATTATTTTATTTTTTTACATAAAAATTGTTGAACTTTTAAAAATCAGTTTATATTTCCATATTACAAACTTTTAAAAATAATAATAACATTGTAGTAAATAAAGAGAAAATTATTGAGAATAATTGATTACAATCATCAAAATATTTATGCAATAACAATGTATTATATTTTCTTTTGATATTAATAAAAATAACTGAAATATAATAAATTTGTACAGATATTATGCCTTTACTGTATTTATCAAATAAAATACAATGCATTGTTATTACATCAATACTTTGATTATTGTAATCAATTATTCTCAATCATATTCTCTTTATTTATTACAATGTTATTATTATTTTTAAATGATTGTAATATGGAAATATAAATTGATTTTTAAAAGTTCAACAATTTTTATGTAAATAAATAAAATAATTACCCCAATGGGGAATCGAACCCCAACCAAAAAATTCAGACGCTACTGTTATGACCACTGTGCCACGGAGACACTTGCAAATATTTTCATATTGCATAATAAAAAATTGAAACAATTATTTATTTGACAATTTTTGTAATTTATTGTAATTTTTTCAATATTATTAAAATAATTATTATTAAATAATGTACAAGATGTAATGTACTTTTATCGTGTTTAATAGCATGGCTTGATTTTTGGGCATACATTTTGTATTTACAAAAAACTGGTTCCCATGTTAAACACCTATGTTTACTCATAAAATAAACGCTTCAATACATTGCTGTCAAACATTCATACCGTAACTATGGCAATGATATACCCTATGTTTACTTATAAAATAAATTCTCGGTATATATATATATATATATATATATATATATATATATATATATATATAATATTGTAGCGCTGGTATGCTACCACAAACCACAAGTGATGTCGCGGTGTTGTGCGGTCAATGATAGTTCATGTGGAAGACGTTCCTGTATACAACCATGCGTGCGACGTGTGAAAAATTCAAGAATCTTACGGAGTCTCATAGCTCAGTTGGCAGAGCGTCTGACTAAATATCAGAAGGCCCTGGGTTCAAACCCCGGTGAGATTCTTGAATTTTTCACAATCTATTCTTCGTTATTTATTAATATTTATAATAAAAAAATTCCTATTAGATATAGTTAAAGAATCGTGGTCTAATATTTACAAAAAGAATTCAACTGATGAAGCTTTTCACTGTTTCTTCGACTTATTTATGTACTACTTCAATAAACACTTTCCTTTGCAGAAAGTATTGTAGAAGAATTTTAAGAAAAATTCTGGATAAATTCATATGTTATAAATTTAAAATCACTTTTTTATCTAAAAAAACAGTTTTCCATTATTAATTCGTTAGTACAAAAAAGCGAAACAGGAACATTCTCTTCTGGATGCACGTACTAAAAAACATTTTTTCCAAAATAAAATCACTAGCATGACGAAGAGTGCCTAGAACATTATAAATTTCAAGTGTAAAAGAAGTATACAGTCTAATTTGAAAATTTCTAATAATGTCGAAACAACTGGCAATAGCTTAATAGCCAATCTCTTTAATAATTTTTTTATGGACGCCCCTCTCAACATTATGGAACGTATTTCAGCGTCCAATACAAAGGTTAATGGTTACATAAATACTAAGAACAGCAACTGTATCTTATTCTTATATCCCTTTGCGAAGTTGAATTATTTAATATTGTTTTGACTAAACTTAAAATCGCAAAATTATTCGGTTCAGATAATGTGCCGAATTTTATAATTAAAACTGTAGTTCATTTAATTATTACACCTTTAACTTAAACAATTAATTTATCCTTTGTTACTGGAAGCTTTCCTCAAAGTTTAAAAACAAAAATAATAATTCCCGTTTACAAGGAAAGTAATAAAACTGATACTGATACGAATAATTATATATCTGTAGCTTTAATCTCTGGTTTTTCAAAATTCTTTGAATATTGTTTCTTAAATAGACTTGAATATTTTCCATATAAAAACTTTATTATTTCTGATAAACAGTTTGGGTTTATATACTGTATTTAGAATGCATCCATTAGTGCTCTACATAATCTGTTTAAGGAGATATTTCAACACTTAAATAAAGAATATCCAGTTGGCATTTTCTGTGACCTTAGCAAAGCTTATGATTGTGTTGACCATACCCGGTTAATAGACAAACTTGTGCACTTAGGTATACGCGGGGTAACCTCTAAATGGATTTCCACAATTTTAACACAGAGACAATAGTTTGTTTATGTCAATTATTTGGATGATGTGATATTTAACCAAACCATGAATTCAATCTGTTTAGAAATTAATGTACATCTGCCCCAAAGTACAGTACTTGCTCCGGTGTTGTTTGCAATTCATACAAATGACTTAACTAGCAATCTTACTAATGATTGTACAGCTATCATGTATGCCGATGATATGACTCAGATCATTTCTGACCCGAACAAAAATAATTTGATTAATAAATGTAATCAAAATATACGTTCTTTATTGTTAGCAGGAATGGATATCCATGGATGATTTCCAGGGATACGGTTTTCTATAAACATGATAATTAAGTAATGTCATAATATTTGTCATTGTATTTTATAATTTCTAATATCCTATTGTATTGAGCCATCTCTCTCTGGATATAACAAATAGTGGCGACGAGGATAGTTATGATTCAAAATGTCGAAAAATGATTCGTCAGATTCTTGAAAATTGACATCAATTTTGTTGAAAACAGAACAACGCCTTATACTTTTAGAAGAAAATTTAAAAGGAAAGGAAAATATCACATATCAAGAAAATGATAATATAGAATTGATTTCAGAATCATTGTCAAATAGTATGCAAGAATTTATATTCGATCCAGACAATGGACTTACATTTGAAAAATGGTATACACGTTACGAAGAAGTATTCATAGCAGACGCAGCAAAATTAGACGATTCTGCAAAAGTCAGACTACTTCTACGAAAATTAGACCACAAATCTCACAGCAACTATACCAGTTATATTCTACCAAAAACAATAAAAGATAATAAGTTTAATGAAACTGTCTCCATTTTAAAAGAAATTTTAGGCATACAGACAACAATTTTCAATAGAAGATATAAGTGTTTGCAAACCAAGAAAAATGATTTTGATGATTTTGTGACATATGCAGGAATTGTCAACAAAAACTGTGAAGAATTTGAATTTAGTAAACTTTAAGTAGAACAATTTAAATGCCTAATATTCATTTGTGGCCTTCAAGCTAAAACAGATTTTGAAATTCGTGCACGTTTATTGCAGATTCTTGAAAAACATAGTACTCAAAACCCATTTACCCTACGAGATTTAGAGAACGAATGTCAGCGAGTAATTTCTCTCAAGGAAGGTACAGTCATGGTTGAACAAACAGCTAAGTTAAATATCAATAAAATAAATCAAAATAAACCAAATAATATAAAGAAAACTGAAACAAAGCACCAATTTAAAAAACCAAAATACCCTTGTTGGAATTGTGGAAATTATGCATTTTGCTAAGGACTGTATTTATCTTCATCACAAATGTCAGGAATGTAAAATAATTAGTCACAAAAATGGATACTGTAGCAGTGCACAGAAGTCAAGACAAACAACAAGAAGATATATAATAACTTCAGGAAAACCAATGATTATTTAAATCAAAAAGATAAAAATCATAAAAATTTTAAGTCACAAGTTGTTGCAGGAATAAATCAGGTGAATATAATAGGCAAAAGAAAATACATTACAATATTAATTAATAATAAACCAGTCAAACTACAATCACAGAAGAAACTTGGAAATTTTTAAATCAGCCCAAAGTTTCTCCAAGAAAATATCAAGCAAACTGCGCATCTGGTGATAGTTTAAATTTAGTTTATGAACTTGATTGCGACATAACAGTAAATGGCATTACAAAACTAGGAACATGCTACATTACAACAGTTCCTGATTTAAATTTCTTCGGAATCGACTGGATTAATCTATTTAACTTATGGTCTATACCTATAGAAACATTTTGTAATAATATAAAAACGTCAACAGAAAACTATTCAGAATGTTTAATGGATAAATTTTCCCATGTGTTCCAAGCAGGGCCGCCGCTAGACATTTCGGCGCTACAGGCGATTTTTTTTTTTTTTCCCTTACTAGGACGTTAAGAAACTCAAAATTGTTTCTAATTAAATACGCAAAAACAAACTTAAATTTTCGATGTGGCAAAAATATTTATTTTGTCTAAAAATGCAGTTTATCTCGGACCATTCCAAATTACACACACGAAATAGATTACATTTGGCTTTACAAAATAATACGTATAGTTAACAAAGTGATAATGAAATGATAGATACAATAAATGACAAAAGTGTACGTTTTAATAAAAAAGAAAAACTATATTTATTTGAAATATTTATTACATATAACAAAATAACATAAATAAGAATAACAGCAAAATAAATTTTTACTTATAATTATTATAATAAAATATTGTATTTAGTACAAACTAAATTTTTTTCTGGCTTTAGCGTTTGCAAATTCAGCCAATATACCTTGTTTGTCCAATTCTTTAGATGTCATTTTCAATTGACAACATTGCCAATGCTGACAAACGATCTTGGCTCATTGTGGATCTGAGGAAATTTTTTATTAATTTTAGACGAGAAAAACTCCTTTCTCCGCTCGCTACACTAACTGGTAGCGTCAATAATATTTTTAAAACTATATATAAATTAGGGTATATTGGTATTAAATTATTATTTAATATATATTTCAATACATCGTTGGGATCGTCTGATGGTGAAAGTAAGTTGGCTATGAATACCAGCTCTTCCGATAGCTCTATACCATCAATATCTTTATTATTATTATCAGAAAGTACAATTTCGAGATCTTTACAATATTTTAAAACGTCTTCTTTCTTCCAAGTTGCTAATTTCGATATTGAATGTAAAAATCCAAATTTTAGATTGTAGTTTGATAGCTGGTCAAAGCGTTCTTCAATAGAATGGATTGCAATATCTAACATACTAAAATAAATATCTACTTTAAATTTTAGAATTGCATCTTCCATCGGGTCGTCAGTAGCTTCATATTCAAAATTTCGTTTTCGTTTTCTAATCCTCACTTCTTCAAATTTGGCTTCTACATCAATCGTGTTTGCTAATTCACGAGCTGTTATAAAAAGGTTGTGATATTCTTCATCACTTCTGAGTTTTTTTAATTGAATAACAACAGACTCAATTGTTTCGGCTGCTGCAGATATAGAAAATTTTGGACTTTGCATTAAATGATTTACCCGGTTAATTTCCAATAACAAATTATACCAAAGTATTATGGTGCAAATGAATTTATAATTTTTTAATTTTTGAATTAATGTTTTGGCTTCAACCTTTGTTTTGTTACCATGAGCACCAGTTAACGACTCATCTTCAACAAGATCAATAAGCGCATCATATATTTCTCCAATTTGGTATCGAAGTGGCCTAATGGCATTAATTCTGCTTTCCCATCTAGTAGTACAGACAGGCTTCAATGTAGCACCAGATATATATATATTAGTAATTTCGACCATCTATATGGAGACGCCGAGAAGAAATTATATATTGCCTGAACGGTAGTAAAAAAATTTACCATCTCAATATTTGATTCCGCTGCATCATTTAAAACTAAATTTATAGAATGGCAAGAGCAGGGAACAAAAAAATCTCGTGAATTTATATTCAAAATTTGTCTCTGAAGACCATTATGTTTGCCTTTCATGTTTGCTCCATTATCATAGCCCTGGCCTCTACAATTGTTTATGTCAAGATCTAATTTTTCTATTTCCTCCAAAAATTTTGCAGCAAGTCCAGATCCAGATGTATCATTCACTTCAATAAATCCCAAAAAATGTTCCTCCACTAGATGTGCATTTTTGGAATCGGAATTTACAAATCTGATTACTAATGTCAACTGTTCTTTGTGACTGATATCGGGTGTAGTATCCATTATAATTGAAAAGAACTGTGCCTTTTTTGCCATTTCAATTATTTTATTCTTGGTTTTTCGAGCTAGTAACTCTATTAATTCATTTTGGATACTTTGGCCAAGGTAATGAACATGGGTTTCCTTAGATTTTATGCGACGAAGGTGTTCCTTTAAAACAGGATCATATAATCCCAAACATTCAACAAACTTCAGGAAAACTCCATTATTCTTTTCATATATTACATTTGAACACCCGCGTAAAGGTAAATTTAACTCTGCCAACGTTAAAATAATTTGAGTTAACCTGTCGAGAACATCACGCCAATGTTGTTTTTCATTGTTTAAATGTCGTTCATAATCTGCGTCAATGGTTTGATTTGTTTGTTTTCTTCTATGAAGCTCTGCTAATTCGTTGAATGACTTAAGATGGGAGATGTTTTTTTCGTGATTACTAATAGCGTATCCAACATTTTTCCAATCATTATAACCTGTTATAAACTTTGTACTTAATGTGGAAAACAGTTTGCAACAAAAACAAAAGATTTTATCTTCGCAAAAAGAATAAACAAGCCATGTTCTTTTAATATGTTCTCCATTCGACAATATTAATTCGAAATATTTAGATGAAAATCGTCTACCACAGTCGTCCACAGGAAATATAAAATTATTTGGAATATTTATAGGCCCTTTTTCAATAATAAGCTCCTTAATTTTATCAGTCATAACATTTGGCCAAATTGCGGGATCAAAATCTGTTTTCAAAACATTCATTTCTGTACCTGTTTCAGTTTCACATGTTTTCTTCTCTTCTAATATAATTGGAGGTTCATTATTATTAGATATTGCAGTGTGACATTCATTAATTTCAGTCTCTAATTCAATTTCACGAAGTTCATCTTTGTTGTTATGTTCATCGCTTTTAACGCTTTTACTTATCAAAAAGCTTGAGAGTGAATTTTTAAGGGAAGCAGCTATACATTCTTTTCTTTCTCTTATTTTTTTATATTGTGCGCCGGATAATTTAAGTTTCTTTTTTTCGCTCATTATATACCTATGTATATTACTTATCTACAAAGTAATTTTATATTAACAATGCAAAATGTAAAATAATAAATTAAATAAATACAATTTACTTACTTGTAGCTTCTGTGATACAATGTAAAACTTCTACGACACGTCAGTATCGTTGTCATGGAAACAACAATACTTACGATTAAATCGTAACGATTTTCTTACTGGCTAATAAATACTACTGATTTTATGACGTAAAATTATATTTTTTTGGTTAAATTGATGGGTTTAACTTTGTACAAATTTTCACTTTAAGAAAAAATATACAAATCAAAAAACCAAAAATGGAAATAATAAGACCGAAAATAGTGACATCTAACGTAAGATCGTACTATAGATGAGCGCTGCGGACGACAGATGGTGCCACAAAAGACGTCACTCTGCTCTCGTTTCACGCGCCTTATTCAAAAAGCGCCTCTTCTTCATGTCATTTTATTTTTATGAAAATAAATTAATTGAAAAGAGAAAGTAATAAAATAAATAAAAATCATCATTTTACACTTTGCCGCCTCTGTCAATTTGGCGCTACAGGCAGGGGCCTGTTCCGCCTGTGCGTAACGGCGGCCCTGGTTCCAAGGTAAGTTAGGTGTCTACTACAAAAGTGAAGTCACATTATATTTAAAACCTGGTTCAAAACCTATTTTCAAACCAAAAAGACCTGTACCATATACAGGTTTGGAAAAAATAGATGAAGAACTACAAAGATTGGAAAAAATTGGAATAATATCAGCAGTTGATTTTTCAGAGTGGGCTGCACCAATCGTAGTTATTAAAAAACATAATGGGAAGATTCGTATTAGTATTCAACCGGTTTGAATAATGCTCTAGAGCCAAATCAATATCCTTTACCTGTACCTGGAGATATATTTGCTAAATTGGCAGGTAGCAAATATTTTAGCATGATCGACTTATCTGAAGCATATTTTCAAATTAAAATTGAAGAAAAATCCAGAAAATTATTGACTATAAAAAACTCATAGGGGTTTATTTCAATTTAATCGTCTTCCTTTCGGAGTTAAATCAGCTGCTGGAGCATTTCAGCAAATTATGAAAGCCATGATAGCTATTTGGATGACATAATTGTGACAAGTAAGACGGTTGAAGAACATTTTCAACATATTTCAAAGTTACTACACCGCATTGAAGAATTTGGATTTAAATTGAGGAAAGAAAAATGCAATATCTTCATGGAAGAAATTAAATTTCTCGGATACATCGTAGATAAAAATGGATTTAGACCAGATCCTGCAAAAATTATATGCATACAAGAAATGCCAGCTCCAACTAATATGTCAGAATTAAAATCTTTTTTAGGTGCTGTCAACTATTATGGAAAATTCATTCACAAGATGCAAGCTCTTAGAAGCCCTCTTGATCAGCTATTACAGAAAAATAGTAAATGGAATTGGTCTTCATCATGTCAACTAGAATTCGAGAAGATGAAGAATATACTACAGAGTGATTTTCTGTTGACGCACTATAATCCAGCACTTCCAATAGTCGTCACGGCGGATGCTTGCAACACAGGTATCGGAGCAATTATTTATCATGAATTTCCTAATGGTCAAATGAAAGCAATATGTCATGCTGCTAGATCTTTATCTAGAATTGAAAGACAGTACAGTCAAATAGAAAAAGAAGCATTAGCTTTAATATTTTCTGTCACCAAATTTCACAAAATGATTTATGGCAGAAAATTTGTATTAGAGACAGACCATAAACCTTTACTTCATATTTTTGGTATAAAACAGTGGCGGCTATTCGGGTGAAGAAGGTGAAGAGCAACTTCGCCTGTAATTTCAGAAAACAAAATATTTTTTTAAAAAATTAATTTCTCATTATTTTTGTTCATTATGTACTATAAAGCCTGAAATAAACATTAATATAATTTAAAAATCAAATTTTCTACTAAAAATTATATAAACTGATCGTCCGCAACCCGCATTACATGAATAGTAATTCAAATTTTGAATAAACTCTTCACAGATGCGCGCGCAGCTAGCGTTTATTGGCAAGATAGAATGGTTGCCATAGCAACGATGCTTCCCCCTTCGCTTACAGAAGCGAATGGTGAATACCACATTTCGAACTCTGCACCACCGACCAGAAATCTGCACCTCGTCTCCACATTGAAATTGATGCATTGAAATTTGAATTTGAATAGTTATTTTATTTATTATAATTTTAACTTATTTGGAAGGTAATACTAATATATTTTTAAGTGAAAATAAATTCACATTAATATTTTATTGTTAATATTAATACTTTAACTCCTTAACAGATTGCACATTGTATATTTAAATCATCAGAATGAATCTGCATAATGATATTATTTGAAATTTATTGGAAACACCGTTCTCTAGATGGATAGATGGCAAGTGGTCGACCAACCCCAACATTAAATTTAAATAAAATAAAAAATGTTAAAAACTGTGGAAGAACGCACAATCTACATTTTAAATCTGCCTGGTGTAATAAATTTTCCTGGTTATGTGGTAGCTTTTATTTTTGAAGAATAGGCGTATTTATAAAGTATTACTTAAATATTTTTGTGATTTAAAATATATATTTGAAATTTACCGTACGTAATAATTACAACAAACCCCCCCCCCCCCCCAATACCCCTCTCCCACCGACATTCATTCATACATATCTCTTCACCTACTTTTCACCTCACGAGCCGCCACTGGTATAAAAAAGGGGATTCCCATATATACGGCAAACCGATTACAACGGTGGGCATGTACATTGCTTTTATATGATTTTCAAATACGTTACATAAATACAGATTCATTCGGATATGCTGATGTATTATCAAGACTTATTCAAGCAAATAATCAACTAGATGAAGAATTTGTTATAGCATCAATTCATTTAGAAGAATCAGTTAAACAAATTTTAACAGAATCAATTAATTCTTTACCAGTAACGTTCAAGATGATTCAGCAAGAGGTAAAGAACGATAAAATTATTTTAAAAACAATTCACTTTATTAACACTGGCTGACCAAATGCTGAAAAGAAAATTCTAGAAGAAATTATGCCCTTTTATAAGAAATAAGAAATGATCTTTATGTAGTTCAAAATTGTTTAATGTTTGGTGAACGAGTTGTCATACCAAAAGTATTTTATAAAAATATTTTAAAAGAAATGCACAGGATACATCCAGGCATAGAAAGAATGAAAACTATTGCAAGAAGTTGTGTTTATTGGCCAGATATTGATAATTATGTTTAACGTTACATAAAACAGTGTTCAAGATGTGCCAAAGCAAAAAAATCTCCCATAAAACCTGTTTTCAGTCATGGCCAATTACAGAACATACATACAAGAATACATAATGATTTTGGTGGTCCAATTTTTGGCTACTATTTTCTTGTAATTGTGGACGCAAATAGCAAATGGCCAGAAATATTCATTACAAAATCAATAAGTACTTCAGTCACTTTAAAATTCATTAATCAAACCTTTTCAAGTGCGGTCTCGTGGCCGCATGCCTAAGTGTCTGGGCGTGAACCTGGGGGAACCGGGTTCGATCCCGACAGACGCCAAATATTTCCAATTTTAAATGGCACAAAAGTGACCCCTGTGGTGCACTCTCCACACCAGCTATGAGTGCCCGTGAGGTGACGCCTGGTAAGCCCCCACACGGTAAAATATATCGTCATCCTTACCGATGTCCACATGTGTTGTAGATAATGGCACACCCAGAAATGGGTAATATGCCGTGATGATATATTTTATATTTCAAGATTTGGATTACCAAAAATAATTGTTACGGACAATGGAACACAATTTAGCAGTCACCAGTTTCAAGAATTTTGTGAAAAACATGGAATCCAGCATTTTAGATCTCCACCCTATCATCCCCAGTCGAATGGACAGGCAGAAATCTTCGTAGACATTTTTAAACGAGGAGTTAAAAAAATTGAGGAAGAGGATGGGATAGAAACAGCTTTGGAAATATTTTTATTCACATATAGATATACACCGAAAAAATATATTCAAGGAAAATCACCAGCAGAACTGATGCTTGGTCGAAAAATGAGAAATTTGTTAGATCTAGTACTACCACAGAATTAAGTGACAAAAACAAAATTAAATGAAAAACAAGA
This sequence comes from Ophonus ardosiacus, assembly GCA_943142095.1. Classification (NCBI taxonomy): domain Eukaryota; kingdom Metazoa; phylum Arthropoda; class Insecta; order Coleoptera; family Carabidae; genus Ophonus; species Ophonus ardosiacus. The sequence goes on from OW964837.1 coordinate 38,691,216, forward strand.
TTCTCAATTTAACAGACAACATGGGGCAAAAAGAAGAAAATTTAATAAAGGTGATTTAGTTTATGTCAAAATGTATTCTAGTAATAATAGGTAAAGTAATTTACAATGATTTTGTACATTCACTCAAAGAAAAAAATAATACGCGCACATACAAATCAATTAATATTGCGTTATGGTGATGACAACAAACAACACACAAACAGTTAATTTTTATTAAATATTCTTTTGGATGAATTTGACATCGAGGCAAATGAACAAAGAAACAATCCAACAACAACCCAGAATGAAGAACATTTAGAAAAAGCTAGAGAAGAACGTCCGCGAAGAATAAGAAAAACTCCAGAGCGATATCAAGCGCATCTCTTTAAAAAAAAGAGAGGTGTTAGCAGGAATGGATATCCATGGATGATTTCTATGGATACGGTTGTCTATAAACATGATAATTAAGTAATGTCATAATATTTGTTATTATATTTTATAATTTCTAATAAATTGTTATTTGTATATCCTATTTTATTGAGCCATCTCTCTCTGGATGTAACATTTATCAAAGTGGTGTTGTAATAACAATTTATTCTTAAATAACACTAATGCCCAGTTTCACACCCGCTTGTTAAATCTTAACAATTTAAATAATTTAGCAACTGATTAAGTAGGAACTATTGTTTAATCAACAAATGCTAGATTTAAACTATGGTTAAATGGTTTGCTATTTTAACAACAGTCTCGGATCTTGTTAAATTTCTAACCAGTTGCTATTTATGACTTCTGTCACATATGTGTAATCAGAACAAAATAATTATTTTGTCCCTTCCGTCATAAATTAATTTGCAGCAAGAAAATTAGTAAGTACAAGTTGCATTAGCTGTGTAATTTAAAATAAAAATATATTCATTACATTAATGTCATCTAAAATTTATTCAACTATTTGGAGTAACGATGATCGACTGGAGATTGATGTGTGGAGAAGTTTCCGATTACTTTATTTTCTTCTCCACACATTATTCAACTATATTTTCGTAATCTGATGAGTCCGAAGAACAATTTTTTGAAATTGATATTCGATTTCTGCGAATAGAAAGAATATACAGAGATCGAGGAAATCCTTTTGAATTTTTTGATGATGTACAATTTAAAATGAGATATCGGCTATCTAAGAACACCGTTCTGTTAATTTTGGATCATATATTTGAAAATTTGACATCATACACTGAAAGAAATCATCCAATTGATCCAATCAGTTATTATTAACATTAATGTTCTATGCAACTGGTACTTTCCAGTCTGTCAATAATGGCATTTATTATCAACTATGAAATTGGTTTTTATATTATTAAAAATACAATAACTTCCTAAACAAATTTTAACATGCATGTTGACTAAACAGTTTAAAATTGATTTGCTAATTTCATGAAACATCATAAAAATTGAACAAGTTGTTAATTTGGAAAAGTTGTTAACTAACACAAGATTTAACAATCGTATATGAAACCGGGCATAAGACTAATATTCTTCATTTTCATATACACAAATTAATAATGATCATTTACTTCAAATCCAATTCAATAAAAAATAACAATGATTCTGCCAGAGTTTTAGGAATGCTAGTTAGCATAACTTAAGTTAGAAACCTTATTGCGATGAAGTCGTAGGCAAACGTAATTCTATTTGCTATCAAATAAGATATCTAAAAGAATACTTAAATATTTAATCAACTTTCATTGTTTTATTTCAATCGTATCGAGTCAATATTGAGGTAAGTAATTTGTTTCTGGGGCTCTTCGAATGTTTCTCACGATGTCTTTATCTGCCAAATACAACGTAATGCACGTTGATATTTTATGACTTTTAATGATTCCACGTATGGGTATACCCCTATTCTTTTAATTTTTTTTTTGTTGATGTTTTTTGAATTATTAATTTTTTATAAATGTTAACATTTATTTGGACGTTTCGTAGGTCCAAAGACCTCCATCTTCAGCATTATACAATATTGTCTTCTATTATTTTATACCGTTAAAAATTAGTATTCAGAACTGAAAATTTTAACTGATCCGTTATAAAATATTTTTTGACGGAGTCCGTCAATTTTCTGTACAAACATAGTAACAAATAAACCCTAACTTATGATAGTTATTGCGTGTTCCCAACATGCAGTTTATTAACATGATATTTATCAGTAAATAATAATTATAATAATAATAATAATAATAATAATTTTGTATTATAATCTATGTTCTTAAATCAGCGATATATTAATACATATTTCAAGTTACATAGTTTTATTAGATAATAATACTATAGAGCTTGCACACTCAGCTGTTTCCGATTGCCTTGCGATCAGGTCAGTGAACTCTATACTACTATGGAACGGAAACAATCGTTGCTGGCGTGGTACTTTAAATTTGTACGCAACCCGCAGTACGAGTAGATTTTTCCAAAAAAATTAAAACGAACGGAAAGTACAACCAAACTATTCAAAGAACGATGTTTTCATAACCACTGTTCAGTGAATAATTAGTAAAAGTACCCACTCAGAAATATATTAAAACCTCTGGAAAATCATGAGCTGTGCTCTGCGCATGCGTGAAACTGGTGGAATTTGTGACAGTTCGCCTGACCAGCCCCTTACAATGCTATAGGTATACACGTTTCCATTCCATGTACGTAGAATAGAGTTCACTGGATCAGGTGTTCTGGCGCCTTGACAACAGCGCCATCTGTTCTGTCATAGTTTTCCATAGCGCCAATTCAAAAGCTAGACTTACATTAAGTTGTGAACCACAAACATTTATTTTGTGCGTAAAGTTTTGTTTTAAATTTTATCTGAAAATGTTAGCTTATTTTAAATCTTTACCTAGTGACGTAAAAAATCGCTACTTAGATAAAATTAGACTGGTAAACAATGTTCATCCATATGATTGCGACGAAAGTGAATTTTCAAGAAATATTTTTGATTTTCCAGCAATTTTGCATATGGACATAATTAATTATTTTATTTATAAAAAAAGTGCATACAATAATGCTCAGTTAAAAGCTTTTAGAAGTTTAGAAGCTCATAAATTTTATCAGTGTGGTTGGGTGCGGGAAATTAAAGTCAAGAAGTTTGAAAAAACAGGTAATCAAGGGAAAGATGAGTTAATTTAAAGTTCTACTACACTACATAAAATAGTAAGTTTGAAATTTTACAGTACTACACAAAATAATGTTGTATTGAAATTTTCTGAGAACACAGAAAATACACTAATACAATAGAAAATAGCTGTACTGTCTCTTTGACAAGTGAGGCTCCAGAACGTATGTTTTAAGGACATTTTACGATAAGTAGTGTATAACCTTAATATACCTTACAACATAACATAGACTAATTATCAAGCTATTAATAAAAATGTATGCAAAAAGGCATGAACACACGTAAAAAAGATGTATTGTATATATTTATTTAACATTTCTGATATACCCAAAACACATATCTTCTTTATATATTTTTGTATTTTTTAATACATTCTATTCATTCTTATTCTTCTAATGTTCGAGATTCTTCCAATTCATTGATGAGATTGGCGGTATTTCTGAAGGGTATGTAATATATGAATCTATATTTATAAATATTTAATTAATAATAAAATAACATATATGAAATGTACTTCCCAGGAAAAATGTTCAGTAATGTGTCTGGCTTTTTGACACTAACATTTATCTGTCAATTACAAACAATTTAATTTTTCCACTTGTTTTGTATGGGCTGCGAGGTAAATTTACACCTTATTATTTTATATTTTTATGTCTATCTTTAACTCCATAGAAGATATAATAAAAATTTTAAATTTATCGGATAGAGATTTTTATATTCTCTAATATTAGCAATAACAGAAATTTTCAAAACATAATATTTAGATAATTTTTTTTAAAAAAACTATTACTTCAATTTGTCCAATTGTTACCAAAATCTAATCAGCTCTTCCCTTCGACCATATAACTATAGATACGTAATAGGGGCATTTGTTTTGAAGCGTAAGTGTGCGGTGCGGGAAAGGGGGAAGGTGCCCATATATGTTGTTTTGTTGGTTGCAGGTTTGTAGGAGATAAAATGCGTTGTGGGTTACATACGGGTAAGTATTTATTATATTTACCTTGGAATTTTTTTTGAGACATTAAATATAATATTCCAATACGAATTATTTAAATATAAAATTTATATTCTTGCTATTTTTATTATCTTCTAGTATAGAAAAGGATAGACTTTATGTAGATTTTAGTAAATTTTTGTATAACTACTAATATTAACATAAAATAATATGTGTGAACATAATACATACATAAATGTAGTACATGTTACACTAAAAGTGATTTTCGTAATATTTCATGTTTTTTAGCTTCGTCATAAAAATTGATTAACATGTATTCTCGAATATTATTAGTTTTTTAAAAATAATTTTGATGAAGATAAATTTAAAATAATTATTGTTTTATTTTCGATGATAGGAAAATGTTTCAATATTACTAGTTTTACATGCTGTTAGTAGACTATTTTGTTAAATAACGATATTTTTTTCGTTTGAATATAAAATATTGTATATAACACTAACTACTATTATTTATATTATTATTAACTACTATTACTTATATTATTATTAATTTTAGGTATTTATTAAAATTAATATTTTCATCTTAGCAATTAATTTAAAATAATGTTTAACTTTTTAAATTTTAGATATTAAAAATAGTAACAATATGAATTTTATATTTAAATAATTTTTATTGGAATATTATATTTAATGTCTCAAACATTTTTTAAAGGCTAATGTAATAATGCTTACCCGTATGTAATCCGCAATGCACTTGTATCCCCTACAATCCTGCAACCAACAAAACACCACATATGGGCACCGCCCCTCTTCCCCGCACCGCACACGTATGCTTCAAAACATTGTATAACCTAACATAGCCTGTTACGTGTCTATAGTTATATGGTCGAAGGCTCTTCCCATTAATGTCAGATTGAGGAAACCGAAGTTAAACATATTTAACGCATTACACTATTTGAGAAACCGTGGCTCCAACATCCACACACACACACACAAACACACACACACACACACACACACACACACATACATACATACATACATACATACATACATACGGATATCATCGTAAAAATGTTATAATCGGATTCTAGGGACCTTAAAACGTGCTTATCCACTAAAATCTGGATATGCGATTTTTAGCATGATTCCAAACCTCTCTTACCGAGAGGTAAAAAGCAATTTGAATTAATTACATATTTCTTAGAAAATAATAACGATGTACTCACTTTAAAAAACATCGAATTCTTTTTCCAAAGTAGAAAAGAAATAAATTAGCGGAAGAGTTAAACAATGCTAATATAGGACCACAAAAACCATTAAAGAATGGAAAAATCTAAGTATATGTATTGTTAGGTCACATTTCTATCGCGACATTCTTATTCAGAATATTTAATATTTTATATCTTACATAACGTATGTCTCTTATGTTTTGGCACAAATTTCAGATGCTATAAAATCAGTAATAACAAAAGAATCACTAGGTGCGATGGAAACAAAAATTTTGTTTAACATCTTATCTTAACATTGACAGTTCAATAGTGACAGTCATTTAGGTAGATACGGCTTACAAATTAGAAACCCGAAAGAGTATATACAGAGTGTCTATTAATAGGGGAACATGGCTTAACCACAGATTTCTGAGGCTAAAATAAGACGATTTAACTAAACTGGCTTCTACCGGAAAGTGTACCATTTAGCCAGTATTCTGCTTCAAAGTTCTTCGAAAAAAAAAAAAAAATATTGCTTATAATAACACAACGCTTTATTCGATTTAGATGAAATTTGATATGACAGTTCGTATGATTATGTCATCTTTTAAAATGATACTTGTTATTATTAGTGAACCACTAGTATATTAATCATAGGTGTCCCAACATTGATTAGACAGTAACTTTTTAATGGCCACGCCGATAACATAAAATCATTTTTTTCGAAAAGATACATTCAATAGTAAATTTTTTTCTCTTTGTTTAATTTATGATATCTGTTACGGTTCAGACAGAAAAAAATAAAACCTGAGTGACTGCATCGTGAATTTTTTTAAAATAATTTTAATCTAGTAGTCTGTCCAAATGCCAAACATCAAATTTTTAATGACAGTAACGAGTTGTCAATCTTTAACCTGTTTAGGAGTAAGCTAACATATTTATTCGTCTTATTTATAATAATGGTAGTAAAATACTATTAGGCCGCACAAACGGATGTTACTTGTTTCTGAATATTACGAAGGAATTTTTTGACAACCCATAAACAATTGTTACTGTCATTAGAAATTAGGTGTTTGGCTGGACTGCTAGAAAAAAAAAAAAAAAAAAAAAAACAAAACCTGTGTGATTGCATCGTAAATTTTTTAAAAATAAATTTAGCAGTCTATCCAAATGTCAAACAAGTAATTTCTAATGACAAAAACAATTGTTTATGGGTTGTCAAAAAATTCCTTCGCAATATTCAGAAACTAGTAACATCTGTTTGTTCGGCCTAATAGTATTTTACTACCACTATTATAAATAACACGAATAAATATGTAAGCTTACTCCTAAACAAGTTGAGAATATTGACAACTCGTTACTATCAATAAAAATTAGGTGTTTGACATTTGGATAGACTGCTAGATTAAATTTATTTTAAAAAAGTTCACGATGCAGTGACTCAGATTTTATTTTTTTCTGTCTGAACCGTAACAGATATCACAAATTAAATAGAAAAAGAAAAGTTTACTATTGAATGTGTCTTTCTGAAAAAAAAAATTATGTTATCGGCGTGGCCATTAAAAGGTTACGGTCTAATTAATGGTGGGACACCTAAGTGTCATACACTAGTGGTTTACTAATAATAACAAGTATTACCTTAAAAGATGACAACCATATGAACAGTCATACCAAATTCCATCCAAATCGTATAACGCGTTCTGTTATTATAAGCAAAATTATTATTATGTTTTTTTTTTTTTTCGAAGAACTTTGAAGCATAATTCTGGCTAAATGGTACACTTTCCGGTAGAAGCAAGTTTAGTTAAATCGTCTTATTTTAGATTCAGGAATCTGTGGTTAAGCCTTGTCCCCCTATTTAAGAGACAGCCTGTATAATTTAGTTAGGCAAGTTCCTAAAGCCGAAATATTACGAATTTTTGAAAATCAACATATATCCCGAAGAACCATTTATCGGATAATTACTGAATGTGAGCAAGTTATTATTTGTTTAAACCTGCCAAAAAGTGAAAGACCTAGAATTTTTACCAGATTAAGAGCTGAAGCACTAGTAAGAAGAACGAAAAACAGACTTGGTACTTCATTAAGAAAATTGGCACGCCAGTATCGAACATCCAAGGACACCATATCGTGGGAACTGTCACGGAACGGTCAAAAATTTAAAAAACGAAGGAAAGCCCCAAAATACATCGCCAACCAACTAGCCAGAATCCCGATATGCTGCTGTAATCTAAGAAGGGAACATTTTGCGAATAACCGCATGATAATTATTGGTGATAAAAAGTACTTCACGCTGAGTAACTCCGAAATGTTATTTGTTCCGCGAACGACAATCCCCCTAACCTTCCCCAGGCTCGTCCCATGGAAGATTTTTGGACTCTTTTATCTCGTAATGTTTACGATGGAGGATGGGAAGCCCAAAAGAAAAGAACTTCGACGCAGAGTATATAGAAAAGTCCGAGAAATCGATTTAAATGCCGTCCAAAACCTAATGATAGGAGTCCACAGAAAGTTGCGCCTTATAGAAGAACACGGACCTCTTTATTTAATATAAGTTTATAATTAGTTGCTAATGAAACTGTTAATTATTATGTAGTACAACACAACCATTATTTTCTGCAAAAAAAAGTTGAAATTTGTGCCAAAACTTATGAGACATACGTTACCTTTTCATCTTAAATCTGGGTTTCTTTCGTCATTCTATTGCTCTCCATTCTATTCGCTTCCCTTGTATCTTTATATTTTCCAATTGCACGTCGTCATTTATTTGTATTTCTGTCCAATAAATTTACTTGTTGCCAAACTCATTTGCGTATTGGTTGTGTTTGTGTTACAGTTTCCCTATAAGTGTTAGTTCATATGATATATGCTTTATTCCTATTCTTTAACTTACTCTTATCATTTTTATATTAGTCACTTTAGCCCTATTTCTCTGTTGAATACTCTGAAACATTTCATTCTCGGTGAACACAAGTGTTGTTTAGATTCTTGACAAGTTTCAGGCGGCAAGCGCGCCCAGTGGCGTGCTCATCGCTTTTGTTGTTATTTCTTCTTTTTGCTATTTTGATTTTGTTTAAGAAGTACCACGCCATCTGTTTCCTGAAAATTAACTGGTGCTTCCTGAAGGTTTTTGCAAAACGTGGTTGTTGGTGTTTGACCGGGAACGAGGTAAAACCCTATGTGCGAGATTGGTGTGATTCTTCAATATAGGTGCGAATTGAGTTTTCGTTGTTGTGCAGAACCATTGTTGGTTGTCGCTTCGCGGATTTCACGATAACGGGACTGCTTCAGGACTTCCAGTTTTTTCGTTTTGTGCGTCTTATGTGGGAAGCACGTGTTGAACGAGTTCTTCCTTTTACATTTTTGGGAGTCCAGCCCTACGGGGGAATTCTGTACTCTACCACCACTGCCACGTCTCTTCAGCCTTACCATCTGCGTGCCCAAAGACTTCTCCGGCCGCCGCCAAGCCCATCATCCCGCGTTCTATACCCCCATTGTTGCCAGAAGCATTATTGTTTAGCATAATACTGTCAATCCTTTTTTTGCCCTTGCGTAACAAGGACATAGTGGCATTTTGCACCTCTTTATATTGTGTAACTTCGTTTTATTCTAACGTAACGAGACCGTTATTAAACATTTATTTTGTACAGTTTGTTCTGTTTAATTGACACCAAGGACGTTTTGGCGCCACGTTCCTTTTATTGTTAATTTTATATGATATTAATCAATTAAGTATTTTTTAAACATTTATTCATAGAGTTTGGGTCTATTTAATTTAGTGTGACCTTGAACATAAGGACGTCCTGACGTAATTTTTTTTGTTATTGTTAATTTCATATGCTACTAGTCAGTTATATATATTCTTAAACATTTATTCGTAAAGTTGGGGACTATTTAATTTGGTGTGACCTTGAACACAACGACGTCCTGACATCACTTTTCTGTTTTGTTAATATTACATTTTATTAACTTGTTGGATACGTGTCATGTGCTTGGGTGCAATGCTGCACCGATGTGGAGGCAGGTAATACGTCTCTGTTCACACGTCCATCTGGTTGTATATTGCCCGGAAGTCGGTTTTGGCCGAAGTCTGTTTCGCGTACGTGTCATCAGTGGCGTAACAAGGCTTTAGAGCCCCCCCCCCCGCAAAAAAATAGCCCCCCCCCCCCCCACCCAATAAAATTATATGATTAGGTACAAGAAAACACAATGTATATTTTGATTAATTTTACTGTAAATAATTATAAATACAATATATATATATATATATATTGCTAATTGACAGTAAAAGTGCGATTTTTTGACAGATAATCTGTAAAATAGTTAAGCAAATAACTATTATAAAAAAAATAAATAATAATTCACATATTCAAAATATACTACTCAAAAGTGAATAGGGATATTAAAAATATTTTTTTAGTGTCGATATTAAAAATAAATATTTTGTGTGAATATTGATACAAATAAACATTAGTTATGGTTCGCTATCATAAAAAAAAACTTTATTATATCCCTATTCACTTTTGAGTAATTTATAAATTAAATTAGATGTCACATCTACGGGCTTTTTGTCAAAAGAGACAGATAGCTTAATCTGTCTTGAGTCATGTTGTTTCTCAGGTATGACTTTATTAATTTCAGTTTACTGAAAGATCTTTCAGCTGTAGCGACAGTAAATGGAATAGTTAAAAAAAGTAATAAGGCAGTGCAAACTTCACATAAATCACTTTCCATAAATGCATATTTGATTAAAATTATATCTGCCATTTCCCGCATAGTTGTACTGGCATTAATGTCATTTTTAATAAAATATACCGCATTAACTAATTGCATAGGAAAATTTTCCGTTAAATCACTACAATAATGTTTTTGTAATTCTGTTGCCGATTTTAGAAGTTGTTGTTCTGATAATGTGAGTAATGTTTTTGGTATTAAAAATTTAAAAAGATTTGCAATTTTTAACATTCCTTCAAATCTATTTTTAATTTGTGAATTAACTATGTCAACTGTTCTATAAAAAACATTTACTTTAAATTTATGTTCAGCATTAACAAATTCATAGTCATCACATAATTCATCGAAATGACGTTTTTTTTTTTGATTTTCTTTTAACTTTAAACCCGGGTACTATTTCCCATTTTTTGCAAATACTTTCAGATTCGGATTTTATTTCACTATATTTTGACCTTAAATTATTTAAGTTAGTTTTTACTGTCTCTAACACAGTTACTGCTTCATCTAATGCCATATTCTTTTTTTGCAATATTTTTGACGCATAATTAATTTCGGACAATAAATGGTATAATAAATTGCATGTAAATACAAATTCAAAGGAAATTATTTCATTTTTAATTCTAATTGCTTCCGATTGCTCAGATTTTTTGTCACTTTTTAATGAAATTTCTGTCAATGCTTTGATTACATCTAAAAATCTTAATTTTATTGCTCTTATTGAATTTATCCTTGATGACCATCTAGTAGGATTTAATTTTTTTAAAGTAATAACTGACTCACCAGTGAATTGTGATAAAAGATCCCATCTATTAATACTTAAACCAAAAAAATTGTAGACATCTTGTAAAATTACAAAAAAAATTATCAATCTCTCTGCAACCAGAAACTGCGTCATTGATAACTAGATTTAAATTATGAGTAGCACAGTGTATATATGCTGCAAGTGCTTGTATGGTTTTTATTTTATTTTGAACACCATTATATACACCACTCATTACACTGGCCCCATCGTAACCTTGGCCACGACATTTTTTAATATCTAAAGATAAATGTTCCAATACGGATAATATTTGCGTACTCATTCCAGTGGCACTATGATCTTTTGTAGCAAAGAAACCTATAAACGATTCTTTAATAAAAAAAGCCCGTAGATTCTGACTCTTCGTTACGGAATAAATGTACATATCTAATAATTATACTCATTTGATCTACTTTATTTATGTCTTGTGTAGTGTCACATATGATTGTAAAAAATGGTGATGCATTTATTTCCTCAACTAAAGAATGTAGCAAATGTTGTCCTAAGCACGAAATTATTTCATTTTGAATAGCTGGACTAAGGTATTTGATGTACCCTTTGGTTTACTTAAAACTTGTTTCATCACCTCATCGTACTTTCCAAGCAGCATTACTTGAGAGAGAAAATTACCATTATAGTCATTTCCTATTTGTTCCCTGTGTCCTCGAAATGACAGTGAATTTTTTGACAATAATAAAGTTATGTTAAATAATCTTTCTAAAACGCGTTCCCAAAAAGACGCTTCATTTGCTATGAGATTTTCCCTTTCTTTGTCAATAGTCTTATTTTTTTTCCAAAAATCATAAATTTTACAAGCTGTAATATGTTTTTGTGAATTTGAATGAATTTTATTTTTTTTAGAAAGACCTTACCAGTCTCTAACTCCTGTACGCTATTGTTCATGTTTGCTATCAGAAAATAACCAGCATGGTTCGCAATAAGTAGCATCTAGAATTAGGGAATAACAAAGCCAGAATCTATTAATATTTCCATATTTATACGAACAGTAATAATAATTTTCAGAAAAATGTCTATTGTTTTGTAATGGATCCTTTTTAAATGGTCCTTTGGGTTTACAAGGTGTAGAAAGAATTATGTCTCTTTATTTCGTCGGTTAAAATTTTGTCTTTATAGTAACCCATGTCAGTTACAGTATCATTTAAAGTAGCTGATTCGTTGAATCTTTCTTCCGCTGTCTCGGCTTTTGGTTCTATATTAGTAGTGGACGTAGAAGAACACGCGAGGTTTCCTTTAAGTTCACTTTCGGGACCAGTTGATGGTATACATTCTCCATCGTCTTCGTTGTGAGTAGATTCTGTTTTGTCTACCTGATCTGCTATTGTTGCTACCGGTGGTGAAAAGGCAAAAAATTGACTAATTTTAGTATTTTTAGCGAGCTGTTCTTCACTTTGTTTTTTCTTTTTTCGTTTTTGCGCCCCACTCTCGTGTTTTCGTTTATCCATAATTCTACAATAATAATAACATTAGATTTACCATACGAAATACAAGTTCAGTTAATAACCTTACCTCTGATTTATTTATAATTATATTATAAAAAGAAACAGAAACACTATATTTAATTAAAATAATTCCGTCTACTCCACAGAGCAAGAAGGTAAAGGTCTACTCTACCGTTCTTGCTTTTACTACTTGTACGTCGGTTCTTTAACTATATCTTGTGCTGTCACCTGTAATGTGGTTGCTATCATTGTCAAATTTAAAATTTACAAGTTATTTTTATTACAACCATGGCCAACTTCATTGAATTCAATGAAGTTAGCCATGATTTAAACATATCAGTGCTTCCATCTTACATCTCTCTTCCTGACTAATCTAGCGCGCGGATTTTGAAATTTTTAAACTGCCGCTTACATTACTAAAATATAAATTAATTAATGGTAATTTCGTGGCAGTTTGGGGCCCCCATATTTGCGCCCCCCCCCCTCTCCCGCATTGCGGGGTTTTGCGGACCCTATTTACGCCATTGCGTGTCATAACTTGTCCGTGTTGCCGCGCTCTGCGTGTAGCGACTTCATGCGCTCATATTGTGCCCTGCATTACGCAAGCATTGCAGCTCCATTAGTATTGTTTTTTTTTGCGTGTGTACCCTTTTATTTGTAAGAACCTTGTTTTTCTACGTTTTCAGGCAACAGTAGAACAACGGTAAGTAATACTTTATCTCGTTTTCGTAATTTTCACGTCAAAAATTACCTGGCGCCCAAACGATCCTTCTGGGGTTGTTTACCTAATTCTAACCCCACCCTATTCCACTGTTTAAAAGCTAGCGGCCGCCAACCAGAAGACCTCGGGTGTGCGATAGGTACGTCACAGTATATTTCATACGAAATATAATATTCAGTGCAAACAATTAAATGAGTTTCTGTTTTTTAGGTTAGGTTATAGGTGAATGGAAAAGTAACACAAAGAAAAAGCCAGTGATATGTGAAAGAGACAGATGGTGGACCTAAACTAAATAAACAATTAAACGATTTGGAAGAAAGACTTCTGTCCTTAGCGAATAAAATTATTACAGATGGTGTACCGAATATCGAAGAGCCGGAATTAAAATGAAGTACAGAAAACGAAGAATCATTATTAGAAATAGAGAGTAATGCTAACTTTTTGTTGTCGGCTATGAACATAATTTTAGAAGTAAGATTTTTTTCAAGTTTTTATTATTTTGAACTAACCAAGTTATAATTTCAATCTAATGTATTGGAGAAAAGCAAAGAATTTGGCCCGTTTTTAAATATCGAAAATGGCATTGAAACTAGCAATGAACAAAATGATATGGTAAATGAATCAAAATGCAATCTGTGTTTGAAAGTTTTTACTATTATGTTACTTTCCAGACTAATCCACAACTACCTATTATAAACATGCTCTCCATAACTAAAAACAAACGTAAGACCGTTATTGAAACAAAATTTAAAAAAAAAGAAGTAGAAAAAACTTACACATTCCCACTCGATGTACCCCAAAAAGAAAATACAAGTATAAAAAATGTCTAATAACATATTGAAAAAGTTTTAAATACTCATACTGAGCATTTTCAGTTATTAGTTTCCTCGAATAATAAAATTGCAGATGCCATTGTATATTTAGCGGATCACTTAAAGAATCTATAGCGAAATTATCACGAAACTGAAACAATATTTTTATTTTGTAAATAATTTTCTTTCTTTTGTGAATGTAGATCGCAGTTACCTTAGTTACTTAAATAAATTAGGAAAGAGTGAAAAGATATTGTCAGCCACCGGGATTTGAATCCCGACCCTGTCTTGCCGGGACAACGCTCTACCAATTGAGCTATGGCGGACTCCACACGATGACTCACATTATCTTTTAACTTAAGTTGGTAGACTGAAATGATTCTCTTTATGGGTAGTCTACTGTTTCAATTAATTTTGTTGTATTGTATTATAAAATATTTCCACATCTTTTCTTAAAATTAATAATACATTATTTTGCAAAATGCGTGTAAATTAAATAATTTCTTATATCATTTCCTCTCTGCACAAATAAATCTCCAGCATGTTGAATAACATTATTAATGTTATTTATGTTTTCTTCATCTTTATTGTTTAGCATTTCATCAGCTGGTAATCCAATACTAAAATTAAGTGCAAAATTGTGAAGAAAAGCACAACTATATATTATTTTTGCTCTCATATTGGGTCATAATTTAATGTTCGATGTCTAAGCAAACAACGAAATCTTGACTTCAGGACTCCATTCGTTCTTTCAACTGTATTTCGAGCAGCAGCCAGTCTATTATTATACATTTCTGGTCTACCTTCACAGATATCATTAACTAGGGCATACCCTAAGTCTCCGATGAGATAGTATGTTAAATTGTCGTTGAAATAAAGACTACACAAATGATCCTTAAGAACTGAAGGGTCCCATATTGCGGTATCATATATATGATCCGGGAAATCGTGCGTTGATATTAAGTATACGCAAATCTGCAACGCAAATTATTTATGCTATGAAAACCTTTGCGATTATAATATGGTGCTGCTGGATAAATAGGAAGGTTCGCAGGTGGTGCTGTTATTGCAATACAGATATTTGGAAAATTACCCTTGTTGAAATTGTTCTTCTTTATATTCAATACTTTCGTAGCTAACTTCGTAGCTAAATTTGATCCACTGTTGAAGAAAGTGCCTGTTATTAATGTTACTTATTAAAAATATGTGACGCGAGACACACGCGTTTTTGATTCACCGATACAATATTCTTTTACAAAAGAGTTTATCGTGTTTTCGGAAACGTGATTGCTATTATTATACTAAATTCAGTGCCGTTCAAATTTTGGACTAAGCCAACTTCATTAATATTAAGACAGTTGTTAACAAAAGCAAGAACGGGATTGTGCAAGTGAACCAGTAGAGTGCTAAATGTAATATATATATATATATATATATATATATATATATATATATATATATATATATATATATATGGGCCATCCAGCGAATCAAGCTGTTTACGTCCTAAATACAATATCACTAGAAACAATGACGTCATATGTTAAAAAGTTTACATGAGCATGTAAAACGGATTAAAATATGATCTGTGGGTTGTCTTCATAAATCCAAATCTTTCTTAAAAAGGTAACACGTCTGGTATAATTTTTTTCCAGAGAAATCCAATTTTATTTAAAATATTCTGAACGATACTGCTAACACCGTTATAAATACTTCATTCTTGTAGTATGTGCAACAAACTATTATGTGAAATCCTTAAAAAATACAGAATACTGCATACCATACAATTTCTCACTGTTTCTATACATTGCGTATAGCGTTTGCCACACGCTGTACATATAGATGTAATTTTCAAATTATTACTAACAAATAGAAAATAGAACCAAATATTACCTCAATATTAGATTTCAGTGAAAGTAAGAGCCCACCAATCTATTTTTCATTTTTAAAATAAGTCAATTAATTAACTACAAGCTCTTGAATTTGACATGACAGAGCATTTGACATTTTGACAATGAACAACAAAACCAAAAACAAAATGAAATCACAATACACGTTGAAAAGTATAATATAGACATATAATATTTAGTAATATACATGTTCAGAATTACCAATATTAAAAAAATATAATCAAACGTCATTTTGCAAAAATTTACAAAATTCGACTTAATAATAATATATCTAAATATAATTATTTCTATTAAAGGTGTCAAATACATGATAATAATAAAAAACCAATAAAATACCGTTAATAAAATATATTTAAAAAAATAAAGAAAATTTCAAAAATCCCTAAACGATGACGTAAACCGCTTGATTCGCTGGATGGCCTATATATATATATATATATATATATATATATATATATATATATATATATATATATATATATATATATATACAGGGTGTCACTCAAATAGGGGGACATGGCTTAACCACATATTCCTGAGGCGATTTAACTAAACTTGCTTCTACTGGAAAGTGTACCATTTAGCCAGAATTTAGCTTCAAAGTTCTTCGAAAAAAATTAATTTTGCTTGTAATAACAGAACGCTTTATAAGATTTGGATGAAATTTGGTATGACAGTTCATATGGCTATAAGTCATCTTTTAAGGTGATACTTGTTATTATTATTATTATTATTTTTATTGGCCACGCCGATAACATAAAATTATTTTTTTTCAGAAAGATACATTCAATAGTAAACTTTTCTTTCTCTTTTTAATTTGTGATATCTGTTACGGTTCAGGCAGAAAAAAATAAAACCTGAGTGAC
This sequence comes from Ophonus ardosiacus, assembly GCA_943142095.1. Taxonomy (NCBI): domain Eukaryota; kingdom Metazoa; phylum Arthropoda; class Insecta; order Coleoptera; family Carabidae; genus Ophonus; species Ophonus ardosiacus. The sequence continues at coordinate 38,707,817 of OW964837.1, forward strand.
TGCATCGTGAATTTTTTAAAAATAATTTTAATCTAGCAGTCTGTCCAAATGCCAAACATCTAATTTTTAATGACAGTAACGAGTTGTCAATCTTCTGAACTTGTTTAGGAGTAAAGTAACATATTTATTTGTCTTGTTTATAATAATGGTAGTAAAATACTATTAGGCCGCACAAACGGACGTTACTAGTTTCCGAATATTGCGAAGAAATTTTTTAACAACCCATAAACAATTGCTACTGTCATTAGAAATTAGGTGTTTGACATTCGGATAGACTGCTAGATTAAATTTATTTTAAAAAAATTCTCGATGCAGTCACTCAGGTTTTATTTTTTTCTGCCTGAACAACAGATATCACAAACTAAACAGAGAGAGAAAAGTTTACTATTCAATGTATCTTTCCGAAAAAAAAATAATTTCACGTTATCGGCGTGGCCATTACAAAGTTGCGGTCTAATCAATGTTGGGACACCTAAGTTTCACACACTAGTGGTTCACTAATAATAACAAGTATCACCTAAAAAGTAGACTTATAACCATATGAACTGTCATATCAAATTTCATCCAAATCTTATAAAGCGTTCTGTTATTACAAGCAAAATTAATTTTTTTCGGAGAACTTTGAAGCTAAATTCTGGCTAAATGGTACACTTTCCGGTAGAAGCAAGTTTAGTTAAATCGTCTTATTTTAGTCTCCGGAATCTGTGGTTAAGCCATGTCCCCCTATTTAAGACACATCCTGTATATATATATATATATATATATATATATATATATATATATATATATATATATATATGCCAGGGAGAAACATTGAATAAAATAAATAAACAGTGAATACATGAACCCACAATATACAACTGATCAACTTCGGGAACGGAGAAGGGAACCACGAATAGAAGGACATCAGATGATAAACAAAGAGGAAGCATCATCACCGGATAGTAAAAATCTGATGTGGCCAGCACATGACCTCTCGCCAATTCCATGTTTAAAATAGCAGTGAACTTTAAGTAAAGTATCACTTCCAGTTGATCGTTTGTAAATAAAATCTAATTTGTTGTCCAATAAATAGAAAAGGCTGTAATACAAAATTTTGTATTATGTTTTATTGTTTTTCCTCAAAAATCTGTTAGAGATCCAAATTAAGTACTACATCCGATTTTATCATATATGGTTAAAATCTAATATGTTGTTTCAAATTATATATGAGTTGTAAATACCAAATTTGAGAAGTTTTAATCATATTTTAATAGACTTTCAGGAAAAATCGTCACACACTCATTCTTATAAAAATCAGTATCAACTTCCAGGTTCTCTGAAACGCAATCTTTGTAAATTCTTCGCCGTACATGATCTATTTCGTAAATGTGATGTAAATTAATATTAATTTATAGTGCTGCAAAAATAGAAAAAAATTAAATCAGGTCACGCTGTACATCTAATATTTACGTATGATGGAAAATATATTATTTTTACAAAACACGGTTTCATTATTAATTTTAATATCATTGCTTCCTGACAAGTGACATTTGTTTAAATATGTCAAAATTGTTATTGATATTAAGTTTTTGTTTGACGCATAGGCAAGATGATATATGAAAATAAATTATATTATATATTCATATTTAAAGTTATTCACTAAATTTTATTATCGTACAATTGAAGATTGTACCATTTATATTCAATTTTAATCAGTAAAAGTTGCTAAAAAATATATTCAATGAATTTTTTACAAGAAAAACTGTTGAAAGCTTATATAAATGATACTTCCGGTTATCCTATATACGCTAAAAATTAATGAGCTCTTCCCACATTAGCATAGAATGGGTATACAAAATTTCAAAATTTTCTGATTGATAGTATTTGAGTAATCGTGTCCAAACGATTTACAAACACACACACGCACACACACACACATAATACTACTGACATCATTGTAAAAATGTTAAAATCGGATTCTGGGGACATCAAAATGTGCTTATTCACTGAAATCTCTATATGCGATTTTTGGCACGATTCCTATACCTCCTTTACTTAGGGTAGCAGGAGGTAAAGAAGGAAACCCGAAAACGTAATGGTAAAAAGAAATTCTGGATTCAATATTAAACCAAGTGAGAGTAATGACAGACGTAATAAGGAACACCAAAAACAAAATTAAAGAACTCAAAGAAGAGTTCAAACACATCAAAGAAGAATTTAAAGTGAAAGAAGCTAAATGGGAAAAAGAAAAATACATTCTACTAGATGAAATAGACAACCTTAAAACAAAAATTGAAGCAAAAGAAAAACACAGCATTAAAAATAATACAATGATCACGGGCTTCATTTCAAAAAATTACGACAATATAAAAGTAGAACTAACAAAATTCATGGAAAATGAACTTAAAATAAAAGTAGTGCTCAACGATTGCTAAAAAATGAAGAACTCAGGACGAATAATAGTCCTCTGGAATACGTGGGAAGACAAACTAAAGATTTTAAAGAACAAACACAAATTACAAAAATCTGATGTGGCCAACACAAATCCTCCCGCTATTTAATTTTTATTAATTTAAATACATACTTCCGTATTTACTAATGCTGCAAACTATATTATGTTCCATTGTATATAACTGTGCTTTATTTACTATTTTCTTTTTAAAATGTCACTATTATTAATTTGGAGTGATTATTTTGTTGACAGTGATATTTACCTGTCAGTTACATTCATTTGAAATATGAACTGTGTAACAAAGAAATTATGTTTATCTTAGGTTTCGGGATTAATAAAAAAAAATGATTTTTAAATTTTCTGTAAAATATATAGAAGAAGTATTAATGTATTTCTGTAGAAAATTCAATTATCTTTAATATTTATAATGACATAAAATGCGAAAAAAATGTCATTTAATGGTATTTTTTAAAGAAAAACCATTATGAGCTTCAGGTAAAGTGCCATTTTCGGTTATCTGATTTACACCAAAATCTAATGGTATCTTTTCATATTAGAACAGGGTAGAAATGCAAGGTTTCAGAATTTTCTGAATGATAGTATTTGAGTTAGATCGCCAACAAAATCCATACACATACACACATACCCATACAGACATCATCGTGAAAATGTTAAAATTGGATTCTAGGGATAATAAAACGTGGTCTTTACTAAAATCTCGACATGAGATTTTTAGCACGATCCCTATACCTCCCTTACCAAGGGTAGCGGGAGGTAAAAATGGGAACCGGCAATTTACATCGATATTCAACTGACAAAAAGAGAACAGTTTATTCAAGCTAAATTAAGAACACTTGCTAAGGAATACAAAGCTCTGAAACACAACGTCAAAGTAGGATATCAAAGAATCACAATTGATGGGGTAACTTACCAATGATCTGAATATAAATAAAGACGGGGTACAGGAATACACAATTAGATGCAGCAAGATCAGGATGTTGGATTTATCAAAGGGTATAGTAAATTGGAAGCATATTAATGAAAGAATATTGACACAATAAAAATTAATAATATTAACACTGGTATCATAGTAATCTATGGACCTAACGAACACGATATTAAAAATAGATTTTAGGAAGAATTGCTAAATGAAGTAGACATCACTTAAATAGTACATTATTAGGACTTTCATGCTAGAGTGGGAAAAAACAATAAAGGAGTAGAAAACGTAATGGGAAAATTTGGAGAGAGAACTTTAAACAATAACGGAAGAAGGTTGATTGATTTTTGTATAATAAATGACCTAATAATAACGAATACAATATATGAGCATAAGGAAATACATAAAATTACTCGAGAGGTAAAAAGTCGCAATGAAAAGTCAATAATAGACTATATACTGTGTGATTACGATCAACGCCAAAATATCCAAGACACGAGAGTATACAGAAGTTATGAAATCGGAAGTGATGCAGACTAACAAATAAGGAAATAAACAAAATAGTAATAAACACACACATTATTAAAAGACGAAAATATAAAGCGAGAATATAAATCTTGCATTGAGCATGCTCTGAACAACACGGATATAAAAAGCAAAAATGATATAGAAGAAATATGGGAAACACTAAAAAGCACACTACTTCAAGCCTCAAAGAGTGCCTGTGGAACTAAAAAAAATCAGTGTAAATAAAAAACAAAGTCACTGGTGAAACAGGGAAATACAGAACGAAATAAAATCAAGGAACAACTGTGGAAACAATATTTATCCGTACGCGATATGAAACACTATGAAAAATACAAAGAACAACGAATTAAAGTTAAAAAATTAGTTAAAGAAGCCAGGAAACAATCATGGGCGGAATTCGGACAATTGATAGAAAACAACTACAAGAAAAACCGTAAACTATTCTTTCGAACAATGAAAACAGTACAACGAGAAGATAGCACATTTAAAGCAAATAAAGGACCCCAATGGACACATTTTAACAAACGAACACGAGAAAATGAAGAGATGGAAACAATATTTTGAAACTTTATTAGAAGTGGACAGTAAGATGCAAAAAAGAGAGCACAAAAGAATAAATCTATCACACAGGAAGGAGAGATTACGAGAGAAGAAGTAAATAATGGACTAACAAAAATTTAAGTAAACAAAGCACCCGGGCATGACAACCTAAAACCTGAACAAATAAAATACATGGGAGAGACAGATACAAGCTTGCTAAACATTCTAATCAATCTTTGCTGGAAACAACAAATGATCGCGACCGACTGGGAAGTGCTGTTATTTTACCAATTTTCAAAAAAGGGGACAGCAGATTTTGCCCAAACTACCGTAGATCTCCATTATCTGTAGCACTAAAAGTCTATGATATTGTTTTAGAGAACAGACTAAGATCAGAAGTACAAGGATTACTAGCACCATCCCAAAGCGGTTTTCAAAAAGTGTATTGTATTCAGGACCATATATTTACAATATAGCAGATAATCGAAAAAACATTGAACGATAATAAGGCTATTCACATATGTTTCTTAGTTTTAATGAAAGCATTTGACATGGTTCCCAGAACTAAATTATGGCAAATACTAGAAAATAGAAACATTTCAAGAGATTTAATAAATGCCATAAAAAGTACCAATCTACCATAAAACAAGGAACTACGTAAGAACTGGAAATTACGCAACAGAAGAATTCGAAACCACAACGGGAGTGAGGCAAGAAAGATCCCTGAGTCCTTTACGTTTCATTATCCTAATGGATGACGTAATAAAGAAGGTTCAACTGCAAATACAAAAAGGTCAGCTAGGATATCACAACTTAGAGCCAATAATAATCACAGAATGTGCGTTTGCAGATGACTTAGCGGTATTTGGAAGATCAGAAAAAGAACAACAAAAGAACATTCAAATCTAGAAAAATTAACTTGAAAATGTAAATATAAGAATATATACAGAAGGCCAAAGCAATGACAATTTCAAATGACGCTCAAGTAATAAATATACAGATAGATGGAAGACAGATCGAACAAGTGAGTAGTTACAAAGATTTAGGAACGATTTTAGAATATAAAGGACGATATGACGAGGATATCAATAATAAACAGGCGAATAAGTGCTACTACGCAATTAGACCACTTATTAAATATAAATAAATATATCGTCACGGCATATTACCCATTACTGGGTGTGCCAGTATCTACAACACATGTACACATTGTTTATGATAACGATATATTTCTATCTATATATATTTCAATCTACCAGCCTATATTATTATTCGGCAGCGAAACATGAACAAAATAAGAAATGACAAGATCAGAGAAAATTTAGAATTCAAATCAGCGATTGAAAAAATAGAAGAAAAACAACTGTAATGGTATGGACATTTAGTAAGAATGGGAAGAAATATACCTGTGAAAAGAATATGGATGTACAAAGCAAACGGAAAAAAGAAGACAGGGAGATTTCAAAAAACCTGAGATGAGGGTGTACACGGAATTTTTGAAGAAAAGATAAACAAACAGACAAAAAACAAAAACATTGGCACTGAATCAAAAACGCTGACTGGAATTTACAAAAGCAAATTAATAATTACTAAACATACTCGACACCCGTAAAAGGGTATAAGAGTCTTTGATTCTATATATATTGCTACAAGAAAACGTGAGCGAGTGCTTTAAGCAAATGTACATATGAGTAAAATTATAGTCGGTGATTCCAACACAACAATAAAAGGTGTATCGATGAATAAACAACAATATAAATAATATTAATGTCTGAAATAACTTATCCAAAGCAAACCTCCTGACTGGCGGCTGTTGTTCAGGAACGGTAGGGATGTGGGAGCAACCGTTGAGCGGTCGTGACTCGTGCAAAGTGCTGGCGAACCGCAACACACCGTATGGAGATGTCCGAGAGACGACGATAACCACCTAGCACAAGTCGCGAACAACGTGCACTTACTCCCCACGTGGGAATTCCGAAATAGGCTAACCAAGCCAAAATAAAGCACCCAGAACCTCGCAACGGAATACGTAACTCGGCGAGTTAACTGGGTTACGGGTGGTATTCGTAAAAAACACTTTACACAAACGAAATTACTTAAAAGTGCCCTTAAGACTCGCAACTTGGAGATATTCTCGCAAGGAGGTTCTTACACTTCTACTTACTTACGTTAAGTCGTGAAAAATTCAAAAATCTGGATATTACAAAAAAAGACAAAGAAGACAATAAATCTTTCATACTACGCACCTAACAAACTACTACCACATTTTGCATAGGATAGGGCTAATTTAAGGGTAATAGAATAGGTTGATAACTGTAAATAATTACTACAAATAAATAAACTAAAGTAATAAAATACCAAAATAATACAATTTCATTTATTTATTAAGTACACCGTTTTACCGTCGTCGCTACTATGAGATAGTGTGACGCAGCGCGTAGCGCACACCATATATCGATGTTGGTCAGATACAATGACAAGGTTAATTAGCAAATGTCAAAATGAGATTTAAGTTTTAAATAAAACAAATGAGGTTACTGAATTCCGAACTGGCCAAGTAAGTTTATTTAAGATACTATGCAAATTTAGATATTAATATGTATTAGTCTGTTATTTTAAAGACTAAAGGAACGTGAAGGAATGGAATGGATAAAATACGGAGATTGGAACAAAGGACAAAATTAGAACGTAATAAATCCCTTCCCAACTCCCGTGAGAGAAAATTCCTAACATTTTTCCTCAAAACAAAACTGAATAAACCAACGCAAACTATAAATCATGATTGGAAACTTTGTTGTAGTCGTCGTCGTGGATAGGTCCTAGTTTTAAGTCCTTTACGTACCAAATGCCACATTCTTTACTAATCTCGTCCTCCAGCTCATAGGTGACAGGAGAAATCTTTTTACGCACCTTAAATGGCCCAACATATTTGACCGCTAACTTGCTGTGTTGGACAATTTGAAGTTCCTACGCCAAACCTGGTGTCTTACATCATACGAAATTGGTCCCCGTCGTTACCTATAGCATCTACTTGATAATCTCGCCCACTCAGTATTTGCTCGCGCCCGAAGTTGACAAAATAAGATGTGAGACTAGTGGTTTCGTGAACTAATGTACGGATAGCACAAGTGACTGAAGGTAAGTAATTATACCATTGTTGTCGATGGTCTTTAAGGTATGAAGATAACATTGCTTTAATCACTCTATACTCCGTTCATCCTTTCAGTGGGGTTATTTTGTGGGTGGTAGAGTGCATTAAAGAGGAGAGTAGCGTCATGTTTTGCACAGACATTGCGGAATTCACCACTGCGAAACTGAACCCCGTTATCGCAGATAATATATTGCGGCACGCCAAACATTAAGAATACTTGTTCCTCCATGAGACGAGATATGGACGACGCTGTCGCAGTGCGCAGAGGAAAAGTGAGTACAAATTTGCTGAAGTAATCGCACACAACTAAAATATACATGTAACCTTTTACAGATTGTGGCAGTGGCCCCATTAAGTCAGTACTCATGAGCTGACATGGTCGAAATACCCGTGGTCGCGTGCCCATCAAGCCTGGTAGACTTTTCTGCACTACTTTGTGTTCAGCGCATACTATAAATTTGTTAACGTACGTGGCAACATCGGCCTTCATCTTAGGCCAATAATATTTTTGTTTCAACTTATTGCACGTTTTCGTGATGCTAGGATGTCCAGATGTCAGCAAGTCATGCACCGATTTTAGGATTTCCTTGCGCTGGTCTTTAGGAATCACGCGTTTCCAAGAAAGCTCCTCATCTGTAAGATTCGGGTGTCGAGGCCGAACATACTTATATAAAACATCGTCATGTATTTTACAGGTACAAAATTTCCTCGACTTATTTTCAGTGACTATTTCTTTTATTTTCAAGTACCACTTATCTGTTGTAGGAATGTGGCCTACATTGACTGAGATCTTATTAATTTGCGGAACAGAACGCGAAAGACATTCAGGGACGAGATGTTCTTTTCCTTTCCTGAGTATGATATTAAAATCATACTGCTGCAGCTTAACAGCCCAACGGCACAACCTACCAGATGGATCTTTTAAATTAATGAGCCAAGTCAACGAAGCATGGTCCGTGACATCGGTGAAATGTGAACCTTCCAAATATTGGCGGAGTTTTTGTATTGCCCACACAACTGAAAGACATTCCCGCTCAGTGGTGGATGGCGCCTAATGCCCGGTTTTTCAGTGGCCGTTTGAACTTCAGCTCAGTTGAACCTTGAACTTGAACCTGAACTATTTTTTGTTTATAATGTGTATATTTGAACTAGTTCAGTTGAACTTCAAACAAATGTCATAATTTTGAAGATGTGCTGTGTAATTTACGCTTTTATTCAATTTTTTGATCATTAATATGTCATTTTGACAGTCCATCACTCCACGCTAACATATTTAAGTATTATTCTTGAAGTAAAAATGGAAAATATGATGGAAATTATAAGAAAGCTACAAATTTTTACCCTGAAGAACTGGATATTTTGATGGATATGGTATTCAGGAATATAGAAAGACGAGAAGGATATTTTATAAGGACAAAGAAAAGTGTTTGGAAGAAATTACTAATCAAATTAATTAATATGTGTCGAAATTCTATTGTATTTAAAAAGAAGTATGAAAATTAAATGAAAGGTTCAAAATAAAAATTTGTAAACGAAAGTTTTTTTTAATCTACTAGTGGTAGTCTTCTTATTCAAGTTTTATCTGCCATTTTAATTGATAAAATTCAAGAATTACAGCAAAAAATCAAATGTTAAAAGTAGCATGTGTTCAGGTGGCACCGCTGAATTCCTGAATATTCATTAATGTATTCATATATTTTATATATTTTTATTGGCCAATTAGTACGAGAACGTATTTGGTACAATTCCTTGTGGTAGTCGCGTAACTTCATTTCTTTAATCGATATCTTACAAAATAATCAAAATCATCCCGTTAAACAAACCGTATGATTGTAGGTCGTATCATTTTTGGTATCCTATCTCGGTCCAGGTATTCAATAAAGTTAACAATATTTTCATTCTTCATATTATTATTCTATTTATAATAGGTACATACCTTATTGTAACGCCAATACATATATATGTCAAGATATCAATATGTCAACAAAATATGTCAAAATTAATAAATTAATTACCAAATTACTGTCAAAATATTCCACTGAACCAAAAATTCGATACTTAAGCTAGAAACGTTGACGGTTCACGTTCATGTCAAATTTGAGCTGAGTTCAAGGTTTAAGCCAGACTGAAAAACACTTTAAACCCTGAACCTGAACTTGAACCAAATTTTTAGTTTAAACCGTGACTGAAAAACCGGGCATAACCCATATCCGCTCGCGTTAGTCTGAAGGACAAAGGGTTTCGAAAAATCCGGGCAATTCAAAACTGGAGCTAAACCCGGACACTCTTTCAGCCTTTGAAATGCTTCCTGGCACACTTTTTTTTCTACAACTAAATTTAGTTTAGAAAGCAGGTACATTTATTAATCAAAATTAACCTCTATTGACGTCTTGTCAAATGTCAAATTCGTCCTTATGTTTCATTTTAAATGAGACAGGCAAACACATTGCTGTCAATCATATGTCGAGTCGTAACCATGGATACGACAAATTCAATGTTTCAAGTTAAAAAAAAACTGATGTGGCCAACACATGACCTCCCGCCAATTCCATGTTTAAAATAGCAGTGAGCTTTAAGTAAAGTATCATTTCCGGTTAATCGTTTGTAAATAAAATCTAATTTGTTGTCCAATAAATAGAAAAGTCTGTAATACGAAATTTTGGATTGTTTTATTGTTTTTTCTCAAAAATTTGTTAGAGCTCCAAATTAAGTACTACTTACATCCGATTTATCATATATGGTTAAAGTCTAATATGTTGTTTCAAATTATATATGAGTTTTAAATACCAAATTTGAGAAGTTTTGGATTATATTTTAAAAGGCTTTAAGGAAAAATCGTCACACACGTATATTCTTATAAAAATCAGCATCATCTTCTAGGTGCTCTAAAACGCAATCTTTGTAAATTCTTCGCCGTACATAATCCATTTCGTAAATGTGTAGTTGTAAATTAATATTAATTTATAGTGCTGCAAAAATAGCAATTAGCAAATTTAAATCAGATCCTGTACATCTAACATTTATGTATGATGGAAAATATATTATTTTTACAAACCTTAATAAAATATTTTACTATTATATTCTCATTAACACGGTTTCATTATTAATTTTAATATAATTGCTGCCTGTCAGTGACATTTGTTTAAATATGTCAAACCTGTCATTAAAATTATGATTTTGTTTGACGCATAGGCTAGGTGATACATGGAAATAAATTATATTATATATTCATATTTAAAGTTATTTAGAGTTATTTACTAAATGTTATTATCGTAGAATTGAAGATTAAACCATTATATTCAATTTTAATTAGTAAAATTTTTTACAAGAAAAACTGTTAAAAGCTTATATAAATGATACTTCCGGTTATCCCATATACACTAAAAACTAATGAGCACTTCCCATATTAGTATAGAATGGGTATACAAAATTTCAAATTTTTCTGATTGATAGTATTTGAGTAATCGTGTCCACAAGATCCACACACACACACACACACACACACACACACATACACACACACACACAGACACATACAGACACACACACAGACACACACACATACATACCTACAGACATCATTGTAAAAATGTTAAAATCGGATTCTGGGGACATCAAAACGTGCTTATTATATAAAATCTCTATATGCTATTTTTAGCACGATCCCTATACCTCCCTTACCTAGGGTAGCGGGAGGTAAAAACTCACTGTATATATACAGTGTGAACACTGCGAACCATTACATAGACGTTTAAAATGGGAAAACAGGTTTTTTTTTTCAAATATTGTCTGTCCCGTAAGATATAGTGGGAGTTTATGATATGGTTAGAAAAATTATTTAATTTGGCATCGAAGAATATCAAAATACTCCTAATTTAATGCCTTATTATTGAAATATTTACGAAAGTATAATGCCACTTGACAGTTATTACTTATAATCACTAAAAACAGTAATCATGGAAACGTAATCGGTAGCTGACTTGGTTAAATCGAGGCTCCATGTCTTTTGTTTCCGCTATCATCTGCGAAAGCTGTGACAAATCGCTTTTATTAATTTTTGAAGAACCGAAGTAAAAATAGTAATATAAATTAAACAAATAGTGTTAGTAGAAACATAAAGTGCTAGTGAACCTACCATCGTAGAAAATAGGAGAGGAGGAGGTTATAATAGCAGCCAAAAAGCGTCGGTCGTCGGAAATGGCAGCCGATGCGCATATAAAAACAGCCAACGACACCATGGCCAACGTATGCGACAACTCTTTTAGATTAATAAGTGACAGGAAATCTGTCAAATTGAATAAAACCAAGAAGAATGAAGCACTAAACATTATAGAAACAAAAACAGATACAAAAATTTAGAAGTAGAAGAAAACACAAATACCTACATATTCTTGAATAAATTAGACAAGACAAATATAAAAATCAGTTAATTGACGACAAAATTGAATTCTATATATACACAGAAAAAAACTCATGCCTTTGTCATAAAAGTCTTGGACAGTGAACTTGAATTAGACATTAAAAATGACCTAGAAAACTTCGAAATTCCCGTGAAAACATATATGCCATGAAAATTACAAGACACCCTTTATATTTACTAATAACGAATAATAAAATAACATTAACTCACTTGGAAAGAAACATAAAACACCTGTGTCACACAAAAATGATAGGGGTATGAGAAAGCCACACAAAGAAGAGATTAATAATGCAGTGCCATAAATGCCAAGCTTGGGGTCATGCAACTGCCAACTGCTACGCGAGCGCACGCTGCCTTAAATGTGGCAAAGACCATTTAACTCGCCAACTCGCCTCTGCGAGAAGCCATTACAGGAAGTCTATTCTAAATGTAGCGACAGTAAGGTATCGCTATTGCGTCATTGTTAGTGACGTCATATGATGACGTTGAACCTACGTCACCATTTAGTAACTGTTATTTTACTAGATGGCAGTGTTGTATTTTTAAGCGCTCAGTTTGAATTTCACAGTATTCATTTCAGTTTTGATTGTGATCTTATACTGTTATCTGCTCTTTTATGTCGTGTTTAAAATTTTATAACTCTTTTCTATAGTTTTAATTTTAATTTTATTTTTAATTAGTTTGTTATATTATTATTAAAGTTAGATTATTTGGTTTTTAGTTTGATTTTTTAAATTTATATTTTAGTTTCTTTTCTTTTTTTAATTTAGTTACGTATTTATTTAAATTTAGTGTTAGTTTATTATTTTAGTGTGTTAGTTTATTATTTTAGTGTGTTAGTTTATTATTTTAGTTTAGTATTTCATTTATTTTCATTTTTTATATCGGTTTTTAAATTCTTATTTATTTTAGTTATATATTCATATAAAATTAGTGTTCGTTTATTAGTTTAGCATTTTTTTTATTGTTTTCGTTTTTAATTTGTAATGTTTCAAAAACGTGAAAGAGAGGAGAGAGTTTCAAATGAACAAAAAAAACTTTACTCCATTTTATGGAGGACCACGAAAATTTTGTGAGGGGAAAATTATTGGGGGCAGACGGCAGGCATAATTGAAAGGCATTGTGGGACCAATTAACAATTTTGTTAAAGAATATAGAAGGTGGTGCAACAAAAAATTCCGCTTCGGGCAAATTAAACGGATTATGTGCATCTCTAATTAATCTTCGGGCAATTCTAGCCTCTTCTCTTCTCTCCTCTACTTTAGCATCATGCACAACAAAATATTAAACCGCACGAAAAACCATTTGTTTACAAACAAAATACTAACATAACCAAACTTCAAAGTTAGCGAGTGGAAAAGAACTTAGCGAGACCTACATAGGTGTCGAAAAATGTAGCGATCTCGCTAGGATCGGTGACGTCAATCCCCCTCTGAAGTACGGCTATGACGTCAAGCTATGACGCAAATACGTATGTCATCACTGCGTTAAAGTAGTGGGGATACCGACACACGTGGACTTAGCGACTCGATAAGTGAATTAGAATAGGCGCCCCAGGAACCTACAAAATGCGAGAATTGCAGTGGAGAACACCCAGCAAACTATTTCGAATGTCCCACCTACCTAAGAAAAGTAAGAGATCTCCAGCGTGGACCACAACAACAACAACCTATAAGCTACATACCAGCTCCAGCTCCAGTAAGCAACGCGTGGCAACCAATCAGCAGCTCATCGCAGCCTGCTCCATACGTCGGCCGTCCTGATGACTTTCCCGCTCTTTCGCCCCTAAGAAACCCCCTCCCTTCACCATTTGCTCCCTCCTCCACACTAGACACAAACAATTAAATTCCTATGTAAACACTAACAAATTTCTAGTAATACTTAAAAACTTAAATTTACAAATGGCGCAAGCCACAACCAAAACAGAAAAAGGCTTAATCCTTTTACAATTTACGCAAAATTTGGATAGCTATGACTTTTAGGCCTATAAAATTGTTACATGGAACTGTTCTACTCTTCATAGTAGACAAGGCGAGTTAATACATTTTTCAAACACACACGACACTGACATACTATTACTCAATAAAACAAAATTAAAAACAGAGATTAAATTTCGAATAAACGGATATGAAATATACAGAAAAGATAGACCAATAGTTCACTATGCCGCTGGTGGTATAGCAGCCATCATCAAAACAATCATTCCACACCAATGCATAGATACACCAGACACCTCACTCGAAACACGTTGTATCAGATTACTAGACAACACCCACATAATAGCAGCGTACAATCAACCACTAAACACTTTCACACAACAAGAACTACATTCACATCTCAACATTTCACACAAAGTCATCCTAATGTGCGACTAATACGCTGTTCACGTACATACAAGCACAAAACGCACAACTGCTATATACTCCATCACACACACATTACCCACAAAACGGCACAACACCAACCACAATTGACACATGTATCTATAAAAACGTAATACATATCTCAGCCCTAGAAAACATGGACATTTTAAGTTCAGACCACACAGAAGAATACACAAGAACCATCAAATCCTACAAACACACAGATTGGTGCGCTTTCAGAACAGAAATGAACTCGTACGTCACAATAAACACTCAAATAAACACCAGAGGAAATATAGACACAGAAATACAGGAACTAACTGAAACGATAAACACTTTAAAATACAAACATACAAAACAAAAAACTAAAAACACAAATCAAGACACATTTTCACAACACATCACTCAACTAATAACACGATGAAACAACACACTAAGAATACGTATTTTACAGACGATGAAGAAGCCAATGCCATTGCAAAAACATTCGAACAAATACACATCCTAGATCCACACGCAGACATACAACATTTTGAACACTTAATAAAAAGAGTATAAACCAACATAAACACACCTCACACCACAGACAAAAAGACAATACATTCATACTACACAATATTGCAATTGCAAAAACATTCAAACAAGTACACATCCTAGATGCACACACAGACATACAACATTTTGAACACGTAATACAAACAGTATAAACCAACATAAACACACCTCACACCACAGACAAAAAGACAATACATTCATACAATACAATCAAAATTAAAAAGCATAATTAAGAAACTTTCAAGCAATAACCCCCCCGGTCCAGATCTTATCGAAAATAAAATCATTAAAAATCTGCCCCGAAAATCTATCGTCCAACTCACATATAATCAATAACATAATCCATCTAAATTATTTTCCCGAAAATTGGAAAAGTGCCACAGTAATCCCCATTTTAAAACCTAAGAAAAATATAATCTGTTTACCTTAATTTGTATCTGTATGCAGCAGAGTTAGCGGTTCTTTCATACCGTGTGCCGGGAGAAATCGTACTACCTCTAAGAAAAATATAAATTATCCTACAAGTTTTCGGCCCGTTTCACTTCTAAATTCAATTTCCAAATTAATAGAACGAGTAATTTTTGATAATATACTAGAATTCACAGTAAATAACAATATTTTACATGATTTTCAATACGGCTTTCGGCAACAGCGGTCAACTCAACAATTAACGAGAATTTTAAACGACACCATACACAATTTTAATAAGAGCAAAGTAACAGTCATGTGCCATTTAGACATTGAAAAAGCATTCGATAAGGTCTGGACTGATGGGCTTTTATATAAATTAATAAAATTAAACTATCCGATAGCATTACTTATGCTTTTAAACTCATATATAAAGAACAGAAAATATAAAGTCAAAATAAACAACACTTACTCTACACTAACAAACATAAACGCAAGCGTACCTCAGGGCAGCATACTTGCCCCACTATTATTCATAATATACTTACACGATCTGCCTACCTTTGCAAGAACAGAAACTGCACTATTCGCGGACGACACCGCCATCTACGCGCACAGTCACAGTGCAGAGGTTGCAGGTAGGCAGATCCAAATGCATATAAACTTTCTGGAACAATATTGGAAAAAGTGGCAAATCAAAATCAACTGCGACAAAACAGAAATTATTACACTAACACGAAAATTCACGAACACCAAAATTTACACACCAATCAAAATACACGTGAAAGACACTGCAAAATATTTAGGCATTAATCTGGTCACAAGACTAATCTTACAGAAACACATCAACACTCTAATACAAAAATTACACTTCTCACTAAAACAAAACTACTCACTATTTTCAAAACGAAGCACACTGACATCACAAACCAAAAAATAGTTATTTATGTACCTAGGACAAAAAATTGCATATTACAGCAGAGCTTGAGTTTGCTTTCCGAGGCGAAGCCGAGGTAAAGCAAACAAGCGAGGCTATAATATGCATTTTTTGCCGAGGTGCATATTACATTTTTCTGTCTACCTTACTTTACGTAATAGATCTAGAAATAAATACACATTTTTTTTTTAATTTGGAAAACCTTATTATTTATTATATGAATAATGATAGGATATCTTCTGCCATTTTCACAAAATTTTAATTCTTAGCTCTGTTTTACTTTGAACTAAGACATACTCACAGACACATCAACACTATTTGACAGGTGAAAATAAGCAAAACCAACAAAATAATCTCGAAAACAATTCTATCCAGCGGCATCTTAGATTAACATTAGTCATGTCAAAATTAATAATTTTTAGTATAGTTGATTTCATTACTAATTGCGCACATATTTAAATTAAATTTATCATTAAAATAATATTTTTATTTGCTCGTTTGATATTTGTTATTTACAATTCCGGTAGTACACACAATTACAATAATCATAAAATCGTAGTAGGCTTAGCGTACGAAAAAGGTTTGCGGACGAAAAAGGTTTGCGGACGAAAAGTGTTAACGTTCAGAAAAGTGTCATTTTTCGTCCGAAAATAAGTACGTAAAATTTCACTTTTCGTACAGGTAGACAGAAAACACATTTATATATTACTCATACGACTAACAATGACATAAAGCGCCCAATCATAGCACACTTGTCACACACAACACTAAGATAGATAGATAGACAGATAGATAGATATAAATTTATTTGCGAAAGTTATACAACATGTGCAAATTTGGTTGACAATAAATATGTTAATAATATTACAACAGTTACCTTGTATTAATATTTGTATGAATATTTTGTAGTGAAACAAAGAATATATATATATATATATATATATATATATATATATATATATATATATATATATATATATATACACGAGTACATAAAAATAGTATATTGATATATGTACAAATATCCTCGAATGATAAAAGGAAACTACATGATTGCCCACAAAGTGATATTATTACGAGTACATTTCAATAACATATTGGAATGCATGCAAATATTTTCAAAAGATACCAAAAAAGAAAAGGAGTTCATAATATATTTCAGTTATAAAACATATAATATGTCAGTATTTGAATCAGTACTCAAATCATACAAAAGCCGGCACCAGTGGCTTAACATGTTGAGGCAGCGCTCAAGCGACCTTCGCAGTTAGAATCTGGTGTCGTGGGTTCGAATCCCGCTTAGGGCATGGATGTTTGTGTGTGCGTACTTTCATAATTTCATCCCCATCTCTGCGCTGTGTTAAAACAAAGGGTTAAGGAAAAATTCAAAAGAAAACCTCATTCCCATACATATCACCTCTTAAATACTAACAGCCCGATTTACAAAAAAGTTTAAGCTAATCCTCATTTTTGGATTAGCAAATTCTACTCTAATTATGACAGTTTATATCTTAAAATATAGTCTAACCTATTCCTAGTATCTACCTTTATTGATAATATCATGAAAATTAAATTATAAATACCGGAATAGAATAGAATTCGCTCATCCGAAAATGAGGATTAGCTTAAACTTTTTTGTGAATCGGGCTGTAAGTGTATAAAGAAAGGTGTAATACTAAATAAAAATAATAATAATAATAATAAAATCATACAAAAAGGAAGTGATTGCTTGTGAAATAATATTGATTCGGTTATATTTACAACAACGTTATTAATACATTAATATTTGTACAAATATCTTCAAATTATATCAAACAAGTAACAATTACATGTACGATAATCTAGTTAGTATTATATATACAGTAACATTTAAAAATAACTTACAAATATCTTTAGAATATACCAGAAAATTTAAGGATTGCTTACAGAATAATATTACAAATATATTGACAATAACATAAAAAAAAAAATCAAAGAATCTACCCATATCTGAAGAATAACAATAAAAAGAGATTATATTTTGCATAGCAAAGACATAAAATTTGTGCAAAAAATACCAAAAAAATTAAATTTACATTCAACATTAAAAAAAGATTTTATTCTTCAGTTGCCAGGGTACGTTCTTTTAAGGCGAAGAGAATGTAATGGAAGAGACTATGTAATTTGCGGGAACTTTCTATTGTAAGGAGTGAACTTAGCAGAGAAGACTGACTGTTGAAAAAATGAACCTGATGGTAAATATAAATGTTTCTTAAAGCTTTGTGCAGAGGGCACTCAAAAAAGAAGTGAAATATAGTATCATGATTGTTTAAATTACAGCTGTAGCGGCGATAGTCGGCCGGGACAAGAAATGTTTTAGCGAAAGCCGACCGAGAGAAAAAATGAGAATAATGTTTTGTAATGTTATGTATGTTTTTAAGTTTTTTGTCAATTAAATAAATATTAGTCATGTTTTGTATTATTACATTACACGACCCGACGCACGAATCGACGTTTAAATTGTTATAATTCATATACAGTTTTTAGTGAAGTGACAATGAACGGTTCAGGTGGTTCAGAAGAACAAGTGAATCGTATAGCTATACGAGTGCCGCAATTTTCATGAGCTTTGAAAATAAATACCTTTTTATTATAATAAATCAGTCATTCTTGCTAAGTCCTCATTCTTTAAGTTTCTTTCTATTGAGGTAAGAATTGCATTCATGTTACTTTTTATATTACGGGCGTATTGGGAGTCCCACAATCCGTAGAGATCTAAGCCATACATTAGTTCTCTTAGGTGACATGTCTAGTTAAGTTTATTCATATACCTATTAACTAATATATTGCGGATCCTTTGCTTTTCTTGAAGGAAACACTGTGAAATGGAAATATCATTTCTGCATAAGTCTATCTCACACAAACGCACAACCGCGAATTATGCGCAAGCTTGGAAACTTGACTACTATTGGCTAACGAGAAAATCATGATCACTTTTTGCAAATCACAGCAGGGCCGTATCCAGGATTTCATTTCGGAGGGGGTTCTGGTTATATAATTATATTATTTTTCAAGTAGATTAACATGAGCAGTTTTTTGCAGACTGTTACTCCCTGTTTTGACTGATAACCATGGTTGTGGTATCAAAAGAAAGATAAAAAAATTGTGCATTAAATGACAAATTTAATAATTAATTTATGTGACTAAAATATTACATAATTTACATATATTTGTTGTCATTTGATACAATTTTTATCTTTCTACTGATAACACAACCACTGTTGTGAGTCAAAAAGGGGCGCAACAGTTTGCAAAAAACTGATTTCCCATTTTAATCTTCTATGTATACCTTTAAAAAAGCACCAGGTATACAATTCTTAGGGAAATAATAAAATAAAGGGTCTACTGCACTGTCCAGACAGAGCAGCAAAAAAAAATAATGAACTGTCGCACATGCGCAGAGCAGCCACTTCTCGAACATAATCTAAAAACCGCTGTCTACCAATTATGAATTGTCAGTTAGGTATTGTTGTTCGTCTTTTTTAAAAAAACCCAACCAAAAAAATACCTAACTGACAATTCCCAATTGGTAGACAGTGGTTTTTAGGTAGATTCGAGAAGTGGCCGCTAGAATTGTCCGCTACATTCTGTCCAGTACGACAATTCACAAATTTTTATTGCGGCTCTGTCTGGACAGTACAGTACACACTTCCTAAAATAAAACAATATTTTGGCCTTTACATATATCTTTATTTAATTGTAAAAAGCAATTGGAAATGTTATACTCGCAGTTTGGGACGCGTGCTATGATAGCGCTAACATCTTGGTTAGACATCTTTAATTTTTTTAGTATTTTATTTTACATTTCAGGGGGGGTTTGAACCCCCAAATCCCCCCCCTTGGATACGGCCTTGAATCACAGAGTTCTGTTTATTAACGGCTAGCGCGAGAAATTTTAAATTTAAATTTGAGAAATTAAACAATGTACCTACTATTTATTTTGTATGTAAATTCTTGAATATAAATATTAGTAATAATAAAAAAAACATTGTCATATTCTAGTGCTAAATTTGAATTAAATAATTTACTTTGTTGTACTGTAAAAATAATAGGAATACAATCTGGTCAGGATTAATTTATTTAGGTGACAATAAATTACTGTATGAAACACAAAGCAAATGCTTTCGAAGTGCAACTACAAACAGAAATGAAATCAAACGTCAAAATCAAACCATGTGCTCGCTGCATCACCAGGGCTGCGTTCCAAAACCTAGAATACCGAGTTTTGGCGTAGAGTATGATGTGTTGTGTTTTGGAACGAATGAGAGTTTTGTTGAAGTAAAAAATTGAAGCTAAATTAAAAATAATTTTATAAAACTAACAAAACTACTTATTATTACAACATTAATGTCAATCCCGTAATAAAAGCGCTTTTATGGAGCACTCTCCTCAATATAATGTGAAAATACGCTCCATAAAATCGCTTTCATTATAAAAGTATTCTCGTAATACACGCCAACGTATTTACTTATGTTTATTTTCAACCAAAAGCATGTTTTCTTCCTCAAGAAGGCAAATTACTTCCATATGTAGAGAATCGTGAGCATCTACATTTGAAAATATTGTGGAGTAATTTCTATACCCTCCTCGTTAGTAGAGTAAATAGAACATCACTTTGTAGTAAATTCTAGCTGTTTTGGAACAGGTTGAGTAAACTCTGAGAGTAAGGTTATTAGTTTTGAAACGACTTTGGATAATTTCGTACTCTTAAGAGTAGGATTTTGGAACGCAGCCCAGCCAGCGACGCTGTCAGCGTTGGCCAGTAATAGTCAAGGTGTCCAAGCTTGCGCATAATTCGAAGTTGGGCGTTTGTGTGAGATAGACTTATGCAGAAATGATATTTCCATTTCACAGTGTTTCCTTCAGCTACTCTTATGGGAAAGATATGAGCATTAGCAATATATTAGTAAATAGGAATATGAGTTTATTGTTTTTTTTTTCGTTAGTAGTAGGTTGTAGCATAATTTAGGAAGTCTATTATTTTCCATTTCTAATATTTTAATCCATAGGTTAATCATGGATTTGTAAATGATATAACATAACACAACGAATATCTGCCGGTTTCTAATCGTACAATGTAATTAGCTGTATTGCGTGGCCAAGTAAAAATTGATTTAAAGAATGACATTTGTATTGACTCGATTTCATGTTTATATCTAACACCCCAAATTTCTGCAGTGTAAAGGAGTGAACTTAAAACTGTTGCCTCAAATAAGATGTTTTTATCGTCCCAGGAGTTAGACCTGCAGGCCGTTAAAATTTATTTTGATAGATTTAGAGCTTCATTAGCTTTATGTTTAGCAAAATTTAAGTGGTCATTGAAAGCGCGATTGCTACTGAAAAGGACTCCAAGATATTGAATTTTTTTTTACAATTTCTAGTTTTTCATTTTTGTAAATAATGTAACAGCCACGTGTGTGAACTCAAAATTTTTGTGATTCAGTATTTTCATTGAATGAACTCCGTGACTGTTGCAAATCGCTGACATGCGGCTGGCGATCTTCCGCTCAGTATTTTGCAGAATATTGGAAAAAGCGGAATATTACCACAAAAGTGTCAACGTTCTCAATTGAACTAGCCTAGGAAATGTTCGTATCCACGGACGAGAGGGATTCTCAGCCCGATCGTGGAGGCAAACAGTCGAACGAAATTTTGATTTAATTTAATACATATTTTATATTTTTTTTTGCTTTATATATTTTTTGTAACATTGTTTTTCTAAATCTTAATTATAATTACATATTTTTTCTAAAATATTTAATTATTTGTAAAACAACCCCGTCAACCTCTTCCAGAGTCAGCACAGGTCAGCGTAGTGACACACGTAAGTATAAATTTCGTTTATATTCTTATTGTGGCTGTCTGAGCTTTAATTCAGTACGTCAACGGAGGGTGATTTTCACTACACCCTTCGCACTCTCCCGTTACAATAAAGTTAAATGACCTAAAGCCGTCGATTCTACCACTTGAAGTAAAAATCATAACTTTTGATTTATCTACGTTTAAAGTTAAATCATATTCAGTACAATAGCTTTCAAGTGTTCTCAATTTGCGTTGTAAGTCTGTCTCTGACAATGCTAGAAGGGCGATGTCGTCTGCATAAGATAAAGTTAAAATTTCATTTTTATAGTCAATGCTAACACCATTATGATTATGTGTTTGGAGGTATTTTTCCATATCCTGTATGTATAATATAAAACGTAAGGGACTTAGTGAGTCACCCTGCAGCACCGCTGCGGTAGCTTCTATTTCCTACGTGAGTTCGTTGTTAGATCGAATAAAAACACATATATTGTTATACAGTGAAATAAGTGTATTAATAAGTAGAGCGCTCATAACCAGCTCGTTCCTGATATCCAGGAAGGCAACAAAAAGTTTACTACTTGATTTTCTAGTTTGAATATTTATAATACTATTTAGAATAAAGATTTGATCAGTACAACCCCTGTGTTTTCTGAAACCTGCTTGGGTTTCGGGTAAAATGTTATATGTTTCAGCCCAGGCAATGATTCTGCTGCTTAGTATAGAAGTAAACAGTTTAACAATGTTATTAATAAGTGATATACCACGGTAATTATTTGGCTCGATTATGTCCCCATTTTCATACAGCATAAATAGAATGATCTTGCCCCAGTCTTTTGGAACTTGTGTGTAATTTAAAATTTTATTATAAAAATTTAGTAAAAATAACTTCCATGGCACTGGGAGATTTTTCAGAAACTCATTTCCAATTTGGTCATTACCTGGGCTCTTATTGATATTTAATTTTCTTATAGAGTGAAGTAATTCTTCAGTGTTATAGGAGTGCATTGGGTGCCGCGTATCATAGAAATATAAGTTAAATTTAGGTTCATTTTGTGGGTACAAGCTTTTCAGATAAACTTCCCAATCGTTTATTGTAATATTGTTAGCATATGAGGGCTTATTGTATCTGAACGGTTTAATTGCCTCCCAAAAATCTTTAGAGTTTTTTACATTGGATAGTTTTGATCTTAAGTTACTGAAGTAATCATTTTTTGCATTTTTAATGACATTCTTGTATATTTTTTTACTTTCTAGGTATTGATACTTAAAATTGCTATCAAAATTATTGGCTCGTAATTGTCTATAATGTTAATATTATATATATATATATATATATATATATATATATATATATATATATATATATATATATATTTAGAGGTGCCACCATTGGGATCTCGAGAACTATAAGAGATACGATGTCGGTTAAATGGAACTTTTTATGCGCCTTTGAGAGGCCATCTTAGATGTGCTTTTATTTTTCCAAAAATTCTCATAGGGCACTAGATAATGACGAAAAACTGAATATTGTTGATTTTTTCTTTTTCAAATAACTTCTAAACTATTAATAATTGAGAAAAAAGTTTCAAATATAAAATATAGATATTTTTATTAACTAACCAGTGGCGTACGGAATAAATTTTTATATCCATAAATTTTTGAGATATAACACAAACTTATATTTTTTTAAATGGAACCCATATTTGATTTTAGACTCAAAAAAATTAATATTTTTTTCTCTTTTCAACGATGTACGGGTTATTATGTTTTATATTTGTTTTGCCTTCAAAATTATTATTTTTTCCTTATTTTGTATTCAATTTACAATTATTTTGAAAATATTGGTAGATTTCTATTTGGAAATACTCCTTGTATTTCAATAATTTATTTTGTTAGAAAATTTTGCTCAAAATTCGTATCAAATTAATTTTTATAATATTTTGTATCAGGTCGCCCTTGGCTCATCATAGTGTAATTTGTAATTATGAGTCTAGAATGAAAATATTAAGTAATAAAGGCATAAAACAAATTATTTTGACACAATATAATTAATAAAAATAATAATGTTTTTTTGGGAAATAATAAGAAAATTCAGGAAAATAAAGAGAAAAATTAAATTTTAGGAGCAAAACAAATATAAAACATAATAACCCTTACATCATTGAAAAGAGAAAAAAATATTGATTTTTTTGAGACTAAAATCAGATATGGGTTCCATTTAAAAAAATATAAGTTTGTGTTATATCTCGAAAATTTACGGATATAAAAATTTATTGTGTACGCCACTGGTTAGTAAATAAAAATATCTATCTTTTATATTTGAAACGTTTTTCTCAATTACTAATAGTTTAGAAGTTATTTGAGAAAGAAAAAATCAACAATATTCAGTTTTTCGTCATTATCTAGTACCCTATGAGAATTTTTGGAAAAACAAAAGCACATCTGAGATGGCCTTTCAAAGGCGCACAAAAAGTTCCATTTAACCGACATTGTATCTCTTATAGTTCTCGAGATCCCAATGGTGGCACTTCTAAATGGGACACACTGTATATATATGTTATGATCTAGCAATCTAGAAATGATAAAACATCAAGTATGTTCGATCAGAAAATAATAACAAGTTGAATGTTTGTTTATAAATAATAATAAAAAGTGTTTATTTCGTTTTTGCTTCTAAATTAATCATTATCCATTTATGTTTATATTTTTATTATACAAGTTTTAATTTCACGATTATACAAGTGTAGAGTGGTTTATAATACTGCAGTATATTTGGCACTCTACATATATATATATATATATATATATACAGGGTGTCTCTTAAATAGGGGGACATGGCTTAACTACAGATTCCTGAGGCTAAAATAACACGATTTAACCAAACTTGCTTCTACCGGAAAGTGTACCATTTAGCCAGAAATCTGCTTCAAAGTTCTTCGAAAAAAAATTAATTTTGCTTATAATAATCGGACGCTTTATTCGATTTGGATAAAATTTGGTATGACATTTTACATGGTTATAAGTCATCTTTTAAGGTGATACTTGTTATTATTAGTGAACCACTAGTGTATGAAACTTAGGTCTCCCAACATTAATTAGACCGTAACTTTTTAATGGCAATGCCGAAAACGTGATATTATTTTTTTTCAGAAAGATACATTCAATAGTAAACTTTTCTCTCTCTGTGTAATTTGTGATATCTGTTACGGTTCACACAAGAAAAAATAAAATCTGAGTGTCTACACTGCTAAATTTTTAAAATAAATTTAATCTAGCAGTCTATCCAAATGTCAAACAAGTAATTTTTAATGACAGTAACGAGTTGTCAATCTTCACAACTTGTTTAGGAGTAAGCTTAGATATGTAATCGTCTTATTTATAATAATGGTAGTAAAATATTATTAGGCCGAACAAACAGATGTTACTAATTGTAGAATATTGCGAAGAAAATTTTTTGACAACCCATAACAATTGTTACTGTCATTAAAAATTACTTGTTTGACATTTGGATAGACTGCTAGATTAAATTTATTTTAAAAATTTAGAAGTGCAGGCACTCAGATTTTATTTTTTTCTGGGTGAACCGTCACAGATATCACTAATTACATAGAGAGAGAAAAGTTTACTATTGAATGTATCTTTATGAAGAAAAATAATTTCACGTTTTCGGCGTTGCCATTAAAAAGTTACGGTCTAATTAATGTTGGGAGACCTAAGTTTCATACAGTAGTGGTTCACTAATAATAACAAGTATCACCTTAAAAGATGACTTATAACCATATAAACTGTCATACCAAATTTCATCCAAATCGAATAAAGCGTCCGATTGTTATAAGCAAAATTATTTTTTTTTCGAAGAACTTTGAAGCAGATTTCTGGCTAAATGGTACACTTTCCGGTAGAAGCAAGTTTGGTTAAATCGTGTTATTTTAGCCTCAGGAATCTGTGGTTAAGCCATGTCCCCCTATTTAAGAGACACCCTGTATATATATATATATATATATATATATATATATATATATATATATATATATATATATATATATATATATATGCAGTGTGAACACTGAAAACCGAGACATAGGCGTTTACCATGGGAAAACAGTTTTTTTCAAATATTATCTGTCCCGCAAGAGTATAGTGGGAGTTTTTGATATGGTTAGAAAAATTATTTAATTTGGGATCGAAGAGTATCTAAATACTCCTAATTTAATGCCTTATTATTGAAATATTTACGAAAGTATAATCATACTTGACAGTTATTACTTATAATATACTAAAAATAGTAATCATGGAAACGTATTCGGTAGCTGACTTGGTTAAATCAAGGCTCCATGATAATTTTTCACTAGTTCAAATCCCTCCCGGTTCAAGTTAATATTTTTATTATTTTTATATTTATTTTGTACAATGTATTATTACATAAATTACAAAATTAAAACAAATAACTTTTTGGTACGTCAAGTATTTTCTTGAATTTACTATACTATTTCTTTGTTATATCACTCTTAACAGTATTAAGCAAAAAACAAAAAGTAATCAATAATAAATAAACTCTAACACAGGTTTGTCCTGTGTTAGACTTTTATTGTCATTTTTCCAATGGATTTTTCATTAGAAGAAAAAATTAGTATAATTAAATTTTACAATCAAGGGATGAGTTTACGAGAAATTCGAGACTTTTTTGCTAGGATATATCCTGATAGACAAATTGCATCCCATGAACGAACTAGACGAATCATTTTAAAATTTGAAAAAACCGGTTGCGTTAATGACGAACATAAAACTAAACTTAATTATTTATTTGGCTTAAATTTACCTATTTGTTTCACTTCTTGTACATTCAATCAATAAAATACTTGACGTACCAAAAAGTTATTTGTTTTAATTTGGTAATTTATTTAATAATACATAAAAAATAAATATAAAAATAATAAAAATATTAACTTGAACCGGGAGGGATTTGAACTAGTGAAAAATTATCATGGAGCCTTGATTTAACCAAGTCTTCTACCGAATACGTTTCCATGATTACTGTTTTTAGTAAATTATAAGTAATAACTGTCAAGTAGGATTATACTTTCGTAAATATTCCAATAATAAGGCATTAAATTAGGAGTATTTAGATACTCTTCGATGCCAAATTAAATAATCTTTCTAACCATATCAAAAACTCCCACTATACTCTTGCGGGACAGATATTTGAAAAAAACTGTTTTCCCATGGTAAACGCCTATGTCTTGGTTTACAGTGTTCACACTGTATACCTTGTACAGTATGACTCCACATTAACGAAACTTAATTTGACACAAAGGAAACGTAAATTCGCAGTAACGGAAACTAATTTATCACTCCTGAATACCGATTTTGCAATAATGAAAACAGAATTCACAATTTTAAAAACCAGTTTCAACTAAATAAAAACAGATTTTACATAGGAATCTTAAATGGGCTCCGCCAAGAAAGGGTAAGAATTCTTACCCCTTAAGGGGCAGTAGCCACCTTTGAAGAGGTAAAAAATAAAGCAAATATATTGTATATTAAAATATTTTTTTGAACTTATAAAATATTAAATAAATAACGAATAGTATTTTTAAGAAACTTAAATTAAATTTGATTACAACATTGAAAGAATTTAATTATAACAATGAGAGAGCTTGATTAAAACAATGATAAAACTTGATTACAACAATGATAAAAGTTGATTACAACAATGTTTGCTACGCTAGAAGCGAGAATAAGTAACCCGAGGGTTTGAAATATGTTTTCGTTTAGTTGAAATTAGTTTTCATTGGTGTGAATTACTTTTCTTTTACGTGAAATTAGTTATCGTGTTAATGTGAAATTATATTTCGTTACTGTGAATTCACTTTTCATTTGTGTGAAATCAGTTTTCGTTAATGTGAATTCATATTTTGTTAATGTGAAATCATGTTTCAAAAGTGTGAAAACATATTGTAAAAAGTAACATTAAGGGGTAGCGTTTAATAGCGGGAAAATAAGGATATCCAACTGGTTGATTATAATATACTCTTTTGTATTTAATAAATAAAAAATAAATAAAATAAATATATCATCACGGCATATTACCCATTTCTGGGTGTGCCAGTATCTACAACACATGTAGACATCGGTAATAATGATTAATGATGTATTTAATGATTTCGTTATTTAAATAAATGTAAATGTACAACTGTCTCTTATCAATTTCTAAATAATAATGCAGTGTTTTAGATAAGGGATATATAATTCAATAAATTATTAAACTTTAAGTTAAAAAAAATATTATATTGTAATACAAAATACGTATCTCTATTAATTTTGCCCGATATTATTAAATTACTTACCATTTTTAAATTAATGAAGTAACTGTTACTTTTATTAATTTTTGAGGGCAAAATACCTTCTTATATTTTCATTGTAAGTTGACATGTTGTCATGTTGACATTATTTATCTTTTATTTAAGGTTAACTTTTGACTGTTGTATGTTGAAAGCTTTGCATGTTTCAAGATATTTACCTGTTAAATTATTTAACCCTAAATAACACAAAATATTATTCTTGTACCAATTTTTACAAATTGTATGTAATTTACATCATTCTCTTCATCTTCATGTTGTTCAGTGCCGCCATCTATTGCTTGACAGTAGTACTTAATAAAAAATCTTCAAGGCCTTATAATAAATAGACAGAATCGAAAATCTTACCATTTTCTGCACATCTACATGCAAACAGCTTTCATTTAAAAAAAGAATCATTAAAATCTGTTCGGTAGAAGTCCATAACTAAGGCCCCAAAGAAAAACCTTATTTTTTTATATATACAGTATAATTTTTAAAAGAAGTCCGATCAAGGCCATCTACGAATTGTATCTATGAATTAAGATTTTATGCTATCAAATTTAGTAGTGTCGTTTACATAGTTTTTATGAGGTACAGAAGATATTGTGTACCCTCATAAAAACTAAGTAAAAGATCCTACTAAATTTAACAGCACAAAATATTAATTCATGGATACAATTCGTAGATGGCCTTGATCGGACTTCTTTCAAAAATTTTACTATATATAGATTACATTCTGAGCAAGTAACTGCATGTTCCTTGCATACAATTAATTAACATGAAATGCATGAAGTTGTTGTAACTCGATTTTTCTGTCTACCTCAACAGAAGAACCTTCCTCGCACCTTTATTGGTGGTCACTCCTGATCCTACTCTTCTTCTTGTATTTTAAATTTACTTAGAAAACAATGAATGCCCTTAGGCAAGTTTTTTACTTTTGCTCGTTTTGAAAGGTGTGGTTTCATCAGAGAGTTCGCTAGTTGCTTTAGAAAAGTCTCCTGTATTTTTGAGGTTGCTCTATGTGTTAAGCGTTATACCGAATTTGGCTGTTTATAAATAATAAACAAAAAAAGAAGATATTTAATGCAAAGTAATCATGTTAGAAGTTTTAAAATATAGTCACATAACTACCCGCGTGGTGTATTCTGTACACCACAAGGAACACCTACTAATTTAAAATCAAATAACTATGTTTTCCGTACAGCTGTCACAACGGTAATGAAAAGGCTTATAAAAGAGTTCAGTAATAGGTTAGGTAGCTCCACAGTAGCACGAGACTATTTAAATCAAAATTACAACTATTTTAGTCCGAGTGGTGTACAAAATACACCAGCGCGAGTAATTAAAGGATATATTCGGTCACAATTTAAACAATTAATTTTATAAATGACATTTTTATTTTTCTCCTTAGGAATACTATCTATGGTGTTTGTGATGAAATCTTGGGCATTTTATCTTTAGGCCCAAATTTTAGTTTCAAAACGTTTAATAAAAAAGATCTAGAGACATTAATACTTGATACTTATACTAATATTTCCACTGGGCTTGACTACACAGATATTGCAAATAAAAATGACTAAAAATAAAATATCCAATTTTTTAAATAATCAGTACAAACAATTAAAGAACCAAAAATTAGCGTATTCTGAATTTAAATTATTAGAATTGGTAATTACAACAAAAGATTGTTGAAAGAATCTATGCATATTAATATAAATAATAAATAAAACTGTCAACAACCATACCAACTACAAAAATAATTTACAATATGCAAAACATTTCCTAAATTCAATTTGTTTTTTCTTCTTTTCCTACCCCCGCCATGCTTTTATTACTTGCGCAGGTGTACAACCACCCGAGATTTTTTAAAATCTTTAAAAAAAATTTTTTTTCTTCATGCATTATAAACTTGCAACAAGTTAAATGTATTTATACTTCATAATAAAAATAAAATGGAGTACCACGTTTTATTATATTTTTTTAAACTTGATATTTAAACATTTACATCGACATTATTACTACAAGAATGTTTATATAATTATTTTACCATGTGAAGGTGAGTGGTTACTTTTACAAACTTTTCGCTTTATATATATATTGGCTGTCCCAAATTGAATAGGCTACCATTGGGATCTCGGAAACTATAAGAGCTACGAGGTTAAGGGTTGATTCAGATTTCGTTCAGAAACATTCAAAATTACATTTTTTTTTTAACAGTTCGTGGGTAAGTTACCAGAAAGTAGGTGACAGAAGGGATGTTTACATGAAACTTCAACAGTCGGACTTTTTATATTACTGTCAAGTTAGTAAAACGAAACAATTATTTTAATAATAAATTACGAATAAGAAATATAACTTATAACCGACACTCAAGCAGGGACACTATTTTGCCGCTCTATACGGTAGTAACATAAATAATGAAATATTGGTTGAAGTGCCCTAACAATTAGTTATAAAAAATAGGCTATATTTCATTAAACAAATGAACATGGACAAATGGTACACAATTGAAAATTTAATCATAAATTTTTGAGTGGTGTAACTTTTCAATATGTCGTTCGTATAAAATTTTCACATCATCATAAATCGAAATCCAACACTGACAAAAAATATTTGAGCATAACCTTTCGATAGAACTTATATTTCACACTTGGATGATATTCGCGAAAATAAAATCTGCAATATTTATATTTTTGTCTATATCTAGTGATCTATAACGCCATTAAAATGGTCTCCTAATATGGAAACTTCCGTCAAATCTACATGACTTCGTGTTATAGTTTTCGAGATCTCCGTCTTGCAATGTTAGATAAGTTCCCTAAGCAACATGTATAACCCTTAACCAACTGAGTGTTTCTACTGGACGTGAACTGCTAAATGGGGTAACTCAGTGACCCCTTATGTAAAAATTACTTAATACATGTATGAACCTAAAATATATGATTAATAGGTTTATTAAAGCTTCATTCATAAACTAAAACATATTTATTGTGTAGTATGCAAAAATATCAACTCGAAAAGAAAAAGAAAAACTCTGCAAACATTAATCTGCATTGGCGCAGCTTTCAGAAAAAGAATTTATTTTTTTAATTTGTCAGTGTTTTTTGACACTTTGAGCATCTGAGCGTAATTTTTAGTCATTCTGTCATGTGCAGAGAAAGCACTTACCTCTCTTTCTATTGGCGGCTAGCAGTGCGGGTGGGGAAATTACTCTATTTATTTTTATTTTACTCTGTACCATCTTTTTAACAGTTCGTGGGTACGTTACCAGAAAGTAGGTAACAGAAGGGATGATTACATGAAACTTCAACATAAGAAAAAAAAAAAAATTCAAAGAAATATTAAGTAAAATGTATATCTGGGGTCACTAAGTTACCCCACTCAGTCGGTTAAAGGATAAATAAAATATATATATATATATATATATTTACAGGGTGTCCCATATTGATTAGGCTACCATTGGGATCTCGGAAACTATAAGAGTTACGAGGTCGGTTAAATGGGCAATGTTGTATATTTTTGAGGGTTGATTCAGATTCCGTTAAGAAACATTCAAAATTCCGAACAGTCTGAAAATTATTAAAAAAAAACTGAAAATCGCGATTTTTAAAAATGTCAAATAACTCCTTAATTATGAGATATAAAAAAAATGTTTCATATAAAAGTTACACTATTTAATAAGGCAAACTTAAAAATGTTGTCAGTATAAAATTCAAGATGGCGGTTTTCAAGATATTAATAGCAACTTTCTTATTTTAAATGGGCGCCATATTGGATTTTTACATTATTAAATAGAACTTTTTTTTCTCTTTTCGACGATGTATAACAAAGTATGTTTACATTAAAATTTTTAAAGATATCAATTATTTCAATTTGGTAACTAATCAAATAAGGCTTAAAAACAAATGCAAGTGAATAAGAAACAAAACAAAATTTATTATAACAGTGAACTGTCATAATTAAAATTGTATGTATTCGTTTATTCAATTTAATTAGTGAATTTATTTATTACAGATTTAAAGTGCCTACTTTTTCAATATTAGAGCAGTACGATTTTTTTTTGTACATACATCAAATGAACTAAAAACTCCCGTCTTGCGGCACAAACTTATTTCGGTAACTTTCCGGAGAGAAGGCAACCCAATGATAAGGTGTTTAGAAGATTGGATATAAATATACAGCAATATGGATGTTTAAAAAAACCTACTCGTGATCCACAAGTGATAGTCGATGATGAAATTCAGGATGAAGAGTTAACAAAGGCATGTATAGCGGCTAATCCGACCATTTCAACTCGGGAAATAGAAGGCCAGGTACATGTATCTAAGACGAAAGCGTCAAGAATTCTTAAAAAACATAAGTTTCGTCCCTTTAAATTACACGTTGCCCACATTTTACGACCAAATGATCATGTCCGCAGATCAGTATTTTGCAGATGGTTTACTAACCAAATAAGACATAATAATGATTTTATTAATCACATTTTATGGACTGACGAATTTTGCTTTTCTAACTGTGGCTTATTTAATCGTCACAACGAGCATTATTGGGCACAAGAAAATCCACGCATAGTGATTCCACGGCGAAATCAAGATAGGTTCGGGTTTAATGTTTGTTGTGGCATATTGGGAAATAATTTAGTTGGCCCTATAATTTTTGATGGAAACCTAACTGCACAACGATATTTGGAAATTCTTCAGACATCCCTGGAAGATTTACTGGATAATTTACCTTTGGCACAAAATTACCGAATTTGGTATCAGCAAGATGGTGCTCCTGCTCATAACGATAGAAATGTTATTAATTATTTAAACAATCGCTTTAATAATATAATCATAACGACTAACACACCCATTTCATGGCCAACTAGATCACCAGACTTAACTCCTCTCGATTTTTATATATGGGGCATTTTAAAGATAAAGCGTATGGCAGTAACATTATTTACAATAATGTAGAGAAATTACGTGAAGCAGTAGTGAATTCTTTTAATAGTATTAATCGCAACACATTGCGGACAGTAACTGCCCGTGTTGCAAAACGTGTTCATTTATGTTTACTTAACAATGGCCAGAATTTTGAGCATTTGTTATAAATTATTGTTACATTAGTATTATGTTGTTTTGTTTTTGATTTTTTTTTTTTAAATGTACCTACTTGCATTTGTTTTTAAGCTTATTTGATTAGTTATCAAATTGAAGTAATTTCTTTATTAAATTTTAATGTAAACATACTTTGTTATACATCGTTGAAAAAGAGAAAAAAAAGTTCTATTTAAATATGTAAAAATCCAATACAGCGCCCATTTAAAATAAGAATGTTGCTATAAATATCTTGAAAACCGCCATCTTGAATTTTATACGGAAAACATTTTTAAGTTTGCCTTATTAAATAGTGTAACTTTATATGAAACATTTTTTTATATTTCTTATAATTACGGAGTTATTTGACATTTTTAAAAATCGCGATTTTCAATTTTTTTTTCCCGACTGTTCGGAATCAGATCGACCTCGTAACTCTTATAGTTTCCGAGATCCCAATGGTAGCCTAATCAATTTGGAACACCTGTATATATATATATGCATACAGGATGTCTCAGGACGAGTTTACGCTATCTATATTTTAAATACTATTTCATATAATTTAACGAAATTTGGTATCTAGGGGTTATCCAACATGCCCGTTTTAACTAAAATATTTTCAAAGCAGTAGCACTTCCGGTTTGACCGGAAATTGACCTCAACTTTCTTATTTTAAATGGAATACGCTATATTTCATTTTACCATTGAATGCAGCGGAAAATTTTACATATGAAGCAATAAAAACATTTTAGTCATGATCAACTACTTCCGGCGTTATTCAACTTTTTTTGATTATCTGTCTGAAATCCGGCACATTTTCAAAACTCTGTATATCGGGAACGAGATCGAATTTTTATAATCTGAAAAAAGCCTTTTATAAAGCAGACTTTAAGCTACATTATTATACAGTATGTCCCCGGATTGAGTTTACAAGAGGAAAAAAATTTTTATTTTTGATTTTACGAAAAAATGACAAGGGAAGAAAAATTTTTGCTTGAATTAAAACGCATGTTTCAATTATTAAAACTTTTAATTAATGTAAGGTTCTTTTATTATAACGATTTTTCGTATTTTCTACTCTTAATAATACAGTTATTACATTGAATCAAATATTATTTTAGTTAGCTTTGAAATATTGACAAATGATTATTAGTTCTAATTACAGACAAAAAAAAACAACGAAAATCAAAATACGTTTTTTTTTTATTTTATTCAATTAACTCTCCACCTCTTTCAGCACATAATTCAATTCTAGTACGCAGTTCAATAAAACTACTACGGATTTCCTCAATTGTTAAAGAGGATATAGCATCTCTTATGTAATTTTTTAATATTTCGGCATTATTGGGTAAATTTTGTTTGTAAACAATTTGTTTTAGACGTCCCCATAAATAAAAATCTAAAATTGTTAAATCAGGGCTTCTTGGCGGCCATAAAACTGGACCATTTCTGCCAATCCAATTATCACCAAATTTGGTATTTAGCCAATTCACAACAATTTGCGAATAGTGAGCAGGACATCCATCATGTTGAAAATACATTGAACGCCGATAATCAAGAGGTAGATCATTTAAAGCATCACTAAAAAAACTTTCCAGCATATCCAAATAAGAGTGCTGATTAACATTATTACCAAAAAAATATGGACCTATGATTCCATGATAAGAAATTGCACACCATACATTTACTTTCGCAACATATTGGCGATTGTGCAAAATTCTAAAATGAGGATTAGTGTCGCTCCAATATCTAACGTGTTGTGACGAAACAGTTCCGTTTGAAGAAAACGTGGCTTCATCGGAAAACATAATATTCTTATAAAAGTATCGATTTCTCATTATTTCATTTCCCATCCATAAACAAAAATCGAGACGTTTTGCATCATCTCCTGTTTCTAAAATATGATTGAAAATAGGTTTATAGGGATAAATTTTTCGATGTTTCAAAACTCTTTGAAGGAGTGATTTGCTGATGCCTAATTGAAGTGATCTTCGTCGTAAAGACAATTTTGGATGAGTTTGTACAGAATCTTCTACTAGTAATGTAGCAGCATCCTCTTCATTATGTATGTGCTGTACCTTCTTTAGATTATTTACTGAGCCAGTTCTTAAAAATTTTTGTATAAGCTTCTGTACACCCATACGTGACACATAAACACCAGGAAACTTTTCTCCAAATTTCTCCAAATTATGTAGCGGTAACTTTTATCCCCCATACCATAACATTGTACTAAAAAGATTTTTTGTTCTAACGTTAACATTTCTTTAACAAAACTCTCTATTTTGAATAATATTTTCGTACTTTATGATAATAAAAATTACTTTTGACATCTAATCATTTGTCAATATTTCAAAGCTAACTAAAATAATATTTGATTCAATGTAATAACTGTATTATTAAGAGTACAAAATACGAAAAATCGTTATAATAAAAGAACCTTACATTAATTAAAAGTTTTAATAATTGAAACATGCGTTTTAATTCAAGCAAAAATTTTTCTTCCCTTGTCATTTTTTCGTAAAATCAAAAATAAAAATTTTTTTCCTCTTGTAAACTCAATCCGGGGACATACTGTATAAATGGAACCACCACTTTTTTATTACATAAATGTGTTCTACGGCAAAAAATAAGGGTAATTTATGTAACATGTCCTATGTTGAAAGTTGATAGAATTTCAGTAAATTAGAAAAACATGTAATCTGGGTATAATTATTTTATTAATACGGATAAGTAAGCCATGGAAAAAACAAATAAATTCTAAATACAAAACTATGATTAATTTAATACATATTCAAACTGTCCTCCATTCATATGTAAGCACATTGTTACTCTATTCAATACTTCTTCTTGTGTAGCATTTTTTATCATCCGAAGAGACATGTTGTTAAATGCTGTTCGTACCCTATGTTGGCAATCTTCTTTAGTAGTTAACGGTTTTTGATAGACGACATTTTTAATGTAACCCCAAACAAAAAAAATCAAGTGGAGTTAAATCGGGTGAACGAGGAAGCTACCTATGTGATCCATTATTTGCCAGCCACCTATCTTCAAAAATTATTTCCAAAAAAGTATTTATTCTATGGCTATTGTGGGGTGGAGCGCCATCATGCTGGTACCATATTAAATTCCTTTGATCCAACGGTAAGTTATCTAAGAAATCAAGTAGATGAGTTTGTAAAAACAAACATGGCTTACTTATTCGTATTAATAAAATAATTATACCCAGATTACATGTTTTTCTAATTTACTGAAATTCTATCAACTTTCAACATAGGACATGTTACATAAAGTACCCTTATTTTTTGTCGTAGAACACATTTATGTAATAAAAAAGGGGTGGTTCCATTTAAAAAAATTGTCTTTTTTGAAGTTTGTCAACTCTAATTTTAGTGTAACGTACCCGTCACATTTTTATAAATAATCGAGGATTCTTCTATGGATAATGTAGCTTAAAGTCTCCTTTATAAAAGCCTTTTTTCAGATTATAAAAATTCGATCTCCTTCCCGAAATACAGAGTTTTGAAAATGTGCCGGATTTGACAAAAAATCAAAAAAAGTTGAATAACGCCGGAAGTAGTTGATTATGAGTAAAATGTTTTTATTGCTTCATATGTAAAATTTTCCGCTGCATTCAACGGTAAAATAAAATATAGCGTATTCCATTTAAAATAAGAAAGTTGAGGTCAATTTCCGGTCAAACTGGAAGTGCTACTGCTTTGAAAATATTTTAGTTATAACGGGCATGTTGGATAACCCCTATATACCAAATTTCGTTAAATTATATGAAATAGTATTTAAAATATAGATAGCGTAAGCTCGTCCTGAGACAACCTGTATTTATCCTTTAACCAACTGAGTGGGGTAACTTAGTGACCCCAGATATACATTTTACTTAATATATCTTCGAATTTCTTTTTTCTTATGTTGAAGTTTCATGTAATCATCCATTCTGTCACTTCCCCACGAACTGTTAAAAAAAATGGTAGAGAGTAAAATAAAAATAAATAGAGTATTTCCACCACCCGCACTGCTAGCCGCCAAAAGAGAGAGAGGTAGGTGCTTTCTCTGCACATGACAGAATGACTAAAAATTACGCTCAGATGCTCAAAGTGTCAAAAAACACTGACAAATTAAAAAAAAATTCTTTTTCTGAAAGCTGCGCCAATGCAGATTAATGTTTGCAGAGTTTTTTTTTTCTTTTCGAGTTGATATTTTTGCATACTACACAATAAATATGTTTTAGTTTATGAATGAAGCTTTAATAAACCTATTAATCATATATTTTAGGTTCATACATGTATTAAGTAATTTTTACATAAGGGGTCACTGAGTTACCCCACTTAGCAGTTCACGTCGAGTAGAAACACTCAGTTGGTTAAGAGTTATACATGTTGCTTAGGGAACTTATCTAACATTGCAAGACGGAGATCTCGAAAACTATAACACGAAGTCATGTAGATTCGACGGAAGTTTCCATATTAGGAGACCATTTTAATGGCGTTATAGATCACTAGATATAGACAAAAATATAAATATTGCAGATTTTATTTTCGCGAATATTATCCAAGTGTGAAATAACACTTCTTTTTTATGATGATGTGAAAATTTTATACGAACGAGACATATTGAAAAGTTACACCACTCAAAAATTTATGATTAAATTTCCAATTGTGTACTATTTGTTCATGTTCATTTGTTTATTGAAATATTGCCTATTTTTTTTTAACTAATTGTTAGGGCACTTCAACCAATATTTCATTATTTATGTTACTACCGTATAGAGCGGCAAAATAGTGCCCCTGCTTGAGTGTCGATCATAAGTTACATTTCTTATTCGTAATTTATTATTAAAATAATTGTTTCGTTTTACTAACTTGACAGTAATATAAAAAGTCCGAATGCTGAATGTGAAGGTTGTGTGACAAGTAGTGCTACAATAAATAGTCCAGTCATTTGGTAGAAAAATACGAGTTTATTCCACCAAAGGTCGGGTATTTTTGATTTTTGGATATATTGTATATTTAGGGGTCCTAATAAAAAATGCAAGTTTTCCCCCTCGGGGGCCTTCGGGAAGCACCGCCAACTTGAGAAAAAAGGCGCAAAAAAGCGGTTTTTTCTAAATATCTCTTCACTGATTTGCATTAGGCAAAAATAGTTATTATCTAATTTATTGACTATAAAATTCTCTACAACTTTTATCTAAAACATTTTTTTCTATAATTAATAGATAGCGAGCTTCAAACAGAGCAAATTTTTTGAAAAGTACATGAATGCTTCATTTAAATCATATTTTATTATATTTTTTTACGTTTTTTTACAAATTACTTTTTGACAATCATTAATTATTATTATTTAACTAAAATATATAAATATTAATTATTGTTTATTGTTTTTTTTTCATTCTAAAGATTTTTTATAGTCCAGCAAATTTATGATTTTACCTTAAAGTAATTACAACAAAAGCTTTGTAACGGAATCCAGTCCCAGAAAAGTGCGTTGAATAACATATCAATATTTTCCCGAAATCGGAGCATGGGAACCTCCCGCCAATTTGGACAAATGGCGGCATATTCAGGTTTATGGCCATTTGCTTAAAACAATTATGAAAATATTTAAATTACTCAAAAAAACAAACAATATTACGTACTTGATACTTAGTCTCATAGGTTTCACTATTTACAACAGTTTACATTCGGCGTGGCATCGAAAGAAGTAAGTTATCGATAACTGTTTTATAAAAATTGTTAACGTCTTCCTGCAATTTTTTAGTTTTTCATCCACCACTCTGATCTTGTTAAAGATACGATGATGCGGTTTTAAAATTTGAATTCAGCATAAAATTCTCTTTCGTATCGTGTATTACACTATTTTTGCCGATGAACGATTGGCGAGTTACTGCCAACTAAAACTCATATGAAATCCCTCTAAAATTTTAAACATCTGAAAATCGGCTCTTTTTTCTTTTTCTCATTCAAAATTTCAACAGGCTTACAGATAACCAATATTAAGTATTTAATAGGTGTCAAAGTGGTTGATGAAAAATTGAGATGTGAGTTTTAGTTGTTAGTAACTCGCCAATTGTTCATCGGCAATAATCGTGTAATACATGATATTAAAGAGAATTTCATGCTGAATTCAAATTTTAAAACCGCATCATCGTATCTTTAACAAGATCAGAGTGGTGGATGAAAAACTAAAAAATTGCAGGAAAACGTTAACAATTTTTATAAAACAGTTATCGATAACTTACTTCTTTCGATGCCACGCCGAATGTAAACTGTTGTAAATAGTGAAACCTATTAGACTAAGTATCAAGTACGTAATATTGTTTGTTTTTTTGAATAATTTAAATATTTTTATAATTGTTTTAAGCAAATGGCCATAAACCTGAATATGCCGCCATTTCGCGCACTTTTCTGGGACTGGATTCCGTTAAAAAGCTTTTGTTGTAATTACTTTAAGGTAAAATCATAAATTTGCTGGACTATAAAAAATTTTTAGAATTAAAAAAAACTATAAACAATAATTAATATTTATACATATTAGTTAAATAATAATAATTAATGATTGTCAAAAAGTAATTTGTAAAAAACGTAAAAAAAATATAATAAAATATGATTTAAATGAAGCATTCATGTAATTTTCAAAAAATTTGCTCTGTTTGAAGCACTGTAGCTCGCTATCTATTAATTATAGAAAAAAAATGTTTTAGATAAAAGTTGTAGGGAATTTTATAGTCAATAAATTAGATAATAACTATTTTTGCCTAATGCAAATCAGTGAAGAGATATTTAGAAAAAACCGCTTTTTTGCGCCTTTTTTCTCAAGTTGGCGGTGCTTCCCGAAGGCCCCCGAGGGGGAAAACTTGCATTTTTTGTTGAGACCTCTAAATATATAACATATCCAAAAATCAAAAATACCCGACCTTTTGCAGGGTAAATCTACCTAATGACTGGACTAAAATACATATATCAAAAAAAATCTCAGAAGATAAAATCAGAATGGTAGAAATACCTGAAAAGGACGTCAGTTTGATCACATTAAGGTAAAATTACTCAGATAAAGATAAAAGTAGATAAAGTGAATAGAAAACCAAACGTGACTTAAGTAAGCAAGGTTAAGTCAACTTTCTGAAAACCAAAAACTCACAACAGTTTTGTACTAGTAGTGACATCTCTTATGGAAAAAGGCAGCAACATCAACACAATAGATTCAATAGATAAGCTGATAGTGACAGCTAGCGATATCAAAGTTAACCAGTAAAACG
Source organism: Ophonus ardosiacus (assembly GCA_943142095.1). Lineage (NCBI taxonomy): Eukaryota > Metazoa > Arthropoda > Insecta > Coleoptera > Carabidae > Ophonus > Ophonus ardosiacus. The sequence goes on from OW964837.1 coordinate 38,748,626, forward strand.
CCGGCCACGCCGCAACCCACAAAACAACAACGATGAAACAGCAAACAACAAATAGGCGCATTAGATGTACAACACTGCCACAGACAGGGCAAATAGTATAGGATCTACAGAGGAACTTTTTAAACGCAAACGAACCGAAATAGAGCTAACAAAACAAGAAGAAGTATTCAAACAAAGTAAACGGACACTACGCTCACCAACAAAAAGCGAAGAAATAGATATTAAACACAAAAGTGCAAAAAGTATGGCTTCGAGGGGTTAAGGGGGGAAATGCAAGCTAACAAAGAAGAGATGATAAAAGAAATCAGAGAGAATGATAAAAACCCTAGAAAATGAACTGAAGCGCAAAGAACAAGAATGGAAAAAGAAAAAGAAGTATTACTTAAAAGAATCGAAAAGCTGGAAAGTTTGGAGGAAACAAAGGAAAAGCGCGAAAAGAAAAATAATATCATAATAAAGGGAAAGGAAATAGAAAACTCAGATATAAAACAAGAAGTAGAACAGTGGATGAAAACTAAAATTAATGTAAACACTGTTATCTCAGAAGCATTTAAAATAAAATACAAAGATAAGGAAGTAGTAATTGTAAAGTTACCGAATTGGGAAGAGAAACAGAAAATCATGAAAAATAAAAAATTATTAAAGGGAGAAAGTATATATATATATATGTTCTTGTTGGGTAGAATCATGCTCTATATATATATATATATATATATATATATATAGAGCATGATTCTACCCAACAAGAACGTGAAATTCAACCTAAACTGAGAGCGCTGGCTAGAGACGAAAGAAAGGTAACTCAGTCACAGTAAAAAACATATAGTAGAAATAGAAGTAAATACGAATTATAAAGAAAACATCCAGGAAAGACAGATAATTTTGGACGGCGAAAAATGGCGTATCATAACAATTTATAACAACAACAGATTACAAGAAATACTTAAAGAAATAGAAGAGCATATCGCAGAAACAAATGAAAATAAAATAGTATTTGGCGGAGATTTCAACGCTAGGACAGAAGAGGAAAGCGGTATGCAATATATTAACCGGTGAAACAGAAAAACGAAACTCAAAAGACAAAAAAAAAAGAACAATGAAGGAGCATCCTTAATTAAATGGTGCGAGGAAAGAGGATGGAATATCTTGAATGGAAATCATGAAGGAGATGAACTAGGTGAATTCACTTTCATTAATACAAAAAATGAAGCATCAGTTATAGTCTACGGAATTGTAAATAATGTGGCACTATATAATATTAAAACATTTGAAATAATTGATCAAACTGACTCAGACCATCATTTAATCTCAGTAACCTTGAAAACGCAAATCTGCAACAGCACATGTTATAACTTGCAACGGCAAGTAATGTTGTGGAACGATGAGGCAATTCAACAATATAAAGAAAACATCGAAAAGTTAGAACCAAATGAAGGCAACCAAGAAAAACAAATCAATACTTTAATGAGAAAGATAAACAATGCAATAATAAAAAGGACGACTAAATTAAGCAGAAACACAACATTCAGGAACAATTGGTGGGATAAAGAATGCAAAGAAAAACAAAGAGAAACAAGAAGATATCTAAGACACCTAAGAAAAGGGCACATTACCTCAGAAGCATACAAACAGAAAATCAGGGAATATAAGGATCTGAGCAAGGAAAAACAAAGCTGTTACAAACAAAAAGTAATGACTGATCTTTATAATATAACATCAGAAGCACAAGCTTGGAAATACATAATGTTGTAAACCGGATTTAACTATATATTCTGATGTAAATGGGAATGAACTATATATTCCAAGTCTTTGTATAGAAAGTGCGATCCTTCCACTATGAAATCAAATAATGTAGTGGGAGAGATGCAAAAGGGTTTTTTCTGCTCCGTTACCGGACAGTGAGTTGTAGTTAGTCAGTAGAGAATAGTAAGAAGTTACTTGTAAATAGTCAAGTTAATAAGTAAACAGCAATCAGCAATATTCAATAAGCAATATTCGATATTCAATATATTAATCCATAATTGTATTATTTCAACATTAATAAACTAATAGGTAATACAAGATACACTTAATAATTTAACAACCCTTAGAACACAACCCGACGTGAGAACCCTAACACGTTACAACATTAAATTGGTGGCAGCGGTGGGATTCCATAAAATTGGAATAATAATAATTCGTGAAGTAAATTTTGCATCGCAAATCTGGGGCGTTGCTGTCTACAATTCATCTGTGGTGTGAAGTGTACCCCATAGTAAAAAGTAAGTCCCATTCGTTAATATAAAAGTAGTGTAAAAAAAAATCTGTAAAAATGGTGGATGTAGGAAGTGCTTCCACATCTGGTACAAATGTTGGCAATTCATTCATTAGCTTATATACCGCCGCAAGATTAATTAAAGAATTTGATGGTACAAAACGAAAATTAGCAACAGAATTTATTGATAATTGTAAATTAGCTATGTCCTCAGTAAAAGAAGTAGATAAAGGTATATTATTCAAAATTATTCAGACAAAATTAACAGGCAAAGCACGTAATATGATAAAATATAGAAATTTTGCAACATTTTAAAACTTTAGCGATCATTTAGAAGTATATTCAGAAAAAAGATCTGTAGCACATTGGCAGTTAGAATTAAATAGTACTCGCCAAAACAAAAATGAGGATGTTGGATTGTACGCAAACAAAATAGAAAAATACTTATCAAATCTGATTGATGCTTCTACAGTAGGTAAAACTGAAGAAGAGTCCCAAATTATTATTCAGGTATTAAGTGATCAGGCATTAAATATATTTAAACAAAATTTACAAGAACCATTACGCACACAAGTAAAAGCTAGAAATCCACAAAATTTAGAAATTGTTATCGATGAAGCTAGAAATGAAGAGAGAGAATTGTTAAGTAATTCGCAAGCTATGAAATACTTCGGTTATAAGGTTCCAATACCTCCTGAAGAAAGAAAGAAAATTTGTTATAAATGTGGTAAACCGGGACATTTAGCTAGGGAATGTTTTTCTCAGAAATATCGACATCATAACGCCAGTAAGTCTAGTTCGAATTCGTTTAGTTCATTTAAAAATAATAATTATAGGGCAATGCCATTCGTAAAATCGAATATGAATTCAAAAAATAATTCAGATAATAGTGACATAGAATGTTTTTATTGTAAGAAAAAGGGACATAGAATCGCTGATTGTTATAAGCGACAAGCGAATGAAAATAAGAAAAATAATGTTGTGAAAGAAAATCAAAATTCGAATTCAAAAAACGCGAATGCGTCTCTGGTCAAATAAGTACCGGGGACTGCCGCTATCAGACTCGGATGAAAAATTCAGATAATAATATAGAAGAACAGAGTCGTACAGAGGAATATTCGTTGAAAACTAATTGTGCTGAAGTGAAAAATATTAACAGTTATGTAGAATTGAAATTAGGAATCACAAATAAGAAAGTTAGATTACTTGTTGACACTGGAGCACAGGTAAATTTATTAAAAATTAGTACCGTTCGTGAAAATGTAAACTTAGAAAATAAAGTGATAAAAATTCGAGGAATAACGGAACATCCAGTACAAACTTTAGGTATGGTAAACGAAAATTTTGAAAATTAAAATATAATAATTCCATTTCACGTAGTTAGAGATACGTTTCCGATAGATTGTGAAGGAATATTAGGAAATTCGTTTATGCGTGAATTAGCAATTACAATCGACCACAAAAATCAGAAACTTCGTTGTGACAGATTCGAATGGAATCTAATAGATAACACAAATAAGAAAATAATAATTCCTGCTCGTAGTGAAAAAATAGTATTGGTTAAAGCAGATGACAAACATGAGGGAATTAGTGAAAATTTTAAGTTATCAGAAAACTTATTATTAGGAAGTTGTTTAACAAAACCTGATAAAGGTAAGTGTCCAGTAACAATTATTAATATTTCTGAAAATAATACAGAAGCAGAAATTCCGACAGTTAAACTAGAACCAACAGAAATAATTCAAAATTCAGTTCATAAAATACAATTTGATGCAGATAGAATAAAAACCTTGAAAGAAAATATCGCGACAGAACATTTAAATGAAGAAGAACGCAATTCATTGTTAGACATTTGCGCGTCATTCAGTGATGTCTTTTTTTTGCCTTCTGATAAGTTACGATGTACGTCAGCAGTAAGCCACTCTATTCCTTTGAAGAAAGACACAGGCCCTATTAACATTCGTCCTTATCGTCTGCCAGTAAGTCAAAAGTCTGAGATAAATAAACAGATAGAAGAAATGCTAAATAAAGACATTATTCAGCCAAGTAAATCCCCTTATAACTTTCCATTGTTAGTTGTTCCCAAGAAATCAGTTGACGGTGAAAAAAAATATCGTGTTGTTGTTGACTTTCGTCAACTTAATAATAAAACAATCGGTGATGCATTTCCGTTGCCGAATATCTCTGATATATTGGATCAGTTGGGTCAAAGTAAATACTTTACAACTTTAGATTTGCAAAGTGGTTATCATCAGATACCCATGAATTCGGAAGACATGGAAAAAACTGCTTTTTCATCGGATTATGGACACTTCGAATTTAAAAAATTACCTTTCGGTTTAAAAGGAGCACCAGCGACCTTTCAGCGCTTAATGAACACTGTATTAAGTGGCTTGCAAGGGTTAAAATGTTTTGTATATCTCGATGATATTGTAATTTATGCCAAAAATTTAGAAGAACACGCTTCAAAATTAAGTGATGTACTTGAAAGATTACGACACTATAATTTGAAACTAAATCCGAACAAATGTCAATTTTTACGCAAAGAAGTAAATTATTTAGGCCATGTAATTACGGACCAAGGTATTAAGGCAGATCCTAGTAAAATTGATGCTGTACAAAATTTTCCTCGACCAACTAACGTTACGGAAATTAAATCATTTTTAGGATTAATAGGGTATTATCGTCGTTTTATTCCAAAATTTGCAGATATATCCAAACCATTAACTTTATTATTGAGGAAAGACATAAAATTTCAATGGTCAGATTTGTGTGAAGAATCTTTTAATAAATTGAAAACAGTACTAGTTAGTTCGCCAATCTTGCAGTATCTTGATCTTAAAAAGCCCTTTGTCCTGACAACAGACGCGAGTAATATAGCTTTAGGGGCTGTACTTTCGCAGGGTGTTATTGGAAGTGATTTACCTATAGCATACGCTAGCAGAACCTTAAATAAAGCAGAACAGAATTATAGTACCACTATTTGTATGGTCGTGAATTCACTATAGTTACGGATCACCGATCATTAGTTTGGCTTTTTAATGTAAAAGACCCAGGTAGTAGATTAATGAGGTTTAGATTAAAATTGGAAGAATATAATTACAAAATTTTACATAAAGCGGGAAAAAATAATTGTAACGCCGACGCTTTAAGTCGTATCCGCATTAGTACGGAAGAAAAAAGCAACGAGAATGAAACAAATATTAGTTTTGCTGAATTTAAAGAAATTAGCCAAAAACAATTAATACATAATTCGAATGTTATAGAGATAGAAGGAAATTTATTAAATACAAGTCCAGAATACGCTATTGTACATTGTGTTTCTCGTGATCTAAAATTAGGAAAAGGTATAGCGAAACTTTTAAAAGAAACATACAAAATTACATTTGACAATGATAAAAATTATAATTTATGTGAAGTCGTTCCATTTCAGACAGAAGATAATAGACTAATATTAAATTTGATAACTAAAGATAGGTATTTTGATAATCAAACCTATGAAAATCTATGGCAAAGTTTAATTAACTTAAGGACATATTGCGTAGAAAATAATTTGAATAAATTAAGTATGCCGATTCTATCATGTGGAATAAATAAATTAGATTGGACAATAGTTCGAATGATGATTAGATACATTTTTAAAGGTACGCAAATTGATATTTCAATATATCACAATAATATTAAATATGATGTTGAGCAAACGAAACAAATATTATCTGAATATCATGATAAGCCAGCCGGAGGACATGAAGGTGTCAATAGAACTTATAAACGAATAAAAATAAAGCATTGGTGGAAACATATGAAACGTGACATCAAAGAATATATCAAAAATTGTCCTAGTTGTCTAAAAAATAAATTAGCAAAGTTAAAAAAGGCTCCATTAGAAATTACCACTACGTCACGAAATTGTTTTGAAAAAATATTTATAGGCATTGTCGGACCTTTACCATTATCGGAAAACGGTAACAAGTATATACTTACAGTTCAGGATGATTTGGCAAAATATAGCGAAGCCTACCCTGTACCGAATCAAGAGGCTAGTACCGTGGCTCAAGCTTTAGTTACGCAGATTATTTGTCGTTTCGGAGCACCAGAAATTATTGTTTCCGACCAAGGAACAAATTTCCTAAGTAATTTATTTGAAGGGGTGTGTAAACTATTCCAAATTAAAAAGATAAAAACTACAAGTTTCCATCCGCAAAGCAATAGTAGTTTAGAGAGAAGTCACAGGACATTAGCAGAGTATTTGCGCCATTATGTAAAGAGTGATCAGTCAAATTGGGATTACTGGTTACCATTTTGGATGTTTACTTACAACACAACACCTTATACCGCAACAAATTTTACTCCATTTAGTTTAGTTTTTGCTAAAGAAGCGAATATACCATTAGCATTAGAACGCGAACCGGAACCTCGATATACGTACGATAATTACATTGATGATATAAAATATAAATTACAGACTTTGAGAAAATTAGCTCGTGAACATTTAGTAGATCGCAAGGAGAAATTTAGTCTAAATCACAATGAAAAATCTACAAAAGTAAAATTTAAAATAGGGGAAAAAGTTCTTTTGGATAATCGAACTATAACACCAGGGAGAAGTAAAAAACTAAAATCTTTATGGAATGGTCCTTATAAAATAGTTTCACAAAATTCAAACGTAAATTATACGATTAAAGTAGATAGAAAATTAGTTCGAGTTCATGCAAACAGATTATAAAAGTACCATGAAAATTAATAAAGTACAATATTCGAAAATGTAAATATTTTTACAGGATGCATTATATTGGTATAATCTGTTGGATAATAACAATCGCTGTTATTGCTATGAGTCAGCAGATTCCTCCGTATGAAGCCACTCCGTTTGATAATTCAGTTGGTATTTACTTCCAAAGATTAGGATTGGTACAATTGTATAATAATGAATGGAAGTTAATTGTTTATTTAGATATGAAGGAACATTATAAAAATGCAGAAAGTTTACAAACTTATTATGAAATGACTTCGAGAATCTGTAACAAGCAAAATTTAAAACAATCAGATCAGTTATGCGATAACTTTTTGAAAATAGCAGCTAAAATGACTTATGATTTAAATGAGAAAAATAAAATTATTTATGATTTCGTAGGTCATGAAACGATTTATCGGAAAAAGACAGGTTTAATAGATTTAATAGGAAAAGTTTCAAAATTCTTGTTTGGCACACTTGACGAAGATGATGCCGACTATTATAATTTAAAAATTGAAGAATTCAGTAAAAATGAACATGATTTAGTTAAGCTAATAAAAGAACAGTCCACTGTAGTACGGTCAACAATACATAATTTTAATACAACAATATCTAATTTGGATTATAATGAGAATATTTTAAGTGACAGTTTAAGATCTCTTAAATTATTTATTACCAATGAAACAAAAATTCTGAATACGGTCCAGTTTCACACGCAGCTTGAGGAGCACATATCTATATTCACTTTGTTAATAGAGCAGTATGAAGATAAGATAAATTCTTTAATAAATGCATTGTTGTTCGCTGAGAAAGGTCAATTACATCCATCCATAATTACACCGTCTAGGTTGGCGACTGAGTTGCAAAACATTGTATCATACTTGCCATCAAACACAGATTTCGTGGTACCTTTATCAATTAAAACAGTTCATACTTTGTTAAAAACAGTGAATGTGGTAGTGTATTATAAGAACAATTATCTAGTTTATGTAATCAATATACCTTTAATAGATATTAATCGCTATGATATTTATCAAATGTATCCATTACCTGTAATGTTAAGTCAACAAAAATTCATATTTATTCAGCCTAGCGCTAAGTATCTAGCTATAGATAAAATAAAACAGAATTATTTTCTAATTTCAGAGATAGATTTCTTGATGTGTAAGGTATATAATAATGTTTATTATGTTTGTAAACAAACACAAGATATCTATTTGTCGCATCAACATGAAATATGTGAAGTAAAAGTATTTCAGTTTAGTCCGAAATTGCCAGAAAGTTGTGACAAGAGAATAATACAATTAGAGTTTATCATTTGGACACATATATTAAATTCAAACTCTTGGATCTATGTACTACCAGAAAAAGAAAGAAATTTATGATTTAAAAATATCCGGTACCGGTAGATTAGGATTAAGTGAGAGTTGTAAAGCTTATTCCAAAAATGTAATCCTTATGGCCAGAAAAGTATATTCTTCGGAAATTACAATGGGTTTTGCCCCACCTTTAGTTATTAAATTAGATTGCTGTGAAGAATTAACACAGAAACATATAAATTTGAGTAATATTAATTTGAATCCAAATTTTAAGTCCATTCATACTAATTTAGAAGATTTGAATTTAGCCAGTCATAAATTATCCCAAATAAATGAATTAGCTGAACAAATAGAGAAAAATATAATAGAGATACTTCACATAGTTATTATTTATTTATAGTTTATGTTATAGGTATATGTGTAATATTGTATTGTATAAATTGTTGTTGTAAACGATGTTTCGGAAAAACAGCTTGTGGATGTTGTGCAGGTGTTTGTATTAAAATAAGTCAAAATTTTAACTCTGAAAGAAGAGAAAAAACTTCTGGTCCTTTAGTTCATTTTACTACTCGTCCACAACCTGTAAATCTGATAACTGAAAATGTATCCTCTGAAAGTAGCGAAGCAAGAACAACCTTTAGGCCTACAAGTACTTCCAAAATTTGTGGAAGATCATCTAAAACGTAAAATATTCCTTATAGTCAAATATTTTAAGGGGGGAGGAATGTTGTAAACCAGATTGAACTATATATTCTGTTGTAAATGAGAATGAACTATATATTCCAAGTCTTTGTATAGAAAGTGCGATCCTTGCACTATGTAATCAAATAATGTAGTGGGAGAGATGCAAAAGGTTTTTTCTGCTCCGTTACCAGACAGTGAGTTGTAGTTAGTCAGTAGAGAGTAGTAAGAAGTTACTTGTAAATAGTCAAGTTAATAAGTAGGCAGCAATCAGCAATATTCAATAAGCAATATTCGATATTCAATATATTAATCCATAATTGTATTATTTCAACATTAATAAACTAATAGGTAATACAAGATACACTTAATGATTTAACAACCCTTAAAACACAACCCGACGTGAGAACCCTAACACGTTACAACAATAAAAAGAGAAAGAAAATCTTACTCGAAAATAGATGAAGATATTTCCATGGAGGAATGGAAACAATACTTCCAAAAATTACTAAGCGGTGAAGAAGATAAACAAGAAACTAAATTCACATAATAAAGTCATCTAAACACAGAAGATATAGAAATTACAGAAGAGGAAGTAAACGCACAAATAAAAAAATTGAAAAAAAATAAAGCCCCCGGTGAAGATGGAGTACCCAATGAAGCTTGGATTTACGGGGGAGAAAAAGTAGTAAAAATCATAACATCTATAATTAACAAAGTGTGGAAAGGAAATGATTTCCCCAAACAATGGACAAAACTCCTATTTACAAAAAAGGAAAAAGGAATCTTGCGAGTAATTATCGGGGCATCACCCTATTAAATACTATATATAAAATATATGCATCGATATTAAAAACCAACGGCTACAAGAATAATTTGAACTGAAGCAGATATTACCGGACACACAGGTAGGATTTAGGAAACATAGAAGTACTATGGACAATGTATATATTCTAAATTACATAACGGAACAAGAGTTCCAAAAAGAAAAAGGTAAATTATATGTTTTCTTTGTGGACTTAAAAGCTGCTTTTGACACCATCGATAGAGATATTCTAATAAAAATAATGACGAAGAAAAATATAGACTCACATTTAACTGAAAAAATTAAACAAATATACAAAGAAACAGTGAATGTAGTCAGGGTGGAGGAAAATTGTACACCGGAATTCTGGACGGTAGTAGGACTGAGACAAGGCTGCCCATTAAGCCCAACCCTATTTTCAATATATAAATATATATATATCGGATATCGAAGAGCATTTCAGTAGGGGACAAACAGGAGGAGTTACAGTAGGGAAGGCAAAATTCTGGTCTCTCGCGTATGCAGATAACTTAGTACTTCTAGCCAAATCAGAAGATGAAATAAAATCGGTGATCAAAAGACTAAACAGTTACTTAGAAAGGAAAAAATTACAGCTAAACGTGGAGAAGTCGAAGATTATGAAATTCAAAAAAGAAGGAGGAAGGGAGAAAGACGTAATCTGGAATTGGTAAAGACAAAAAATAGAAAGGGTGAAAGATTTTAAGTATTTAGGGTACACTTTCAAACAAAGCAACAGCGAAGAAAAACACATAGAACAAGTATCGATGAGAGCTAACTTTATAATGAAAGAAATTTGGTGTATAGCGGAAAGAAAATCACAAATAATTATAAAATCAGGATAATGCTTTTTGATAATATTCTAAAAAATATTATTATGTACGGAGCAGAAATTTGGGGCTGGAGAGAAAAAGAACCGTTAGAGAAACTCCATCTAAAATATTTAAAATGGACTTTGGGATTAGACACAAACACACCGAAATACATTGTCTTGGAAGAAACAAACAGAAATAAAATAAAAATAGCAGCAGATCTAAGAGCAACAAAATACGAAGAGAAAATCAGAAAATGCGATCCAAATAGAATATTTTAGCAATGCTGGAGGGAAATACAAAAAAAAGAAGAAAAGAGATTACCACAAAATAACTGGGAGGTCCACAGGAAAAGATACAACGAAAGAAACGGCTATACACCTTCGGAAGTAGAACGGAAACGAGAAGACAACATGGACATCAATGGGGAGTTATGCATAAGAGATCAAGATACCGAAAAACAAGACCAAGGCAACAAGATAAAAGAATCGAAGTACAACAAAATATATAAAAGAATTCAACCCATAGCAACGCCTCAATACCTCGAAAACAAGACCGGGAAATCAATAAAACTAGTAGCCAGGCTGAGATGTAGGAATGAAGATAATGAGAACAAATATTGGAAATAAGAAGAAGAACGAACCTGCCGCCTGTGCAATGAAGACCAAGAAAATATAACACACTTACTTTACAATTGCAGGGAACTCACAAGACAAACATGTAGTCTGTTCCACATCCTAGACGAACGGGGTAGCGGAGAATCATGGGCCAAGACGCTTAAGAAGAAGAGGGAAGCAATAAAATGAAATAATAAATTATGTATTATGTATAATATGATCTAATATGAAGCACAACATTCAAGATGAATTGTACCAATTTTTGTAAAAATTCAATGCTGGAAAGCAAGAATTAAAATGAACAAATAAAAAATAAAAAAAAAAACAAAAATCGAAAATTGTATTTCTATTTGCATTGTATATTGTATAATTAAATAAAGAACTAAATATGACGTAGTACCTGGTAGCCAATGCACAGAAAAAACTTTCATGTTTTTTGCACTTTTCATCGGTGTCCAAAAAGTCGCATCCATGGTTACAGGTACGCAGCGGAGGTGCGCAGTTTTGACACAGCCACCCAGCATCAGTGCGATATCGCAATATGGAGATAGACTCATCACACAGGACACATCTCAATAACTCAGCCACCTGCTGGAATGTCACGGTAAATGTGGCACCCACGTTTCCTCCCAACATGTTCATCAGGCTGCCGATATCCATGTCCAGCTGTTTACTCTTCTCTTTCTCACTGAACCTACACCAATACAAACAATAATTATATATGCTAATAAAAAATGAGAGAAAATGTAGTAGCCGAATTCATCAGAAAAAATATGTTATCACCATGGCATAATATAAATGCTACTAATTTATATATTAAATAATTTTTTCTATTTCAGTGTCTTTGACTCTATAAATGCAATGAAAACACGTCCTTACGATCTATACCTTACTGTTTTTGGCGCGTTCTTTTTCTGGAGATAATCAGCTTAATTCTGTAACTAAGTGGTTAAGGGCGCGTGTGAAAGCGTTAGTAGTCATAACAACCGTTGGACGCTTTCTGTAGGCGCCACTTGTACTTTTACGCAAGTGTTAGAATCCGAAATCCTTTGCCAAACTTTACTTCTCATCTGACCCCCTCCCCCACTATATTTCTGAACTGAAAGGTATATTTCAAGTTCTATGTCACTCAGCGGTATATTTAACCACCAACTAAGAATTATAATGTTTACCGCTGTATCCTGTTATTTTGACTATAAAACACATTATTTACTTAAAATTTGTGGAAACATTATAACATCTTATTTCTGGATAGCGTGCGGTATTTCAAATCTCTTGTAATCTGGAGTCTGGTTAGTTTTTAACTAGATTATAGTAACAACATTTTTCTTGATTCGTGATGAATATGCAATTAGGGAATAGGATTTATCTTTAGAGAATAATGATACTTCAAATTCTTGTAATCGGATTAATTTTTGGTTGCATATTCTAACTGTAATTGTTGTATATAAACCATACCTGTTCTATGTCTTCATATTTTCTGATAGTATTATAGCGAAAATAATATCTATAAAAAATAGTATGCATTATTTCACGACACAATGGCGCGAATTACGTGCCAGTTATTTCTTATCTATTAAGTTTTTGTGTTTTATTTGTTCGATAAGGGTAAATAAAAAAGAAGAATTTTTATCCAAATAACGTCTTTTGCTAGTAAAATAAATATGAAAAATTTAAAATAAACAGTTATATAATACTAGCTGACCCGCCCCGGCTTCGCACGGGTAAAGCTAAAATAACGATTAGCTACGCGTGTACCAGTAATTTTTCACATTTACTTCGGAGACATGCGCTGCGTAGGGAGCCGGCAACCTGCCTCGCATCGTACATGTAACAGGCCCCGCACCGCACCTCAAAGCGCCTTTTCTAAACATGTCTCGGGTGCTTTTACTTATGTACATATGATGCAAGCTATCTCTCCGACAAATATCGAAAATCTGCTAACGGTTAAAACTTTACTATAGATAAAAAAATAATTGAAATCATCCCCTATCGTACCGCCTTGATGGATGATTTTTTAAAAACGCTAAAACACTTTATTTCTTGCCAAAAGCATAAATAAGAATTTTTATATCCCTAACTTGAGAAATGATGGGTTCTCCATACAAACTTTCGTCCCCTATTTCACCCCTTCAAGTTTTATTTTCGCGACAAAAGGTAGCCTATGTCCTTCTCCTAGGTCCAATCTATCTCTATACCAAAATTCATCAAAATTGGTTCAACGGTTCAGGCGTGAAAACGTAACAGACAGACAGAGTTACTTTCGCATTTATTATGTTAGTATGGATTTCTAACTATTTATTATCAAAAACTAATTTTTCACTGTTTAGTAACCATAACAACGTATATTTCACGCATATTTCCAAAATCATAATTTAAAAAATCTGATTTGATCAACGCCATTACTTCCGTCAATGTATTTTGTACAAATTCCATCCGGAAAGTTTCTTACAAAAAATTCTATATCTCCAGAAAAATTGTTTCACGTACTTTGCAAATTATACTTAACACTGACATTTGTCATTTAACAGTATTTACTGTTTGCATAGTGAGTTTATAGCAGTAAAGGTTGCAAGATTTGGAAAAATTAATTTCTTTTTAAACTTTTATCTCCAAATAAGTTGACTAAAAATAAAAAAATGTAGTCATATTGTATATGAGAATAATATATAACAAATAAATAATTATATCATCACTGTCCATTACTAGGTGTGCCAATCTGCTCTGTACACAGATTTCGGTAATGATATATTTGTGCCGTACGGGCATTCACCTCACGGGCACTCATTGATGGCTTTGAGAGTACCTATACCACAGGGGTCACATTTGTGCCATTTAAAATTTAAAATTTTGGAAATCGAAAAATGCTACCAAAATTAAGCCTTTTGTATAAGCAATATTAGTTGCCAGAAATAGTATGGGTTACCATACAAAAAAATGTATTACGACAATTTCATAAATGCTGATTTATGAACCATGACTTCATTCATACTTTTCCCAATCATTCCTTGTGATTTTTATTTGAAATAATGTAAAATAAAATGAACGAACTATTACAGGTATTACTAAAAATTATTTTATAAGAATTAATCAAATCTTGATAATAATTTCAAAGCTGTTTCTTTGGGTTGTGGATAATAATGTAAATGTGTAAATTTGTACTGTCTTTTCAATTCAAATATAATTCAAATATAATTTATTTATTTTCTACCTGGGCCTTTTTCTTTTGGGGAAATCTCACACTCCAAAAGAAAAGTTGCCGGTACATTGACAAGGAAATCAGTTTTGATAATGTAAACTGTCTCGTTGCCCCTAGCGGCAAAATCGTGAAACTGTTAACATTGCGCATATGGCAATATTTTTCAAAGCAGTTTTCTCAAAAACTGTTATAAGTAAGTTTTTTATTTTTTCATATTTTTAAAATATACGTCAAGTATTAAGGCGGGACAAAATTTCGTTTTCATAAGTTTTCCAGAAAGTCAAAAAAATCAGCTTTAAAATCTTTGCTAAAACAAGCACTTACTCTTTTATTAATTATAATTAAACCATATAAGTAAGAATCATGAAACTCCGTCGCGCACTAGAAAGAATACTAATTTACGCGTCTTTAAATTTTGAAGTCATTTGCTTGTGCTACATTTGAGAAAACTGCTTCAGAAAGTACCTAATATTTAAGCTATTTTTCAAGCGATTTCAACGCTTTCACACGCGCCCTTAAGAAAGTGGCTATAGAGTAACGTTGGTAACATTTTAATTATTAACTAGATCTTAAACACTACTAATTAATTTGATATTCTCGAACAGTTTCTATTAACAACGTGGTAAAATCTTAGCAACTGTGGTTAATATTAACAAAAGAAGAACAGCAGTCATACATTAGTAATTTGTATTACAAAAAACAGATAAACCAGGTAACCATTTCTTTAATACTAATATTTTACAATTATATAAATAATATCATTATACATATTAATTAATCATATAAATTGAAGGCCATTTTCTTTAAAATATTAGCAAAATCCTTAGAATAATGCCACAGGCGAGGCGACATACGAGCAAGAGGATATTATTTTGAACTTTAACGGAAATAAAATAATACTTAGGTAAATGTCATCCTCAAACAAAACACAAGACAAATAGAAAAATTACGGCAAACAACTAGCTAATATGCTAAACAATATACGTGGCGCGAGATAAACCGTAGAAGAATGGAAAAGATTTTGGATAAAGTGGAAAAGCAAAATTAAAAATTACTAAACTAATACAGGCAACTTTTTATTATTTACATGCCTCTATTTATTTCCTTTTACTTTGTTGATGTTCGAGTATGAATATCACAAAAAAATAATTTATTGTAAATTATATTAAAATAATGAAATTAATGAAACACACATAATAATTATTTAAATGCAAAGGAAAAAATGTAATTTACTGAATACAATCTTATAGAGGCTAATATGTATATACCGTGAGTATTTTTTAACGTGAAACATTGGGTTTGTCATATCCATAGTTACGATTCGACTTTTGATTGACAGCAATGTATTTGCGTGTCCCACTTAAAATGAAACATAGGGAACGAATATGACAGATGTATTATAATTTAAATATTGTAAGAAATTTACCCAAGTCAGAAAACCACTCAAGAGCACTAAACATATTTAGGGCACAAGGTGCACACAATATTTTTTCTACAACTAAATTTAATTTTTAGAAAACAGGTATAATTATTTAAACAAAATTAACCTCTAATGACATCATGTCAATATGACAGATAACCGCCAAAAGTTACGTCTTGACATTTGATTGACAGCTATGTATTTACCTGTCTCATTTATAACATAGGGAATGAATTTGACAGAAGTATTATATTTAAGTATTGTCAGAAAATCACTCGGGAACAAGGTGCACACAATATTTTTTCTACAACTAAATTTAATTTAGAAAACAGGTAGAATTATTTAAACAAAACGTCCACTGACGTCTTGTCAAATGTCAAATTCGTTCCCTATGTTTCATTTTAAATGGGACGGGCAAATACATTGCTGTCAATCAAATGTCAAGTCGTAACCATGGATGACAAATCCAATGTTTCACGTTAAAAAATACTCACGGTATATACGAGGGGAGTTTTTTATGGTATCTACCTAGCTATGAAAACAATATGCTATCGCGACAATTTTCTTATGTCAAGTTACTGTGATATTTTCATGTCTACAAAGACACAATTAAGAACTTGAAAGCCGCTATACGTGAAAAAAGACCCCACAATTATGCTCAGAAAATGCTGTTTCTGCACAACAACTGCATGGTGCATAAAGCACGAATTGTTCAAGCAGTAGTCAATGAATGCAGCTTTGACGAATTACAACATCCACCTTACAGTCCTGACCACGTCCGACTATTATTTCTTTCCAAAACTCAAAAAACATTTGAGAGAGAGTCGCTTTTTATCGAATGATGACTTGGAAAACGCAGTGGAGTCGTATTTTGCAGAATTACCAAAAGATTTTTTTTACAGGCGTAGCTTTATTAGAAAAACGTTTGAATAAGTGTGTTAGTGTTAACGGTTCTTACGTTGAAAAATAAAATTTTATTTGTTCTCTAACTCGTTGTTTTCATAGCTAGGTAGATAACATAAAAAACTCCCCTCGTATATATATATATATATATATATATATATATATATATATATATATATATATATATATATATGTATTTTTAGAACATACAGTAACAATTATTATAATTAATTTTGTATGATTTTGTATGATTCGTTCCTTTCTTTATTGTAATCAAATAAAATAAATAAATATATCATCACGACATATTATCCATTTCTGGGTGTGCCAGTATCTACAACACATGTAGACATCGGTAATGATGACGATATATTTTACCGTGTGGGCGCTTACCAGGCGTCACCTCACGGGTACTCATAGCTGGTGTGGCGAGTGCACCACAGGGATCACTTTTGTGCCATTTAAAATTGGAAATATTTGGCGTCTGTCGGGATCGAACCCGGTTCCCCAGGATCGCGACCAGACACTTATAAAAAAGTTACCAATAGTGAGCAAGCTTATTAAGACACCTATATAAAAAAAATGTCATACTACACGATGTACTGATCACGAATCAAAAAGAATTTTTTGAAAATTCGAAAAATTAGTTGCACTTATAAAGGAGGGTACATTTTTAGTGCCACTTGTATCAAATAAAAATAAATCATATTAAATTAACAACTTTAATATGACCAGTTATATTGCGTAATGTTTAACAGAGGCACCGACTCGAATGAAACAAATTGATAAAAGGAAGGAATTATTTAATGCTACACTAAAACATAATATTAGTAAGAAACAAGACTTTATTTTCAAAAATTGTACCTATAGCTACCCTTAACTAATGAGTTCACTATCACTGTAAGTACTCGTAGGGCATTTTTTAATTAATCTCACGATTATCACCAAACGAAAGAAACAATCGAACTGCGGCAATGGGCATTACATACATTTAATTAATTTGATTAAATACAATATTAGGTAAGTTATTGCTTGTATTATTTTTAAATTTATTTCATTACTGTCGTATTACAAAATAGTAAATAAACCAGTGGCACTAAAAGTGAACCCTCCATTACTAGTATTTTCAAAAAATTCATTTTGATTTGTGATCAGCACATCGTGTAGTATCTTCCATTTTATTTTTATCCAGAAGTTGTGAAACAGCCTGTATATATACAGGCTGGCGCGCTTAGGATAGTCCACCCTTAATAACTTTGAAACGAATTGTGATAGGCATACCCGGTTTACGATAAATGTTTTAACATCTAGGGGGCCACATTTTATTAATATTTTTGTTTTCTTTTTAATCACTACTCTCACCCCCACCAATCTCAACTTTTAAATCTTAAATGGCAATATACCCCTTGTGACATATCAAATGAAAGCCCTTGAAAAATGCTATACAGCCGTGTCAATAAATTGGTATTTGAATAAACCGTTTTAAACTTGTAATATAATTTTAAATTAATTTAATACCTTATAACAAATGCACAAATTCAGCGCCATTTGCACTTAAACAATGGTAAAACCTATTAGTGGAGGAGCGCTAAGTAATTATCTCGGAACCGGTTCAAACAACTCCGATTTTGATGATTTTTTTTTTTAAATGTCGGTAATGCCAAATACTTTAACCTTTATAGTTTGAAAATTGACGCTCTTTGTTATTTATTAAATTATTTAATTTTTAAAAATTATTAATATCGGCGTTAAAATAATGTTATTTATGAAAGTATAATATTTAAAAACGACATCCAGTGACCTTGTATATTGGATACTGAGAAGTAAGATGTATTCTAAAATGATTGGAGTATGTAATCTGATGTGGCCAGCACATAACCTCTCGCCGGATAGTTTACCTGTGTGCATAAAACAAAGATTATTTTACAAATACAAATACATTCATGTATAAGTCTTTTACGTTCAAACTTCTTTATATATATTTCTCCATATATTTACAAAATCTGTAGGTTATTTTAATATAAATTATATGCAACAAATTTCAAAATATATTTTACTATATTAAAATTTTATGCAGATAACAGGGATTATTAATTCGAACAATGTTTGTCTTCTCTACATACATGTACTGAAAACATTAATTTTTGGCAGTTTCAATTGTATAAGGTACATATATCTGGAAATGTGCGTATATTCGTACATAACTTCTATCAAATTTTCTTTTTTCATAAATGTATCTAAATAACACATTGATTTTATTTCAATAAAGTGATGATGAGATTTCTCTCTTTTTATACTATCGATGTGTAATGTC
Organism: Ophonus ardosiacus; assembly: GCA_943142095.1. NCBI lineage: Eukaryota > Metazoa > Arthropoda > Insecta > Coleoptera > Carabidae > Ophonus > Ophonus ardosiacus. Next base: position 38,767,703 of record OW964837.1, read on the forward strand.
GTCAATATTATATCTTATTTAAGAAGAATTTGATAACTTTTTGCAGTTCAATGTTACTGTAGTCTACAGTGCTCGTGCATTTTCCCATAATCTTTGAGATAAATTCATCTTTTGTTTATAACATTTAAATATAGTGTTCCTTCTCGTAGAGAGTCATCTTATTCGCACTTTGTTCGGCTTGTACCGTCTACAATTCAAATGTCTTGTCTTCTCGTAGGCAATCCATCCACCGCCTTTTCACTCATCCATGTGCGCTGAGGGCTGCCCTGATTATCTAATCTTGTCCAAAATTAGAAGCATTTTGGATATCCTCGTTTTTCATGCGCTCAGCTGGGAAACATTCAGCGACTACTCGTATTTCATGCTTCTTCTTTGCAAACTAACATTCTGCTTCATATGTGAGGAGACACTTAGGCTGGATGCGCACGTTACTAAACAAAATGTTTTGCGACATACTTAAACACACTGACTGATCAAAAATGTTGTTAAACTAAACGTTGTAACTGTAAACAAAACTTCCCATAATTTATTTGTGGCGATATTCTTATAAAGAGCAGGCCTTCCTTCAATTTAAAGCTAAAAGTTTTTCGGCGTCCACCTCTATATCTATATTCATTGTGCAAACTTACATAACATAACAACGTGCTGTGTAGATAAAATGCGCAGTCGCAAGTGTACAATGAAATGTTTGTTCCTGTTGGCCCGCTGAGCAAAAGTCCGTGTTTGCGGGTTCGACAAACCTGAGCATGTATAAACGTGCCTGATGATGTCCGCTTGGTACCTACTTGTCCACGTAGACTGACTGAGCAAAAATGTTGTAATATAATAGTTATTTATGTACCTAGGACAAAAAATTGCATATTACAGCAGAGCTTGAGTTTGCTTTCCGAGGCGAAGCCGAGGTAAAGCAAACAAGCGAGGCTATAATATGCATTTTTTGCCGAGGTACATATTACATTTTTCTGTCTACCTTACTTTACGTAATAGATCTAGAAATAAATACACGTTTTTTTAAATTCGTAAAATCTTATTATTTATTATATGAATAATGATTGGATAATATATATCTTCTGCCATTTTCACAAAATTTTAATTCTTAGCTCTGTTTTAGTTTGAAGGAAGACACACTACACTCACAGACACATCAACACTATTTGACAGGTGAAAATAAAAAAATATCCAACAAAATAACCTCGAAAACAACTCTATCCAGCGGCATCTTAGATTAACAATTAGTCATGTCAAAATTAATAATTTTTAGTATAGTTAATTTCATTATTAATTGCGCACATATTTAAATTAAATTTATCATTAAAATAATATTTTTAATTGCTAGTTTGATATTTGTTATTTACAACTCCGGTGGTACACACAACACACAATTGCAATAATCATAAAATCGTAGTAGGCTTAGCGTACGAAAAAGATTTGCGGACGAAAAAGGTTTGCGGACGAAAAGTGATAAGGTTCAGAAAAGTGTCATTTTTCGTCCGAAAATAAGTACGTAAAATTTCACTTTTCGTATAGGTAGACAGAAAAATATTTTGTTACGTGCCTAAACATTTTACTCGTACCCAACACACTGAAGTATCAAAAATGCCAATATACACAACAATTTGTTCGAAGATGTCTGATCAGACTCAAATGTGCTTTTTGTTTTGCTTGATCAGTGTGAGTTATCCCATACACCAAGCACTGAAACAACAGTTTCAAACTCAGTTACGCAAGAACGCTTTTTATAAAAACGTTTTTGTTCGTTTAGTGTGCGCCCAGCCTTAGCCGTAATGATAATTTATAACAATTAGTATAACATATTAGAATTCTTGATATCTGAATTTTGGATAATCCATTTGTTATATTATTAGCCAATTTACCGGGTATAGCAGATGCAGCGATAGAACATCTGAAAAAAGTGTACGTACAAGTGCCTTTGTGGCTGTATAATTATTTTTCACCGATTGAATGAGGGTGGAACCTTACAAATTTTTTAATACCAAACCCCATTGACCAGCCACCTGCTCTGTACTGGGAATTGTGGCTGCAGAAAAATCGGGCTGTTCTGTACACCCACTTGTGCAGAATTCAGCGGTGAAATTTGCACAAATTGTCCTCCAAGACCAATGACTACATATAATGATGACGAAATAGTAGACAAAGAGAATGTACAAAATAATTAAAAATATTTTTAAAATGTATTTTGTAATAAAATTCTATTGACAACGAATTAAAGTAGTCATCATTTTTTGCTGCATTACACTCATTATCTTGATCTTTGAAGACTAGTTATTATAATAAACATATTTTATTTTTAATTTATTTTTTTCACCAGAAATATTAGAAAAAAAAAAAATTTCAAAATGTTTTGACTTTTTCGAATTTTGAATTTTTTTTGGCTAGAGCGTCAATTTTTAACCTATAAAGGTTAAAGTATTTTTAATTACGGACATTTAAAAAAAAAATTATTAAAATCGGAGCTGTTTTGACCGGTTCCGAGACAATGCACTTTTTTGAGCTAACGCTCCTCCACTATATACAGGGTGTCTCTTAAATAGGGGGACATGGCTTAACCACAGATTCCTGAGGCTAAAATAAGACGATTTAACCAAACTTGCTTCTACCGGAAAGTGTACCGTTTAGCCAGAAATCTGCTTCAAAGTTCTTCGAATAAAAATTAATTTTGCTTATAATATTCGAACGCTTTATTCGATTTGGATGAAATTTGGTATGACAGTTTATATGGTTATAGGTCATCTTTTAAGCTGATACTTGTTATTATTAGTGAACCACTAATGTATGAAACTTAGGTCTCCCAACATTAATTAGACCGTAACTTTTTAATGGCAGTGCCGAAAACGTGAAATTATTTTTCTTCAGAAAGATACATTCAATAGTAAACTTTTGTCTCTCTGTGTAATTTGTGATATCTGTTACGGTTCACACAGAAAAAAATAAAATCTTAGTGTCTGCACTGCTAAATTTTTAAAATAAATTTAATCTAGCAGTCTATCCAAATGTCAAACAAGTAATTTTTAATGACAGTAACGAGTTGTCAATCTTTATAACTTGTTTAGGAGTAAGCTAAGATATGTAATCGTCTTATTTATAATAATGGTAGTAAAATACTATTAGGCCGAACACACGGATGTTACTAATTTTAGAATTGTGCGAAGAAAATTTTTGACAACCCGTAAAACAATTGTTACTGCCATTAAAAATTACTTGTTTGACATTTGGATAGAGTGCTAGATTAAATTTATTTTAAAAATTTAGCAGTGCAGACACTAAGATTTTATTTTTTTCTGTGTGAACCGTAACAGATATCCCAAATTACACAGAGAGACAAAAGTTTACTATTGAATGTATCTTTCTGAAGAAAAACAATTTCACGTTTTCGGCACTGCCATTAAAAAGTTACGGTCTAATTAATGTTGGGAGACCTAAGTTTCATACATTAGTGGTTCACTAATAATAACAAGTATCAGCTTAAAAGATGACCTATAACCATATAAACTGTCTTATCAAATTTCATCCAAATCGAATATAGCGTCCGATTATTATAAGCAAAATAATTTTTTTTTCGAAGAACTTTGAAGCAGATTTCTGGCTAAACGGTACACTTTCCGGTAGAAGCAAGTTTGGTTAAATCGTCTTATTTTAGCCTCAGGAATCTGTGGTTAAGCCATGTCCCCCTATTTAAGAGACACCCTGTATATATATATCACTAATTGCTATTTGCACCCGTCGAAATGTTTCTTTTGGAATTGCTCGACACTCTCTTCTAATTTTATTTTCTAAATCTTAAAGATTAACAGTTGGAGTTTTATAAATAATTGATTTTAAATGTCCCCAAAGAAAAAATCATTGGGTGCCAGATTAGGAAATCTAGCGAAAATAGTTGTTGCTAGTTTGTTTATAATAAACAACATTAAAATAGAGTTTATATTTTCTGATACTGACAGTTCTCAGGCATGCGCAGTTTGTAAGTCGTCATAGTCGTAGTCATAAAATTTAAATTAATCCAATTCTGTGATTATGCTTATGTTCATGATACTGACTATGACTATGACGATGTTGTATAAGCCGCTCTATTATAAAAACATTAATTCTTAAGACTAAAACTACAACTATAGCAATGACTATGATCAGTATCAGTTCACATGATGACGGAAGCAGATTTTAGCATCCGAAACGTTGTGAAACAATTTTGTGTTTTCAATAAAGATAATGTCAGTCCAGAAATCGAGTTTTATTCAATGACTATGATATTGCTGCATAAACCCGGCTTAAGGGTGGATCGTTTTAATCGCGCCACTATATATACAGTGTGTCCCATTTAGAGGTGCCACCATTGGGATCTCGAGAACTATAAGAGATACGATGTCGGTTAAATGGAACTTTTTGTGCGCCTTTGGGAGGCCATCTCAGATGTGCTTTCGTTTTTCCTAAAATTCTTATAGGGCACTAGATAATGACAAAAAACTGAATATTGTTGATTTTTTCTTTTTCAAATAACTTCTAAACTATTAGTAATTGAGAAAAACGTTTCAAATATAAAAGATAGATATTTTTATTAACTAACCAGTGGCGTACGAAATAAATTTTTATATCCATAAATTTTCGAGATATAACAAACTTATATTTTTTTAAATGGAACCCATATCTGATTTCAGTCTCAACAAAATCATAATTTTTTCAATGATGTAAGGGTTATTATGTTTTATATTTGTTTTTGCTCTTAAAATTTAATTTTTCTCTTTATTTTCCTGAACTTTCTTATTATTTCCCAAAAAACATTATTATTTTTATTAATTATATTTTATTTGGTCGAAATAATTTGTTTTATGCCTTTATTACTTAATATTTTTATTCTACACTCATAATTTCAAATTACACTATAATGTGCCAAGGACGACCAGATACAAAATATTATAAAAATTAGTTTCATACGAGTTTTGAGCAAAATTTTCTAACGAAATATATTATTTAAATACAAGGAGTATTTCTAAATAGAAATCTACCAATATTTTCAAAATAATAAATTTAATACAAAATAAGGAAAAAATAATAATTTTGAAGGCAAAACAAATATAAAACATAATAACCCTTACATCGTTGAAAAGAGAAAAAAATAATGATTTTTTTGAGAATAAAATCTGATATGGGTTCCATTTAAAAAAATATAAGTTTGTGTTATACCTCGAAAATTTACGGATATAAAAATTTATTTCGTACGCCACTGGTTAGATAAGAAAAATATCTAACTTTTATAAAAGTATATACTTTTTGTAAAAGTATATGATATGTTTATATCGTTGAATTCAGAAAAAAAAAAATGTTCCCATTTAAAATAAGAAAGTTGTGTCCCGTATTTTGAGAAACACTGGTCGAAAAAATTTTTTTATTTGCCCATTGTAATAGTCTTGTAAAATGGTGGTTCTTTGCTAATTTAACCAACCTCGTAGCTCTTATAGTTCTCGAGATAGCAATGATTTGCAGATACCTGACACTTAATTTCATATAAAATTGTAATTTTATTATCTTAGAATTAGTCAGAAACTAGTATTCTTGTAGTAATAAACGACATTGCCGGTGTAGTGGCCGTGTGCATTAAAGCGCTATGTCTCTACATGTTCAGATCGAATCTGAGGTTCCTCGGTTCGAATCTACCGGCCGGCTAAGTGCGTAGTCGTTAAAATGCCACAATATCAGGCATTAATCGCACTCGCATGCGATGACCCGACCAGTTGTCCATGTTAAAACATAGGTGGTGCTAGCTGTAGAAGGGGTATCTCCGCTGCCGCACTGGTTGCATAGCAATCAGTGGACGTCGCACGGATTAAGTACACCGACTGCTCTAGTACTACGGTCACGAAACGAGTACCTACGGTACTTGAGGCCTTGGCCCTACAAGGGCTGTTGTGCCAAAGATGATGAATAAACGACATTATTGTTCTCACGTAAATAAAATTTCTTTTTAAAAACCCTTCATCGAACTTACAAAATATAACTGATGCAGTCGTAACTGATTATTTTCGGGTGAATTTCCGCGCAAAGTGAAATCCGCGTTCGTATCAACGATTAACCGAAAATCAGAAGGTGAAAAGAAATAAGAAGAAAGAAAAGGTCCCAGTACGAGTCCAAGTTCAACACATCTACGAGGGAACATCGTGACGTGCAGAACCAGGCCCTGAGGAACACAGAGCTGACACCAGGATTCGACACTACCCATGGACAGAGTAATTCTTCTATTGTAACACATGTCAAATAATTATCAATACCACTCAGACTCAGATTCTGATCGCGACACCCCAAATATTACCACAGAATCCTTTGACTCAGAACCCGAATTTCCATTCGAAATTAGTTTTAGCCCCAATCTAAAGAAAACTAATAAAACAAAAATGGCACCACCCGGAACACAAGCACAGGTAGCTCCACCTGTACCCCCGCCAAAATTAGAAAAATACTATTTGGACATGGTACCTGAATTTTATGGCGACAGTAAATTATTAAGTAGATTCATAGAAATCTGTGAAAAATTAGTGAACAAATTCTATAATTTGGTTGACACATCAGATTTTCAAAATGAATTCTTGATGTCGAGCATACTCGACAAAATAAAAGGCGATGCCGCGATTAACATTGCTAGCACCACAATTGGAAAGTGGGACGACTTGAAAAATGCAATGTTAAACGCGTATTCCGATAAACGCGACTTATATACTTTAAATATCGAAATCACAGAGTTACGGCAAGGAAACGAAACAGCGTTTGATTTTTATAATCGTGTTCAGCACATTCTAAATTTGCAAATTTCGTACATCAATACCCAAATTTGCGAAGCAGCTAGACCTGTTTTAACTAGCTATTTTCAAAATTATTCTGTTAGAATATTACTTCGTGGACTCAAAGAGCCATTAGGGACTCTTATGAGAACCAAAGATCCGAAAGACATGAATAGTGCTCTAAATATGTTAACGAATGATTTCCAATTAGAAACACATAGCCGTACACATGCAAATGCAAGCCAAATGCAAACAATGCGACAGCACAAGCAACATACAAGGCATACTTTAATTAAAGAAGACAACTGTAAACTTCAAATCCAAATTAAATTTTTTTTCTTCAAACAAGGAACATTTGGCAAACCCTTAGTAATCGTAAATTTAGAAATTAATTACAATATTACAAAAATTCCAAAAATGGCTATCGAACTAAACTCCATCAACGAATTAAAACCAATAAACAAATTCGATGACACATTGTACTATAATGATCAAATTAAAGCAGAAGAGTTCAACTACCCATTGTGTGCACTGTACATAATTCTCATCATCGGTGCCATCATCACCGCCGCGGCTAGTGTTGCCACAAGACCAGGACCGGTCTTGGTCTTGGTCTTGTCGAGACGAGACCATCATTTGGTCTCGACTAGAAAAGTCGAGACGAGACGAGACCAGCATCAAGTTTTGTCGAGAAAGTCTTGAAGTCTCGACAAGACTCTCGACTTCAGATCAAATGTATTTTTTTAAACATATATTCTAAAAGTGCTTCAAAAACTGAGAGTATTGCTGTAAATACTGTTTGAAAATTCGAATAAATAAGAAAGATATTAATTTTTCAAATTTTGTAATTTTCTACTTTCATAGTTGTATTCCAGAAACATTAATTTAAGTAAATATGATATATTCCTTATTCTTCTAAATAATCCAAATGTAAGTTTTTAATGAATTTAAATTACAATGTAGGTGGGATGAAATAAAAGAAGTATAAATTTAGAATTCTTATGTTATTTTAATGCATTAATATTTTAATTAAATTAAAATTATCCTTTATTTTATAATATACATATTTTGTGCGTATAAATATGTTGCTTTTAATTTAATTTTTGTTTAATTATCAATTAATATATTGGTACGACTGGGTATATGAAATACTGACTATATCTTGAAAAATATTTCCAATTTTCAAATTAGCCCAGGCAAATTAGACTTTTGCTTCCCGAAAAATATTACAAAGCTGGAAATGATTTTAATCTACTCTGAGCATCCCAAATAAGAGTTATATAAGTTTGCGACAGTTTCTGCGGTGAGCTTAAATATTGGGAGCCAAAAAACCACGAAATTTTGGAACTTTTTTTAGTTTTTCGTTTATAACTCGAAAACGGTGCATCCTATAGAAAATTATATTCTTTCTAAAATTAAAGAGCACAAAATTTCGCGTCTAATAAGCTCCTTAATTTCTAATTTGATTGAGGGGTTTAGCCACAATCGATCGTCAAATATCGGCAATTTTTACCAACTTGGCTGAAAAGTGGGTTATGCTCATATTCACACGCCTGTAACTCGAAAATGGCTACTTCATATTAAAAATGTCAAATAAAGTAAGTTGTAGAGTATCAATTGTTGCGTAAATGAAGCACATAGTTGGTGGTATATATTAATTTTAATGTTAATTTATTATTTGGTGCTCAAGAATATTGATTACAATAATGAATCCGACAACATTTAAATACTAGCTTTTGTGAAGAACAAAATGCTTATGATTTGCAATTCTTTTTCTTTTCTGCCGATATTGAATTACCATGATTTACTTTTAAACCTGGGAAAGGAAAACAAGATACCTGTATTTACAGTTCCAGCGATTCTATGCTCTCGGAAGAAGATAAAAATATTTGTTGTTTTTGCATGCCTTCAGTGGCTGTGACAGCACCTCTGCATTTTTCAGGCAGGGCAATACGAAATTTGTAAACATATTTCAAAAGAACGTGAACTTTCAAAATACAGTGTCGGTTTTTATGGATCTTGACGCCACACCTTATCAGGTTGCTGAGGCAGGAGTGAAGTTCAACGTGTCGTTGTTCACGAATGGCAGCAACAAATCGCTTAATGAAATAAGACTACAACTCTTCCAGAGGGCACTATCAAAAAATAATTTCAGTTTGACATGTTTGCCTCCTACTGAAGCGGCTGCTTACCAATACTCGGGGATCTATTTACAGGTGCATGTATGGAAAAATAATATTCTTGATCCACAGCAGTGGGGATGGAAGACCACCAAATACGGTCTAGTTCCAATTCCAACAGCCCAAACCCCAGCGCCCCAGGAACTGCTAAATACCATATCCTGCACCTGCACAAAAGGATGCCGAACTGCTTATTCCTGCAGAAAAGCTTGCATCAAATGCTCCTATGTGCCCTTTGCAAAGGACACACATGCAGCAATTCCCTCACTGAGGATAAATTGTTAATTAAGGCTACACCTTACGATGAACAAATCGACATAGTTGAAAAAGAAACTGAGCAGGATCCCTTCTCTGACGAAGACGAAGAACTAGAGACCGATTTTTCCTTCCACAGACCATTTTCTCCAAAACGCAAAACATCGTAACAAAAAAAAAATGATTGTAATAGGGATGTTTTTCAGAAATTTATTAATCAATTAAATTTGCATAATCGTTATTACATACATCAGGCCTTCTTAAACTATGGGTCGCGACCCCATTTGGGGTCGCGTAGCAAAATTCTGGGGTCGCGAGATATTTAATCTCAAATATTCAAATACACGATTACCACTCAACGACTGCGTTCGAATATATTCGAGCGAACAAAGACGATCAGAATCCCTTTTTATTTATGTTATTGAAAAAAAGGCAATTTCGATATAAAATAAGGCAATTTTTAATTTTAGATTTTTGTGTGTTTCAAAACGAATTCTAAAACTATATATTTTCATATGTATATGTATATTGTTACTTAATAAATAAATGATCAAAAAATATTAATTTATCTTTCTTTTATATTTATTTGGGGTCGCCAAGAAACTCGCGATCATAAATGGGGCCGTGAATGAAAAAAGTTTAAGAAGCCCTGACGTACATCAATAATATGATTGTTAAATTCAATCTAATTTGATATTATTTTATTGAAATAGTACCTCTTGAAAAACTCAGTACTGATTAATTAATTAACGTTTTTTATTATTGAAGTACTTTTCCTTAAAAAAAACTTTTTTGCTGATATGGGCATGATAATTTCTCATTCGCCTGAAAAGTAGACCTTTCTGAATTTACCTTTAAAAACTGGACGAATGTGGATGATTCGAGGTTCAAAAGTCGTTTAACTTCAAAAATAGCTCTTAGCGTAAATTCAGCGCTACGCATACTTTCGGTTTTTTCGTGTATCTCTGTGTAGCAATGAGCGAATTATAAAAATTAGGAGCTTCCTTTGCCCAACAATTGATACTCTACAACTTACTTTATTTGACATTTTTTATATGAAGTAGCCATTTTTGAGTTACAAGCGTGTGAACCCACTTTTCAGCCAAGTTGGTAAAAATTGCCGACATTTCACGATCGATTGTGGCTAAACCCCTCAACCAAATTTGACATTTAAGGAGCTTATTAGACGCGAAATTTTGTGCTCTTTAATTTTAGAAAGAACACAATTTTCTATAGGCTGCACCGTTTTCGAGTTATGAACGAAAAACTAAAAAAAGTTCCAAAATTTCGTGGATTTTCGGCTCCCAAAAGTTAAGCTCATCTGAGAAACTGTCGCAAACTGATATAACTCTTATTTGGGATGCTCAGAGTGGATTAAAATCATTTCCAACTTTGTAATATTTTTCGGGAAGCACGGCCTTTATTTGGACTAATTTGCCTGGGCTAAATAGCATACAAAAATTACATCTGTGGTCCATTCTCAACGTTAGCAATTAATTTATTATAACAAAAGTTACGTTCCCTGCAATTATACAGTATTTTCCTCTTATTTTTAAAGAATTTATTGTGATTCTTAGAATTTTACGAAAATGCAGACAAATATTTTAAGATTTTAGGGAAATTCCCGGTTTAAAACAACCATATTCTACATTTTCAACAGATGTATTTCCTATTCATGGGCGTAGCCATGATTTTTTCTGATGGGGGGGGGGGGGGGGGGATAAAAATATAGTTAGTCATATATTTATATGTTATTTGCAAAAAAAACACTTATTCCAAAAACTTAAGTAAATTATAATAAACGTATTTAGAATAATAATGGTATATTTAATAAAAACTGTGGGTAGTTACATAAACACAATTCTCTAACAAAAACAAATAAATAAAACTATTATTTGAAAAACATAAATAAATTATAATACACGTGCTTAAATTTAGAAAATTAGTATAAAAATTAGTAACTAAGAAACTTTAATAATAACAGTTTTACGGTTTAACGAATTATAAATAGATTAACTTTCAAAAATCAGTCAGCTTTACTATAATCATAGAAACAGCTGATATATTCAAAAAATTGTAATTGGCAGATTTCAGTGTCAAGTACAATTTACATAATGGAACGGAAGGTCTTTTGACAGCCACAACAGTTATGTACTAAAACTTCTTTTACATGTTGTAGAAGGTAGAGTTAAAAATAAAATCAAGGCATGGAGTAAAAAAGGATAGAATTTTTTGGAGATATCTAATAATTCTTTATATGGTATTTCTTTCTTAAGAGGTTTCTCTTTCCACTTATGAAACCATAATAATGATTCATCATAAAAATTGTCTATGTTATGTTTCATTTCATTCTTGTATCATACGTTTATACTTTTCTTTATTTCATGGTTTTATATTTTTGGATGCAAAATTGTTAGATTGACTAAAGTATTGTATTCTGTAATATTGGGATTTGGGTTGGGCAAACCTACCTACTTTTATTACTAGAAGATGTCTAAAAGTGGTTGTTATTGTCTGGTAATATGCAGCATTTATAGCACAGGCCGTTGTAAAATTTATTATTCCATTATTGGATTTTTTCAAGAAAAGAAATGTGTTATTTTTTCCCAATTTTTTTTTTATATTATGTTATATTAGGGATTAGGAAAAACAGTTTGTTTTACACATTTGTGCATACAAAGTTTTAGGGAAATTGTTAAGAAGGGCTTGTACATTACGACTTTTATATTTACATTTCCTTTAAGGCTTTAAGTCAACGTTGATTATTGTTTTCAATTTTTTCATATGAATGAATTAGGTATTTATACAATGTATTTTAATTTTCTCAGGGGGGACAAACGCAAACTTTTGAAATAAAGCAGAGGTTCTCAACCTGTGGTACGCGTACCAGGGGATACGTGAAAGGCTAGTTTTGTTATCTACCTATTTAACATTTATTTATTAAAATATAAAAAAATAGGGAAAGAAGTTACTTTTTTTTGTCTATTTACTTACTGCTTCATTTTAAACATATACATAACTGTTTAACTATTGCTAATAATTCTGTAGCTAAGGAATTGAAATTATATATTTTATGTTTAGTAATGAGAAACAACACTCGATAAATACGTACATTTTCATATTAATTATTTCAAGAGCTCAATTATCAAGTTGATGATATTCATAGAAAACTTAATAATAAATATCTCAAATATTATTTGGAATTTTTGAATCGCGATTATACTGCTGTTCTTAGAATTTTATGTACTATTAGATGCAATTATAAAAAAAATTGTTAATGGAAGCAAAGTCGAGAGTCTTGTCGAGACTCGAGACTGACATCAAGTCTCATCTCGACAAGACCAAGACGAGACCACTCTAGTCGAGACCAAGTCAAGACCAAGACAAGACCGACCCCAAGTCTCGTCTCGTCTCGACTTCCGGCAACACTAGCCGCGGCTTGTCGCGTCTAGGAAACCTCTTAAGGTAGAGCTACGAGGTTGATTAAATTATCTGAGTTTGTGTTTTAAATCATTACAATTTGTTTAGTGGCGTGAGAATTATATGGTAATTCGCATAATATAACCATTCAAATAATTTAGCATAATTAGTCAGTTGTCAGTTTAGTGTAGAGGGCAGAACGAGCTTGATGTAGAAATAATTGTTTCTGTTGTTTGTAAAAATTAGTTATATACTTTTTAGTGTTTAGGTTTAATTTAGACTTGTTTGAAACATGTATATCATTATAAACAATTTACGAAATTTAGTTTAATGACACACAAGCCGAGTGCGCGCGCACACCTCCAAACACAGTTATCGATCGATCGACAAGCGACCATCAGTGCTGTCCACAGACCATCTACACTATCTACATGCTGTCTTGGTTGTCTTAGAGAGCTCACGCGTTTCGCTGTCTCGTGTCGTGTTGTAATTTTATAATTAAGATTAACTTTCCTGGTCTAGCACGGCCAGTGAAACTAGTTGTTGTTTTTATTATCGTTCGTGTCACTTTGCTAGTATAGCACAGCTAGTAAAAGTAGTTTTGTTCGAATTATCATTCGTTTACGTCGAATAAGTCGAGTTTTATTTAATTTTGTACTTGGTATTAGGCCGTGAAATTTTCGCGTCGCCATTTATACAGCCAATAGACAGTTGTTCAGGAATCAGTTGTAAAACCGAGTTACACAACTTGATTTCTAACGGAAAACCGCGTTGTTAGGTTTTGATTCATATTCCTTGTTTGAAATAATAGTATTTCTCTGTAAATTAGATTTGCATAATATTTCTTCTTTCGAGTGACGTTATCGGGTTGCATCATCTTTTGTTGTGTCGTCATAGGTAAATACATTTGTTCATTCTTGTTTGCTGGTTAGGTCGTTATTAGGTTCATTTAGGGTTCCTGATATTATTTAGATAGGTTTGTCTGTTCATAAATTAATTAACTGATTTGGTTATTTTCTACAAATATCGTACTTTGTTGTATATTTGGGTTATTGTAGTTTATGTCACTTGTATTCAACACGTTATATCATATCTCTTAGAATTGATTTCATTTGTTTTATTATTTTGTTTCAATTAAATTTAGCACGTTGTTAGTTCATAAAACTGACTGGTCCTTCATTCGTTTTTTCGTTCATTTGTGTTCGTTATTCGCTAGATCGTTGCTTCGATTGTTTCACAAATTAATATTATCCCAGGTTTATTGGCCAAGTCCAGTGGTGTGAACCAGCTATCGAAGATTGTCATCATATTTAGTTTACATATAGTTTCCCCTTTTTTTCCCATATATTTTAAGAACAAACAATTTGGTCCTTTAAGCCGGATTTGGCAGTATACGGGGATAGTTATTGTTTCAAGTTACTTTGGTATTAGTAATTGCATTTGGTAGCACACTTTAAAATGGGTAAACTACTGCACGAACAATTAGACGTTGTGACAAAAAATATTCGCCGTCTATCAGTCTATGCTTCAGAGAATGATGAAAAAAATAAACTAAAATTTGAGGTAACTTTTCGAATATTCTTCAACGTTAAAACAAATCAAAAAGCCCGACGAGGATACGTTGGCAGAAATTGCTCGAGTTAAGAAATTGTTGAATGAAATACAACAACTTATTAGCGACATACGAGTCAATTACAAGTTTAGGTTCACTGAAGACACCGGATCTGGCTTAATAGTTAGCATATCTATTTTACTATTTAGTTCAAATTAATTTCTGTCCCAATTTACTTTTATGGTTTAAGGTCATATTTACTGTAGTTTTACATTTGATTTAGCATCGATTTTAAGGCTGTGCATACTTGATCAATTTGTCAATTCAATTTATTACTTATTATTATTGAATGGCATTTAGAATGAAATCTCAAAAACATAATTTGTTGCTATATTTTCTTGTGCCATTGAAACTATTGTAGCAATGGCGTGCGGTAAGTTTCTATGTTGGGTGTGCATAATTATAGAATATGATGTCGCCAGGACTTCCAGTTAATCATTTTTATCCAAAATATGGCTCCCCTACATATATAAAAGTTCTTAATATATAGTTTAGAAACTTTTGGTTTCGATTGTATTTTATTATATTTTTTACGAAAATCTTTTAGAGCTTCTAGTAAAGTATCACTTCCGGTTTATCAAGTACCATAAATTTAATACGTCATTTCCGTTGATATAGAAAGCCCAAGTACCAAATTTGAAAAGTTTGGGATAACGTTTAACCATACTTTTTCATTTAATACTGTTATGGAAAAAGAATGAAAATGTATTTTGAATACATGAAAAAAACATTAAGAATGTGTTTAACATTTTAAAGTTGATCTTACTTCTAGTTAAACCAGAAGTCGAAGTTTAAAATTTATTATATGGCTTTATCATAAACTTTTCACAAATTAAGTAATGTGCCATAAGAAATAACAATGCATTGTATTTTCTTTTGATAAATACAGTAAAAACATAATATCTAGGGTCCACAGTGGATCCGGGATACACACTGAATCAGATATATTTTGAGTGAATGGGACAACCTATTATTGCTGTCCTTTTCTCCTTGAGTATCTCTCCTATAGTGCATGCTTTGAGTTAGAAGTGATGGTCGTGTGACGTAGTGCCTTCGTTCTGTGGGTAAATATTTGCTGCTGTGCTGTTAATTTATTTTTGCGATGTAAGTATTTTTAATTTATAGTAAGGTGAATATAACTTATAACCAATTTATTTTTATTATTATTCACGATAATTGAATTTTATGTTATAGTTGAAGCCAGTAATCTAAGTGTAAAAGTTTGGTTAGATTTTCATTTTGAAACGGAATTGGTGGAGAGGTACACAGTGAATCGAAATCGTTCGGTACACAGTGAATCATGATTCACTGTGTACCCATTCGTTTTAACTAATTAAACTGTTAAAAAGTAGTATTTTTTAAGATTTTTGGCAACTATTCTTTTTTATTTGTTAAACAGTATGCCTCGCAAGACCGCCAGAGAAAGAAACATCGGCAAGCACACTGAAAATCAAATGAGAATGGCACTGGAACTGATTAATAATGGTGCCAGTATTCGAGAAGCTGCTTTTCAAACAAGAATCGTCTTTGTAACTGTAAGGCGTTATTTCATCAAAATTAAAACTCCAGACTGCATAAATAATATTCGTTTAATATGCCACTATGATGTGAATCGAATTTTTAATCAGGAGCAAGAAGAAATCTTAAAACAATATTTAGAACATTGTGCATTATTATTTTATGGACTGACCACATATGATTGTCGCAAAGTAGCGCACGAAATGGCTACAATAAATAATATAAAAAATCCAAAAACATGGGAAGAAAACAAAATGACAGGAATAGATTGGTTAAAGACATTTCGTAAGAGACATCCTGAAATATCTTTGCGTAAGCCGGAACCATGTAGTCTTGCTAGAGCAACAGAGTTTAATAAGACAAATGTAAAGAAGTTTTTTGACAATTTAGAGTCAGTTATACACCAAGGCTTCTCAGACGGCAAAAGAATATTTAAGTTAGACGAAACTTCGACTACAACAGCCAGCATTGTCAAATGTTTTGTACGTATTGTCAATATTGAATATATAGTTAAATATTTATATTGCTGAATAAAGATATTTGATCACTTTTAAAAGGTATTTATTTTCCCAGTATTCGGCTACTTTACAGTGGTGTCAGGTGTGGGGTTCAAGAAGGCTGAATTGCGTATAAAATGGCAGAAAAATCACCTGAAGAATTAGAAGCTGTAGTAATAGCTTTGATGGAAAAATATACGGATAGGGCAATTGACAACAGACCTGCATATGGGTCGACTAAAAATTTTATGAGAGAATTTCGAGAAATTAATGACTGGACTGGAGGACAGGTGAAACCAGGGGACGCAGAGGATCATTTACGACGCATTGAACTAGTTGCAGAACAATGTGGATAGACAGATACACAACGAATTCAAGCACTTCGTTATCGATGTGTTGGATCTGCATAACGACTGGCTGAATTGAAACCATTAGATTTTGACACCAAATTGACTTGAGAGGTAATAAAAACTAATTTTTTGAAACGTTACAGTGTCCGTACAAGTGAAGCTGCTGAGTTAACACATTTACTTACGACGCGGCGTGATGAGCGAGAAGACTTGCGGACTTTTGCAGAGAGCTGCGAAACATTGGGTAGAAGAGCTATAACTGCAGAACAGCGAATAGGAGCAGAATTTATGGTGAATGCGATAGTCCTAGATGTAGTACGAAGAAGCATGCCCAAAATACTTAGAAATACAATCTTGGCAGGCAAAGCAACAACTCTGCAAGAAGTTGTAGATCTGGGTGTAGCTGTGGAAATGCAAAAAGATGAAATCAGAAAAGAACCGGTTGGTGTAGCTTATCATGATAAGGAATACGTTCATGAAGAAGAAACGGAAACCGCGATGGTTGTTAAAAGAGAAGGTAAGCAAACATTTTATCCTTCTAATTTCTCTGCACGCAACTTTAGTAAATATCAACAAAATTTTGGTCATACACGTAGAAACTGCCCAACCACAATACCTGTTCGAAATCAGCGATATCAAGGGAATCAACAAATAAGAAACATGATTACTTTTAATCGCGCTGAGAAAATCGATAAAGCCCCAAATTATTAAGCTCCCGGGATGCCTCCATACCGAGAGCCTTAAATTGTGGAGGAAAAGTTGGGGTCGCAACTACGAAAAGTCGACAAGTAACTGGAAAGGGTATATATATTATTGATAAAACCGATGAATGCTAATTGATACAGGGGCAAACGTAACACTTTTAGAAAAACCTTTGAATAGTGAAAATCTCTTAGCGACAAAAGGAGAGAAAGTAAGCGGTGTAACCGGAGTAGCTCAACTAATTATAGGTAAACAGTTTTTATCCTTAAATATTAACGGAGTAATTGTTCATCATGAAGTACGGATAATACCTATGGATTATGGCGCGGGCGGAATATTAGCCATGGATGTTCTTACAAAATTAAATGCTCTTATTGATATAGTACATCGAAAAATTATTGTTCAAAAGAGAGACGAACATGTCCAAAATAATCTTAAGGAAGTCTGTATTGAAGAAGAAGCAAAAATAAAATGTGAGAATGTGTTGACAGCAATAAAAGAAATAGATACAATTAAATTAACTATGAAACAGCAACAGAGGTTGCCACCCTGAAGTGAAGTTATTTGTAAAGCGAGAATGAGTGAAGTAGTTGGTGAAGAGATATTATTAGAACCAGTTACACTTGCTATGAATGGGGTACTTGTGAGCAGAGCTGTAGTGAACCCTATGAAAAACAATGTTTGGGCCAAATTAATCAATTTGACTAAACAAGAAGTAGTACTTCCGAAAAGACTACAAGTTGGTGAAGCTATACCTATTAAATTTGAAGAAGAAACTACTGAAAGAGCAAGAATAATAAATCAAGACAAGTCGAAAGAAAATGCTGCAGTTACATTTGAAGAAAAATTGATACATATACCTAAAGATTTACGAGAACCGCTTCTTCAGATATTATTAAAATACGGTGAATTATTTTCAGGTAATAATGTTCACCTAAATTGTGCAAGACTAGTTCAGCACAGAATAGATACGGGTAACGCGGTACCCATTGCGCGGCGTCCATATCGAGTTCCATATCATCTGCAAACTGAAATGAAAAATCAAGTAGAGAAGATGTTGGAACGAGGGATAATTCAGCATTCAACATCACCCTAGTCTACCCCATGCGTCTTGGTAAAGAAGAAAACCATTACCGGCGAGCCTCCAAAATATCGATTTTGTACTGATTTTCGAGGACTCAATGCCGTGACTAAGGTATCTGCTTATCCTTTACCTAATAATAATGAAACTTTGGACAGATTAGGTCGCAGTAAATGGTTTAGGACCATTGACTTAGAGAGCGGCTATCATCAGATATCACTTAAAGATGCAGATCAAGAAAAAACGGGTTTTAGTACACCAGATGGTCACTACGGATACAAACATATGGCTTTTGGTTTATCTGGGCTCCAGCAACATTTCAACGTTTTATGGATTATGTTTTAGCTGGAATCAAAGGTACAGAGTGTTTCGTATACTTGGATGATGTTATTTTTGGCGAAGACCCAGAACAACATAACAGAAGATTGAAAAATGTATTTAATAGACTGCGAACTGCAGGCGTACGTATTAATTTAGAAAAAAATGTCAGTTCATGAAGAAGGAATTTATTTATTTGGGACATTTGATATTAGCAGAAGGTGTTAGACCTAACCCAATGAATGTAAAAGTGATTGAAACCTTTCCTCGGTCGCAGTCTTTCAAAGAAATAAAAAGTTTTTTAGGTTTAACTGGTTATTATCGGAGATTTATCCGTGGATATGCTTTTATTGCTCAGCCACTTACAGAATTGACAAAAAATGAGATTTATCCCTGGATATGCTTTTATTGCTCAGCCACTTACAGAATTGACAAAAAATCAAGTAAAATTTCTATGGAGAGATGACCGAGAAGAAGCTTTCAAAAAATTACGACAGAGTTTAATTAAACTGCCAGTTTTAAGGTATCCCGATTTTGAATTACCCTTCATTGTTGCAACTGATGCTTCAGGAACAGCTTTGAGAGCAGTTCTTTATCAAGAGACAAAAATTATTAGCACCATTTCGAATAGATGATGAAAATTTACTGTATTACGTGCAAAATGATGAATGGCGACTTGTTGTACCGGATAATTGCGTGGTAAAGTGCTTTATCGTGTTCATGATGCTGCTGACTCAGGAGATGGAAGTTCAGAAAAGAACTAAGCGTAAATTTTACTGGCCCAATATGAGAAAAGAAATTGAAGATTACGTTCGCAGATGTCGACAGTGTGAATTGAACAGAAATCCACCCAAAGTTCCACCAATAGAACCGTATATGACTACAAGACCAGGACAAGTTGTTGCTTTAGACATTGTGGGACCTCTTCCACGAACATCTTGAGGCAATCGTTATTTGTTAACGAATATTGATCATTTTAGTAGATATGCAGAAGCAATTCCAATTCGAGAACAAACAGCAGAAATAGTGGCTAATATATTGGTCAATGAGTTTATAGCGAGACATGGAACTCCAGATACATTATTAACCGATCAAGGCACCAACTTTATGTCATCAGTATTTCAAAAAACATGTAAAAACTTGGGAATCAAGAAAATAAATACTACAGCATACAGGCCAACAGCTAATGGTAAAGTCGAACGCTTACACCGTACATTCGTAAGTATGTTAGGAGGAAGTAACGCCGTACTTGTTGATAGATAAAATGTATTAACGGATTTCTCGGCGGTGATTGTTAGGAAATATATTGTTGTTATTCCATGAAGTAGTTAATTTTATTTAAATTCCAATATTTCGTTACATATTTTGTAACTTCATCAGGGAAACTAAAATGTACATAATTTCTTTTGTGAAGTTAAGTTAAACAGAATAAATCTAGTTGTACTTACAATAGTTATAACTGGTGTAATCACTTGCCAAATTGATAATTTCAGAAACATTCAAATTTTGTTGTTAAAGTTTAAGTTCAATACTGAATTACATGTTATGAAAAGAAATTTTGACTATATAAATATTAGATATAAATTACGTTAAAATAGTATTAAAAACTGGTAAATATTTTACTCAGTGAGCGTCACATACTGACCGGAAAGTGTGAGAAAAAACCTAGAACTACTTTTCTAAGGTTAAGTACGAGTTTGTCGCAACACAAGCAAGAAGAGAACAGTGACAAGCGCGGCAAAAGAAGGCGGTAAATTTGAACAGGGTTATGGAATTCTATTAGTAATTTTTAAGTAAATAAGAATAAATGGCACTTAGGTGTTGTGTTAATATACAACACTAATGCTAATATTAACGAGGAGGTTGAAAATAACAATGAACCCAAAACATATATTTCTTTTCCAAATATTCCTACTTTAACGAATGAATTGATAAATTTGTTTAAAGATGACAAACATCTAATTTTCGCTACAAAAAATTTGAAAACTGTCAACAATCTATATACACATATCAAATATAAAACAAATGTTAATAATCAGACAAATTTAATTTACAAAATCCCGTGTGGTGGTTGTTCCCGGTCGTATATTGGACATACTTCCCAAAAACTAAGTACTAGATTGTCCCAACACAAACAAGGAGAGAAAAGAATAAATTCAAAAAATATTTGTGCGCTAGCAGCACATGCTCAAGAAACCAAGCATTTCATAAATTACGACGAAACTAGTATACTAGAATTTCAAAATAACTACAAAAAAGACTATTTTTAGAAATGTGCCACATCAACAACAATAACACAGTTAACTACAAAACTGACACACAACACCTAAGTACCATTTATTCTTATTTACTTAAAAATTACTAATAGAATTCCATAACCCTGTTCAAATTTACCGCCTTCTTTTGCCGCGCTTGTCACTGTTCTCTTCTTGCTTGTGTTGCGACAAACTCGTACTTAACCTTAGAAAAGTAGTTCTAGGTTTTTTCTCACACTTTCCGGTCAGTATGTGACGCTCACTGAGTAAAATATTTACCAGTTTTTAATACTATTTTAACGTAATTTATATCTAATATTTATGGGTCCGTGAAGTTAGCGACCACTTTTAGGCACAAACAATGAAACATATACCAGAGGTTTGTGCTTCATTTGTGCCTGTTTGTGATCTATAAACAAAACCAGCGAACCCAAAGATTAAACAGTAATAAACATTTTAAAAGTGGTCGCTGACTTCACGCCCAGCGACCACATATAAAGCACAAACGTTGAGTTATATATCAAACGTTTGTGCTTCGTTTGTGCTTTCAGAATATATGACTGAAAATTCAGCGAACCCAATTATACAAGAAATATGAACAATTTAAAAGTGGTCGCTGACTTCACGCCCAGCGACCACATATAAAGCACGAACGTTGAGTTACGTATCAAACGTTTGTGCTTCGTTTGTGCTTTCAGAATATATGACTGAAAATACAGCGAACCAAATTATACAAGAAATATGAACAATTTAAAAGTGGTCGCTGACTTCACGCCCAGCGACCACATATAAAGCACAAACGTCGAGTTATGTATCAAACGTTTGTGCTTCGTTTGTGCTTTCAGAATATATGACTGAAAATACAGCGAACCCAATTATACAAGAAATATGAATAATTTAAAAGTGGTCGCTGACTTCACGCCCAGCGACCACATATAAAGCACGAACGTTGAGTTACGTATCAAACGTTTGTGCTTCGTTTGTGCTTTCAGAATATATGACTGAAAATACAGCGAACCAAATTATACAAGAAATATGAACAATTTAAAAGTGGTCGCTGACTTCACGCCTAGCGACCACATATAAAGCACAAACGTCGAGTTATGTATCAAACGTTTGTGCTTCGTTTGTGCTTTCAGAATATATGACTGAAAATACAGCGAACCCAATTATACAAGAAATATGAATAATTTAAAAGTGGTCGCTGACTTCACGCGCAACGACCACATAGCACAAACGTCGAGTTATGTCTCAAACGTTTGTGTTTCTTTTGTGCTTTCAGAATGTATGACTGAAAATACAGCGACTCCAATTATTCAAAAAATATGGACAATTTAAAAGTGGTCGCTAACTTCTCGCAATGATATATCAGTTTTTGAAAGAAGTCCGATCAAGGCCATCTACGAATTGTATCTATGAATTAAGATTTTGTGCTGTCAAATTTAGTAGTGTCTTTTACTTAGTTTTTATGAGGGTACATAATATCTTGTGTACCTCATAAAAACTATGTAAACGTCACTACTAAATTTGACAGCATAAAATCTTAATTCATAGATGCAATTCGTAGATGGCCTTGATCGGACTTCTTTCAAATATTTTACTGTATATATACAGGGTGTAAATTTTAAAACGGGTCATAGGGCTATAACATAGAAAAACAGTTTTTTAGACGCCAAAAGTTTCTATATTAATTTATTGAAAAAGGAATTAGTGCATATTATAAAGAAAAAAAATACAATTTTTTTAATACCAAGCACATTATATTTTTGTTTTATATACAGCCAGAAAATAAATTTTAAAATTTGTACAATTATAAGAAGAATATCATTAGCCATGAAATTGACAATAACAAAACATTGTCATTTTTTACTAACATGACAGAGTTAAAGTTATTAATTTATTAACTAGTAAAAAGTTGCCCCAAAATAAAAAAAAAAACACTAGGATATTTATTTAAGAAACAATCATTATTTATTGTAATAGGTATTTACAAATTAAAGATGATCTACATGGAAATAAGTTATAAGAAACGAGAAAAATATCAAACTACAAGAAAACAATTAAAACCATTTAATAATTTGTAATTTTTCTTCATGAGACAAATTATCCATGATTTCTCCTAAATAAGACGGAAATAATAATAATTTAACAAAAATGTGCAAAAAAGGTTTATTAATGACAGTCTTAAGTCAACAATTGTTTTGTTTTGTTTCTGTCAGTTTCACGGCTAATGATTTTTTTCTTAATTGTGCAAATTTTTAAATTTATTTTCTAGCTTTATATGAAACAGAAATGTAATGTGTTTGGTATCAAAAAATTCGTAATTTTTTGCTTTATAATATGCACTAATTCTTTTTTCAATAAATTAATATAGAAACTTTTGGCGTCTAAAAAACTGTTTTTCTATGTTATAGCCCTATGACCCGTTTTAAAATTTACACCCTGTATATATATATATATATATATATATATATATATATATATATATATATATATATATATATAGTGTGTTAATTAAAAACCTAGCCATAGGCGCTTAACATGGGAAAACAGTTTTTCTTTGCGCAAAAGTCCCCAATTAATTTTAGACAAAAATGTTTCAAATAAATGTAGATATTAATATTCTACGCCTAAATCACTAAACAGATTTAATTATGCACGTTTAGTAACTTGTAAAATCTAATTTGAAATTGTACAAATATTGCTCATTTGTAGCGATACCCATGAAATTGAAAAATTTATATCGTTTGATCTGTCAGAAATTTAATTTTATAGATACAGAATGTGAAAAAATAATAAAAATATAAGATATTTAAGTGTTGGATTTTAAAAATAATACCTGTGTAGTGACTTAGGTGCAGAATTATCTGCAACTTTTAATTGAAAACTGAATTTCTGACAGTTCAAACAATACACATTTCTTTGTAACTTTGTTTCAATTTCATGGGTATAGCTAGAAATGAGCAATATTTTTATACAATTTCAAATTAGAGTTTACAAGTTACCAAACGTGCAAAATTAGAACTCTTTACTGATTTAGGCGTAGAATATAATTATCTACAACATTTATTTGAAACATTTTGTCTAAAATTAATTGGGGACTTTTGCGCAAAGAAAAACTGTTTTCCCATGTTAAACGTCTATGGCCAGATTTTTAATTAACACACTATATATATATATATATATATATATATATATATATATATATATATATATATATATATATTCCGAGAACCAAGTTCTCATCATCAGTAGAAACTACAAAGTGAAAACCAGGGATCGTAACCATAAAAAATATCGGTTTGGGTTACGGTTTCGGTCATCGTGAAAATAAAATACGGTTTTGATTTAGGTTTCGGTTTTTATACAGCAATCGGTTTTGGTATACCGGTTTTACTAAAAGGGTTTCGGTTTTTCAAAAGCAATTTACAAGATTAATAAAATTGTTAATTTTGATTGAACAAATAATTATTATAATGATGCAAAAAGTGTCCACAAACACGTGTACAAAGTTTTCTAACAATTAGTTTTATTAAAAATATTCTAATGTTGAATACCTATATAAATGTAACATGTAATGGATTTCGAGCGCCACCCGATTAAGGTAGAACGTTGAAAATTGAAATACTTTTCGACAAAAAAAAAAAAAAAAAAATAGAAAATAAATTTATGTTATACTTTTTTATACATAAGTATTTTAATAATAAAAATTTAAAATATTTAACAACTAACAAGAGAGCTGTATATAAAGAGGTTAACCGATAAATGAAAAAGGGTTTTACTTTCGGTTCCGGTTTTGTATCTATTCCGAATTTCGGTACAGGTTTCGGTTTCGGTTCTCATTGTTTTTCGGTATTTTTCGGTTAATGGTTTCGGTTCCGGTTTCGATTACCATCCCTGGTAAAAACAGAGAAGTTAAGATTACTTAGCATGTAAACCATGTCAGAGGTCAAAACAGCTCTACTGAGTAATATGAATTTCTCTGTTTTTACTTTGTAGTTTCTACTGATGATGAGAACTTAGTTCTCGAAATAAGTATATACTTTTTAAAATTATTGTTAAGATTAAGGGGTTTTTTCTTTATTTATAATTTTACCTTAAGACTCCATTTTAGTGTGTGTGTGTGTGTGTGTGTGTGTGTTTGTGTGTGTTTGTGTGTGTCTGTGTGTTTGTATGTGGCCATCGTTTCATTTCATTTTATCCTTTATTTTCAACAGATACAGAATTAAAAAAATTATAAAGAAATTAAATTTCATAAATGAGTCAGCTATGCTTTAACCTGAGAAACAGCTTTTATATTAAGATAATTCGTGGATAATTCTGACTAACAGATGTCAGTGTCAAGTGCAATTTACATAATATGTATTAAAATTTTACTGGAAATATAGAATCTTTTAAAAGAAATTTTCTGCATGGAATTTGTACAATATGAATGGAGTGTCTGGTAGTGAATTTGGGGAACCAGTCAGCAATGTGTGCCGGTGAGGTGACACCTCGTAAACGCCCGTCCGGTACAAATAATGCCGAAATCTGTGTACAAAGCAGATTGGCTCACTTAGCATAGAGGAACGTGTTATTTATTTATTTACGTAGAACTGACGGAAGGTGATGTGCTAGCCACATCAGATTATTCCATATACACATTTGAATAATAAAAATAAAAAATAAAATTTTTAATTTATATCAGCATTTTCAAATTGAGAATGGAGGATTTCACCATTTTATGTATATATATGTATATATAATTTCATCTGATAGTATAAATAAAACTAAGACTATTGATGAAAACCCGGTGAGAATTTTTTTATTAATAACCGAGTTATAGTCCCCCAAAGTTATTATTATAGTGGTTCCTGTAAACATTATTTTTATAAGAAATTACAAGTTTCATTTATTAGAAAAATCAATAGCATATGCAATTTTAACCACAGATTGTGGTTTTTGCGAATTAAGCGATTTACCTGTAATTATAAAATATATTGATAAAGAGTTCATTTTAAGAGGAATAATACATTTTATTCCAAGTGCTGATAAAACTGCATTAGGTCACTATACTGCATATTGCAGGAGAATTGATGCAGTATGGGAATTGTTCGACGAATTACGAAAACATGAGGTGACTGTATCATCATCCCAACTAGTTCACCCTCATTTGTTGTTATATACAATTAAAAAAAAAAAACTGGTAATATGATTTTGAAATGATTTTGCAGCTCAATTGAATTAAGGAAAATTAGTAAAAAATAATGAGAGTATATGCTTAATAATGAATATTAATAAGGAAATAAAATCATATCATTGAAATACTTCGGAAATAAGGGTTTTTTTTTGTTGTAGCTGCACGACACTTCTATGAATCCTATATATAATATTTTGATTGGCAACAGGACGACCGCCCATACATGCACAACACATAGATTTATGGAGGCGGGTCTTACTACCAATGGAAGATAATAATTTCAAATTTTAGAAGTGGGGCCAACAGTCACGCGCTGGAATTTCCAAACTGTTTTTATTTCAACATAAATTTATTCCAATAAACTTAATAATTTTAATACACTTGCAATTACAAAGTACTAGCTGGCCCGCCCCGGCTTCGCACGGGTAAAACTAGAATAACGATTAGCTACACGTGTACCAGTAATTTTTCACATTTACTTCGGAGACATGCGCTGCATAAGGAGCCGGCAACCTGCCTCGCATCGTACATGTAACAGGCTCCGCCCACTGTCCACCCGATTCCCTCACCTAACGGCACCCTTTTCTAAACATGTCTCGGGTACTTTTATTTAGGTACATATGATGCAAGCTATCTCTCCGACAAATATCGAAAATCTGCTGACGGTTAAAACTTAACTATAGATACAAAGATAAAAAAATAATTGAAATCATCCCATATTGTACCACCTTGAGGGATGACTTTTCAAAAACGCTAAACACTCTTTATTTCTTACCAAAAGTATAAATAAGAATTTTTATATCCCTAAATTGGGAACTGATGGGTTCTCCATACAAACTTTCATCCCCTATTTCACCCCTTCAAGTTTCATTTTCGCGACAAAAGGTAGCCTACGTCCTTCTGCAGGGCCCAATCTATCTGTATACCAAAATTGATTAAAATTGGTTCAGCGGTTTAGGCGTGAAAACGTAACAGACAGACAGACAGAGAGAGTTACTTTCGCATTTATTATATTACTATATTAGTATAGATGTGGACTACAGTGTGTATTCATTTTTTTTGTAAATATAATTTAAAAAATTATATTTTTCAAGAACATTTAGGTCGACGAAAAAAAACAGTTTGATATAAGAACTCATACATGTGACGTCACATCAATTTTTTCAAACTTTGGGGGACTATAACTCGGTTATTAATAAAAAAATCTCACCGGGTTTTCATCAATAGTCTTAGTTTTATTTATACTCTCAGATGAAATTATATATATATATATATATATATATATATATATATATATATATATATATATATATAAAATGGTGAAATCCTCCATTCTCAATTTGAAAATGCTGATATAAATTAAAATTTTGAACTTCCCTTAACTTTCGGTACTTTTATTATTCAAATCTGTATATGGAATAATCTGATGTGGCTAGCACATCACCTTCCGTCAGTTCTTCGTAAATAAATAAATAACACGTTCCTCTATGCTGAGTGAGCCAATCTGCTTTGTACACAGATTTCGGCATTATTTGTACCGGACGGGCGTTTACGAGGTGTCACCTCACCGGCACACATTGCTGACTGGTTCCCCAAATTCACGACCAAACACTCCATTCATATTGTACAAATTCCATGCAGAAAATTTTTTTTAAAAGATTCTATATTTCCAGTAAAATTTTAATACATATTATGTAAATTGCACTTGACACTGACATCTGTTAGTCAGAATTATCCACGAATTATCTTAATATAAAAGCTGTTTCTCAGGTTAAAGCATAGCTGACTGATTTATGAAATTTAATTTCTTTATAATTTTTTTAATTCTGTATCTATTGTAAATAAAGGATAAAATGAAATGAAACGATGGCCACACACACACACACACACACACACACACACGCACACACACACACACACACACACACACACACAAACAGAGAGAGAGAGAGAGATATAGGTTATCAAAAAAATAGTAAATTCGTGTACTAGGGACCCCAATATGAGCTCATTTATAAAAACTCACCAGCGAATTTTTTGACCAAAGAGAATAACTCCTTATGTTAAGGTGACGGTAGGTAAAAAGAATGTATACCTATAGGTATTTGACCTGGAACTCATCCTTGAACAAAAAAGTGCAGCTCTAAATTTTCTAAATTATATCCTTTAAATTATTAAAAACTAAAATGGAGTCTTAAGGTAAAATTATAACTAAAGAAAAAAACCCTTAACCTTAACAATAATTTTAAAAACTATATACTTATTTGGAGAACTAAGTTCTCATCATCAGTAGAAACTACAAAGTAAAAACAGAAAAGTTAAGATTACTCAGCAGAGCTGTTTTGGCCTCTGGCATGGTTTACATGCTGAGTATTCTTAACTTCTCTGTTTTTACTTTATAGATTCTACTGATGATGAGAACTTAGTTCTCGGAATATATATATATATATATATATATATATATATATATATATATATATATATATAGTTTTTAAAATTATTGTTAAGTTTAAGGGGTTTTTTCTTTAGTTATATCCCCTAAAGTTTAGTGCTTTATATTTATCACTTTCTAAGCATGAAATGGGCGACCATATTATCATTTTTGTATCCACCTTATGTTTTATTGGGAAAGCTAATAATATATTCTAGAAGCACAAACGTTTTACATATAACTTTTGTGCTTCACATGTGGTCGCTGGGCGTGAAGTCAGCGACCAGTTTTAAACTGTTCATATTTCTTGTATAATTGGGTTCGCTGTATTTTCAGTCATGTCTTCTGAAAACACAAACGTTTGATACATAACTCGACGTTTGTGCTTTATATGTGGTCGCTGGACGTGAAGTCAGCGATCACTTTTAAATTGTTCATATTTCTTGTATAATTGGGTTCGCTGTATTTTCAGTCATATATTCTGAAAGCACAAACGAAGCACAAACGTTTGATACATAACTCGACGTTTGTGCTTTATATGTGGTCGCTGGGCGTGAAGTCAGCGACCACTTTTAAAATGTTTATTACTTTTTAATCTTTGGGTTCGCTGGTTTTGTTTATAGATCACAAACAGGCACAAACCTCTGGTATATGTTTCATTGTTTTTGCTTAAAAGTGGTCGCTAACTTCACGGACCCAATATTTATATAGTCAAAATTTCTTTTCATAACATGTAATTCAGTATATAACTTAAACTTTAACAACAAAATTTGAATGTTTCTGAAATTATCAATTTGGCAAGTGATTACACCAGTTATAACTATTGTAAGTACAACTAGATTTATTCTGTTTAACTTAACTTCACAAAAGAAATTATGTACATTTTAGTTTCCCTGATGAAGTTACAAAATATGTAACGAAATATTGGAATTTAAATAAAATTAACTACTTCATGGAATAACAACAATATATTTCCTAACAATCACCACCGAGAAATCCGTTAATACATTTTATCTATTCGTAAGTATTCTTAAACATTATGTAAATTCAAGAGGAACTGATTGGGACAAATGTATTCCCCTCGCTTTGGCAGCGTATCGAGGAACTGTTCATAGTGCTACTGGATTCACCCCAAATTTTCTTACTTTTGGACGGGAGATGCCAATACCCTTTGATTGTGACGTAAAACCTCGGTTTAAAGATTGCAACGAAAATGACGATATAACTAAATGGAAGCAACGATTGGATGAGGCATATCTATTAGCAGAAGCATCTGGAAAAGCGAGTGAAGAAAATCGCGAAAGAATGTATCAAGGGGCGATGAATGAGAAGATTTGAAACAGGAGATTAGGTATATGTACGAAATCCGATAGTACCCCAGGAAAATCAAAGATATTTTATCGACCTTGGTGTGGACCATTTCGTGTAATAAAACAAGGGCCACTTAGCTATTTAATCAGAAACCGGGTGGATGTCAAGAAGTTATACATCCAGATCGACTAAAGAAGTGCAGTGGTCCAGATACAGTTCTCCCTACCAATGAAAATGAAACCGATAACGATTCAAGTGAATATGAGAAAAAAGAAGAATACAAAGATTTTGGTTTCAAGGTGAACTCTCTCCCGGAGCTCACTTCTGAAAAGATGGGAGCTATGTAAGGCGACTAGAATAAAATACAGAAAAAATAAAAAAAGGAGAGAGCAATGATTTCTTGATTTAATTTAATGTTTTGATCTTGTCAAATGTTTTATACGTATTGCCAATATTGAATATATAGTTAATTATTTGTATTGCTGAATAAAGATATTTGTTCACTTTTAAAAGGTATTTATTTTCCCAGTATTCGGCTACCTTACAGTAAGTATCTTGGTTTACAGGGATCCCGTCATTGTTTTGAACAAATTCCATCACTAAGCAACGTTTAAAATCACCAAGATCTCTCATCTCGAAGACGTTTCTCATTTTGGCACCAAATTGCGTAATCATGTCATGATTACGACATATAAGCAGAATGTCATCCATATATATTACGATGATCATTAGCTCACCCTTTGATTTTTTAAGTAAACGTAAGGATCCCCACTCCTTGGCACTGCACCGAGAGTGCGAAATTCTTGGTCCAAACACGACCAGCCTGGTTCAAGCCGTACAAAGCCTTTTTCATATGGTATACCTTGTCACCTGGCGCTTAATTCTTTAGCTTGGCTTTCGCTTCATTGGATATACGACATTTGCTTCCTCCTTTGTCAATAATGCTTTTTAGTATTTCCCCCATCCAATTAGGTACTTCCATGAATACTTCTTCGTCTAATTTGCCGTTGAGATAGCGCAGTTGCGATATCATATTGACGAAAGAGCATTTTGTTCTGTGTTGCAAATGTTATTGTTAACCGCATAGAGCTTAGGCGCGCAACTTGAGCAAATTTCATTGGCGCTGTATTTATTTCGTAGAATAACGCAGCTACTAATCATATCTGACGTCTTCGGTCTATCCATCAATTCCTATATTTCATTCTTGATAATTGACTTGACTTCGCTTGCCATTACGACCATTCATTCGTTAGATTCTGGACTGGGCATTACTTGAACACTCAAACAGGTGAATTCAGCTTGCTCCACATCTTCTTGGACTCTTCTTACCGGAGGTGATAAAATCGTCTGAAGAAAATCCTCGAAAATCCTCTTCTATGTCGCTGCTGACTTGCTCATTGCCGTTCTTTATGTGAATTGGCTCTTGACGGCGAGTATGAGTAATCTTAACCTCCATGTTTGGCATTTCCGATGATGACTCTGATATTTCTGGAAACTTATTTCCTTCCAGGCAAAAATTTTCATACCTGTCGCTTGATGAGACTTTATTCTTCTCCAGAAACTCCACAGCTCTTGATATCTCAATCTTCCTCTCATCTGGCATTCAGATCCTAAAGGCTTTCGATTCTGAACTGTATCCAACGAAGATACTACTCCTAGAACGCGATTTCAGTTTGCTTTTGTTCTGTATTCTGTCCAGTCTGTTAAGTCTGGTGCCTTTCAGAACCAAGCCTCGTACGGAGTTCTTCTTTTTAATTTACTTGTGGGAGTTCTATTTCAGATATAATTGACCGTGTTGACAGCCTCGGCCCAAAAAGGTTGTGTTTGTCCTGCCTGTATCAAAAGGCATCGTACCATGTCCATCAAAGTTCTGTTTCGCCTCTCGTCTACGTCATTTTTCTCCAGATTGTATTCAGCCGTTAGACTTCGTGATATACCGTTCCTTTCCAGTAATATGTCTAACTGCGTGTTCACATATTCTCTACTGTTGTCTGTAGGCATTTGATGTTCTTCCCCTGTTAGAAGGCACAGAACTTTTCAAATTCTTCAAGCACTTGAATAAATAAATTTAATCTAGCAGTCTATCTAAATGTCAAACAACGAATTTCTAATGAGAGTAACAATTGTTTATGGGTTGTCAAAATATTTCTTCGTAATATTCTAAAATTAGTAACATCCGTTTGTTCAGCCTAATAGTATTTTACTACCATTATTGTAAATAAGACGAGTAAATATGTTAGCTTACTCCTAAACACGTTGTGAAGATTGACAACTCGTTACTGTAAATAAAAATTAGATGTTTGGCATTTGGACAGACTGCTAGATTAAATTTATTTTAAAAATTTCACGGTGCAGACTTTATCGGCGTACCCATTAAAAATTTACGGTCTAAACAATGTTGGGACATCTAAGTTTCATACACTAGTGATTCTCTAATAATAACAAGTATCATCTTAAAAGATGACTTATAAACATATGAAATGTCGTACCTAATTTCATCGAAATCGAATAAAGCGTTCTGTTATTATAAGCAAAATTAATTATTTTTTTTCGAAGAACTTTGAAGCGGAATTCTGGTTAAAGTGTATGTATGTATATATATATATATATATATATATATATATATATATATATATATATATATATATAATGTAAAATATACATATATCGTGAGCGTAAAGTTATAAAAACTAGAAAAAAATAAAAATGTTGTTCGCAGGGTAATCGCTCAATAGCAGCTGTAGACACGTGGAAATGCTGACAAAAGCAACAAATGTGTATTTGGCTGCTTACTAGTGCTGTTACAATTTGTCGGTTTTCTAATTACAACCTCTAGTTAATGTCCATCTATTAACTAGCTATGCTGTACTGATGAGGTCTAATAAGAGCGAAACACGTGTCTACAGCTGCTATTGAGCGATTACCCTGCAAACAACATTTTTCTAGTATATAATATGTATATATATTTATATATATATATATATATATATATTTATTTATTTGTTTATTTATTTATTTGATTTTGTATGTGTTATATGTTATTATTAAAGTGTTGGCTACGTATTCTTGCTACATTTATTAACATGTTCTGCTAACAAACCGAAAATTCCCTTGCTATCCAGAAATTGGCAACATCAAAGAAACCAAAAATTCCCGATCTCAGCTACTGCTGCTGCTTATTTGGTAGCGTGCGTGCCGGGGACCTAATAGAGATTGAGGCATCTAATTACAGGTAAAAAATCACCTATGAGTGTGGGCCACTTTGACCGGATTTGAGTACAAGGGTAGAAGAACTTACCTTCATGGTAGATTCAAATAGTTGCCGGCCATCCAATTCGGTTTAGGGAGTGACCCTGGCCTGAAGTCGACAATATCCAAGAAACCAAAAATTCCCATACAGGCTAGAAGTCGGCAACTTCAAAGAAACCGAAAATTCCCAGGCTGGCCGGAAATCGGCAACATCAGAGAAACCGAAAAATTTTCCTTGGAAAAAGTTAAAGATCAACTACACACCTTTTTGCAGTACAGTATCAAAGACCTTCTCATTACAATTAATATAAAAATCAGCTCTGTAGATCCAATGGTTTTATGTACCAATGTTTCACTAATAAGAAAAACTGGCCAATAAGGTGCGTAACCCGTAATATTTAAAGCCTGTGCGACACATCTTTTAGTTGATAGAGTATGGTCCCAGCAACATACAAACTATAAACTGCTTTCTCGAATTGACGTTACACATGGTCTTTCTCACGCAGAGGGGCTCGGCGCACTTGCTCAACCCTTTAAACAGATCCGTGTTGACGGGTCTCTGATAGGCACAGACACGCCGCTGAGCTCTCTATTATTATTCTTTGACCGCACTTTTCATTAAGGTTATTTTCCGGTATAACATATCGTTCTTGCGCGATGGGCGAAAAAAGTCAAAAATATCTCAAAAAAAAATCAAATGGATACATTATCTAACCATTTTTTTCCTGCATCATCAAAGACCTCATCATTGCAATTAATATTAAAAAAAAAAAAACCTGATAGATTCAATGGTTTGCGGACCACTGCGACTTTAAGAAAACCGTGAAAATGAGGTATACAACCCGCAATGTACAGTGCCTGCGTGGTATTTCCGAATGGCTACATCTTTTATTCAATAGGGTTGGGTTCCAGCAATATATAAATGAAACAGCTTGCTTGCATCACAAAATGCAGGGTGAACTCCTTTAACAACCGGACTACTATATGCGTGACAAAAAGTGTGGGGGGATTTTCACGTAACTTAAGAGATTTTAGCATGCTATCAAGCCTTGGTAAGGTTGAAAACATGCGATTGTTGTTGGAACTTGAACTAAAACTGGCGGTTCTGTGATTTCAACACAAAGAGAGTTCATATATTTAAGAGTTCGAACACTTCTTGGCCTATTAGAAAGTTTCTACTTTAGTGCTGAACTTGTCGCGCGAAAGAAAGCTACGCATCGAATAATCTCATTGGCTGGTAGTGCGAGCTCGGATTTAACTAAACCACTGTATTTAGAAATGTCAAATTCAAATTTCAATATTTAACTTCACTCTTATGTTTAAAGAATGATTTCTTAAAAAATATTTGTTTGAATACAAACTATGTTCAGCTTAAAAATCATATTTTGATAAATTTGATATTATTTATATTTATTATTAAATAATGAAATTTGACATTTCTTAAAACAGGGTATTAGTTAAAACCGAGCTCGCACTACCAGCCATTGAGATCTAGCGCTGAATCCAATGGGCAAACATTGAGACGTAGTCTGAGCGCACTTTTTGTGCTGAAATCACAGAACCACCTATTTTAAAATAAGTTTCAACAACGAACGAAACTCAAAATTATGATTGCATACTGAAACCTTTTGAATTAGCGTACCTACAAACCTCCACCACACTTTTCTGTCCCCATCCACATAGGAGCTGAAGCTATCCGAAATCCATGCACTTTTTCTACCGGACAATGTATAATCGTTTTTCAATTAGAAAGCAAATTTAGAACAATTAAAGATAACTTCAAAAAGTTAACACTAGGTTTTGAATCAAATCGAAATAATTTTCTTAAATATTTTATACTCTATATTATTAATACATATATTTATTTAATACATACCCTCCGACGCTTCCTTTCATCTTAATGTTGGCGTCGTTTCGTTGTATTTCCAGCGTATAGTTGTACTTAGCAGCATTACGGCTAGAGCCTAGCAGGCGAGCAGTGTAATAAAGATGGTTAGTCGTTTTGCACACTTTAGTAATAAGAAGGAACAGTATTTGCAACGTCGCCACTAGATATATGCTGCGTTGCTCGATATTTAAATTATGCGTCAGAGTGCAGGGGTTCTCCACCACTAGTTCTGAGTGTGCGTATTGTGAGTGTGGTAGCAACTGGTATCTGGAAATAACTACATACTATTAATATAAATAATAAAAAGTATAATGTCGTGTCCGATAATAATTTAAAAAAAAACTGTACAATACCTCTCGCTATTGTCATATTAGGCTATATAGGTTATGTTTAACATTTCTGGTACACACAAAAAATTCTAATTACATCTGTTCCTTATTTTTCAATATATTCTTTGAACAAGTTTTCTCATGCTGTTCTAAATGTTCGAGCTTCTTCCAATTCATTGACGAGATCGGCCGTATTTCTGCAGGGTATATGATGAAATATATGCATAGTAAGCGCCTGTTTAGTTGGCACAGATACTGTACATACTTTGGCTTATAAAGGAATCCCCTTTCTTTTTATACTAATTTAGATGTTGACGATGTCTTTTCATCGTTTTAACAATAATATATTATAATTACTATTACATCTCGACTTGTCCATGTACAAATTTTAGGGTTATCAGCGTTCAAGAATAGAATCAACCTAACGTGCGGCAGCTATATCTATAATTTTAAATATTTAATTAACGACGAAGTAGTATAATATTAAATGTACTTCCCAGAAAAAAGCTTTCAGTAATGTCACTGGATTTTAGACTCTGGCATTTACGACAATTACACACATTTTAAATTTTCAACTGGTTTCCATGGGCTGTTTGATGCCCATATTGTATATATTTACTAGTATATTTATAAGTCTCTATCTCTAAAGATATGATAAAAATGTTCAATGCATTGGATAGAGAATTTTATATTCTTTAATATTTGTAAGAACATAAATTTCCAAAAAACAATATTTAGAAGATTTTTTTTTTAAGAAACTACTACTTCCGGTTGTCTAATTGTTACCAAAACTTTTTCAGCTCTTCCCATTAATGTCAGATTAAGGAATACGTACTTAAATTGGTCTTTAGTCTTATAGAATTTGAGAAACCGTCCCTCCACCATCCAGACATATACACATCCACACACACACACACACACACACACACACACACACACAGACATCAATGTAAAAATGTTAAAATCAGATTCTAGTGACCTTAAATCGTGCTTATTCACTAAAATCTGGATATAAGATTTTTAGTATGAATCCAATACCTCTTCTAACGAGAGGTAAAAAAGAGTTTTCCATAAAATTCGAAATTTCTAAATAATTAGGGTGCTCTGAATTGTACGCATATTCGATTTGATACTGTATGTGGCTGCAACGCATATATGTATATATATATATACACGCGTGTCGCACCTAGGAATTTGGATAGAGGAATGCACTATAAAAAAGGTAAATCTAAAATTATATTTTTTTATAAGCACATATATTAAATACCCAAATTTCAGAAGGCATTCAATTCTAACACGATTTATAAATTTGGACATGAATCGCTGAGGCGAGTGGGCGAACCACCGAGTGCTTGATTAGCTTTTTGAAATATGTGTTTTATACCATTTTCTCTGTTTCGACTTGAATTAACATTGTTTATTTATAAAAATAGTTGACAATTTCTATTAAAGGATATTTTTAGTAGAATAGTTAATCTGGTAACAGTGATTATTTTGTCCTTTGTTTACATCCTAAGGCTGGTTTATGATGAATTTAATTTACAAATTAAGACTTACGAATTCACATTTATAAACATAAATTGTGTATATCTGCCTTTACATTTAAAACATCACCATATTTTACTCGTATATTCTAGATCTAAATATGTGAATGCATCCAATCATTTGACAGTATTTCAAACAATAATTTTGGTGCGGAGAATGAAAATGTCAATTGACAGTTAAGCTGCTGGTAACCTTACATTTTGATTTTGATGTGAGATATTTGTCGAAATGGATTCTCAAAATATGGATATATTACCAATATCATCTGTAGAATAATATAAATTGATATATGAAAAATCTGATGTGGCCAACACAAAACCTCCCGCTATTTAATTTTTACATACATACATACGTACATAAAATCACGCGATTCCCACTTAGGGGGTGAGCAAATACCCGGAAACAATAGTAACAATAAGAAAAGGGATAAGAGTAAGAGCTCAGCTGACTCACTTCACTCTTTAACAACATTCTTCTTTCGCCTTGTCCACAATCATCATAGCATTCATACATAAGAACATATTAAAGTGACTGATTTTCGGTAGCGAATAACCCCATCCGGACCACAATAATAGTTACGCAACAATCTTCCTTCGCCACACTTTCCTATCCATGTTTATTAATTTAAATACATACTTACGTATTTACTAACGCTGCAAACGGTTCCATTGCAGAAAACTATTGCTTTACTTACTATTTTCTTTTTAAAATGCCACTATTATTAATTTGAAGTGATTAGTTTTTTGACAGTGACATTTACTGTGAGTTACATTCACTTGAAATATGAACTGTGTAACAAAGGAATTGTGTTTATCTTAGGCTACGGGACTAATAAAAAAAATTATTTTTAAATTTATCTGCAAAATATATAGAAAAAGTATTAATGTATTCCTGTAGAAAATTCAATAATCTTTAATTGTCATAAGACATAAAATGCGAAAAAATGGCATTTAATGATATTTTTTGAAGAAAAACCATTATGAGCTTCAGGTGAAGTGCCATTTCCGGCTATCCGATTTACACCAAAATCTAATGGCTTTTCATAGTAGAATAGGATAGAAATACAAGGTTTCAGAATTTTCTGAATGATAGTATTTGAGTTAGAGCGAAGACAAAATCCCTACACATACACACACACACACACACACACACACACACACACACACATACATACATACATACATACTCACACATACACTCATACACACATACAGACATCATCGTGAAAATGTTAAAAATGGATTCTAGGGACTTTAAAACGTGGTCATTTACTTAAATCTCGATATGAGATTTTTAGCACGATCCCTATACCTCCCTTACCAAGGGTAGCGGGAGGTAAAAAAGTGATAAACATCTACAGCGACCTACAGCGCTTCAAACAGCAAATTTTTGAAAAATTCCCTAATAAACCATTTAGATCATAATTTATTATATGTATATATATATATATATATATATTTTTTTACAAATTAGTGCATGTGCACCGTTCTTGAAGTAGCGGCTCGTAGATCGGACAACTGGGTAGGCGATGACAAAATAAATAACAAAGATATACATTATATTATTTTTACCTCCCGCTACCCTTGGTAAGGGAGGTATAGGGATCGTGCTAAAAATCTCGTATCGAGATTTTAGTAAATGACCACGTTTTAAGGTCCCTAGGTATGTGTATGGATTTTGTCTTCGCTCTAACTCAAATACTATCATTCAGAAAAATTCTGAAACCTTGTATTTCTATCCAATTCTATTATGAAAAGAAGCCATTAGATTTTAGTGTAAATCGGATAACCGGAAATGGCACTTTACCTGAAGCTCATAGTGGTTTTTCTTCAAAAAATACCATTAAATGCCATTTTTTCGAATTTTATGTCTTATGAAAATTAAAGATTATTGAATTTTCTACAGCAATACATTAATACTTTTTCTATATATTTTACAGATAAATTTAAAAATAATTTTTTTTATTAGTCGCGAAGCCTAAGATAAAAACTATTCCTTTGTTACACAGTTCATTTTTCAAATGAATGTAACTGACAGTAAATGTCACTGTCAGAAAACTTCAAATTAATAATAGTGACATTTTAAAAAGAAAATAGTAAATAAAGCAATAGTTTTTTGCAATGGAACAGTTTGCAGCGTTAGTAAATACGTAGGTAGGTATGTATTTAAATTAATAAAAATTAAATAGCGGGAGGTTTTGTGTTGGCCACATCAGATCTTTTTCTCTGTTTTCAACTTAGAATGACATATTCTAGCACGCTTATTGAAGTTAAAATGAGCTTCATTCTTAAACGATTTTTGTGATCATTTGTTTATTGAAATTTATGTGACTGCATTAAATACACAAAATATCTAATGGCTGGTTTATAATAGATTTAATTTATAAATTAAAATTTTCAAATTTAGTTTGAAATTTACGATTTACCTTGTTGGTTTATAGTGTATTTAAAGATATGAAATGCGTCCAATCAACTTCTTATATTGGGTCATGTGGTTTGACATAAATGGGATGCTAGTTATATAAACTCTTAAAAGAATAAAACTCAAAGAATACCTACAATATAATTATAGTCCAGTCATTAGGTAGAAAAATAAGGATTTATAAAAAATGCAACTTTTCCCCCTCCGGGGCCTTGGGGAAGCACTGCCAACTTGGTAAAAAAAGCGCAAAAAAGCATTTTTTTCTAAATACCTCTTCACCTATTTGCATTAGGGTAAAATAGTTATTTTCGAATTTGTTAAGAATAAAATTTCCTACGACTTTCATCCAATACATTTTTTTTCTATTACCAATAGATAAAGAGCTGCACCGCTTCAAACAGCAAATTTTTGAAAATATCCCTAATACTTTAGTTAGATCATATTTTATTATATTTTTTTTTTAATATTTTTTTTACAAATTATTATTATTCATTAATTACTATTATTTAAATAGATACTATACATATACATTGATTATTGTTTTATTTTCATTCTAAAGACGTTTTCTAGTCCAGGAAATTTATGATTTTACCTCAAAATAATTACAAGAATAGCTTTTAAACGGAATTCTATCCAGAAAATGCGCTGAATACCACATCAAAAATATCCGGAAATTGAAGCACGGGAACCTCCCGCCAATTGGGAAAAATGGAGGCATATTTATGATTTTCGCCATTTGCTCAAAACAATTATAAAAGATATTGAAATTACTTTAAAAATACAAACAATATTACATATTTAATATTTAGGCCAATAGGTTTCACTATTTATAACAGTTTAAATTCGTCGTGGCATCGAAAGAAGTAAATTATTGATGACTTTTTACCTCTCGCCAGGAGAGGTAATAGATTCATACTAAAAATCACATATCCAGATTTTAGTGTGTTTGTGTGTGTGGGTGTGTGTGTTTGTATGTGTGTATGTGTGTGTGTATGTGTGTGTGTGTCTGTGTGTGTGTGTGTGCGTGTTGGAGGGATGATTACTCAAAAACTATACACGGTAAATAAAACCTTTGTTGTGGTTACCAAAAATGAGTTCCAGCAGCAAATTTTTTTTGTCAATATAGGACCAACAAATATATTTGTTACAGTTACCTAGGTAAATTTGCTGGTAAAAAATTGTTGTGGCAACAAATACAGTTTTGTTATATGTAACAAAAGACATTTGTTACGCGAACAAATAAAATAAGTTACCATTAAGAAGTATAAATTTGTTATACGAACAAATAAATTAAGTTACTATTATGAAATATAAATTTCTTATGCGAACAAATAAAATAAGTTACCATTAATAACTATGGATTTGTTTTGGAAACTAATTAATTTTGATAGATATACAAATGCATTAATGATATAGTAAGGTAAAAATTAAATACATTCGTATTATAATAATTTTATTTATTTATAATTATAATCTATATACATGTAACAAATATTATATAAAAAATAACTTATGAAACAATAGTCACTTAAATTATATAGATTTATCAGTAATCGATACATACCTTCAAATTTCTCAATAAGACACTCTAATTGCGATAATTTTAAAATATCTTTTACAAAATCATTCATTTATATCGACGGCCACAAGAAACAAGCACTTTTAAAACACAATTTTCGACAGGCAAAACTTAACAGCGCAAGCAGTTGCGACACGACGTACATTAGTATAACACGAACAGTGAATTATGTTGTATAACAGGGAATACCCTGTCTACACAAAAGTTTTAGTTACCTGTACAAAGTATATGACGGGAAGAAGAATTTGTAATCTTTGTATTCCCTTGTGTTTTGACACTTCGCGCCGACTGTCACTGTCAATGCCCGAACTCAAACCAAAATGACCGAGTACGCCCCAAAGTACGTTCCGTGGGTATTTACCGATAAAACTAAACAACAACCCTTTTTCGTGTTTGTAGTAGTGTTCCATATCAAACTACCGGTCAATTTGCGGTTACACGGCACTTTTGCCGATTTCGCTTTTTCTCGATAACTCGACTGACTCGTCGCGATCGCGTACTTCAACATTTCTTGTATCACTCGCATTTCTTATCAAAAGTCATTTCACGCGTCTGGGACCCAAACACGGTAAAAAAATTACATTGCTATTCCGAACAAAATTTAGTTAGCTGTATTTTTTTTTGTTATTTCAACAATAAGTTTTTGCCGTGTATACGAAGAACTTTGTATTTTAAGTTTCCAAAACTAAACAATTTTTTTTGTATATAAAAAGTATTATTTGCTGCAAAATATTAGTCATGGTAGCAATTATTATTAGTAGTACTAAGCAGTCATTTTGTTTCTTTGTTCCGATTACAAAATCATTTTGCAACAATTAAAAATATTTCATCTGTTACTGGGACAATTTTTTTTTTTCCTGTGACATATTACATTTTGTAAAGATTACATATTATTTCTTTTCCCGCCATATACTTTGTACAGGTAACAGGTAACTAAAACTTTTGTGTAGACAGGGTATTCCCTGGTATACAGCATAATACACTACTACACTACGTCGTGTCGCATTTGCTTGCGC
Organism: Ophonus ardosiacus; assembly: GCA_943142095.1. Classification (NCBI taxonomy): domain Eukaryota; kingdom Metazoa; phylum Arthropoda; class Insecta; order Coleoptera; family Carabidae; genus Ophonus; species Ophonus ardosiacus. The sequence continues at coordinate 38,809,624 of OW964837.1, forward strand.
AGTTAAGTTTAGCCTGTCGAAAATTGTGTTTTAAAAGTGCTTGTTTCTTGTGCCCGTCAATAAAAATGGATGATTTTGTAAAAGATATTTTAAAACAATGGCAATTAGTGTCTTTTTGAGAAATTTGAAGGTATGCATCGATTACTGATAAATCTATATAATTTAAGTTACTATTGTGTCATTCAAATGTTATTTTTTATATAATATTTGTTACATGTATATAGATTATAATTATAAATAAATAAAATTAGTATAATACGAATGTATTTAAAGTTACCATTAAGAAGTATAAATAAGTTATGCGAACAAATAAATTAAGTTACCATTAAGAAACATAAATTTGTTATGCGAACAAATAAAATACCTTACCATTAATAACTGTAAATTTATTTTAGAAACTAATTAATTTTGTTAGATATACAAATGCATTAATGAAGTAATAAGGTTAAAATTAAATACATGCGTATTATATTAATTTTATTTATTTATAATTATAATCTATATACATGTAACAAATATTATATAAATAATAACATATGACACAATAGTAACTTAAATTATATAGATTTATCAGTAATTGATGCATACCTTCAAATTTCTCAATAAGACACTCTAATTGCCATTGTTTTAAAATATCTTTTACAAAATCATCTATTTTTATCGACGGGCACAATAAACAAGCACTTTTAAAATACAATTTTCGACAGGCTAAACTTAACTGGGCAAACAAATGCGACACGACGTAGTGTATAACACCCTTGATCACATAACTAACTAGTTAATTAGTTATGTGATCAGGGATAACACGAACAGTGAATTATGCTGTATACCAGGAAATACCTTGTCTACACAAAAGTTTTAGTTACCTTTATAAAGTATATGGCGGGAAAAGAAATAATTTGTAATCTTTACAAAATATAATATGTCACAGGAAAAAAAAATTTGTCCCAGTAACAGATGAAATATTTTTAATAATTGCAAAATGCTTTTTTTATCGGAACAAAGTAACAAAATGACTGCTTAGTACTACTAATAATAATTGCTACCATGACTAATATTTTGCAGCAAATAATACTTGTTATATACAACAAAAATTGTTTAGTTTTGGAAACTTAAAATACAAAGTTCTTCGTATACACGGCAAAAAGTTATTGTTGAAATAAAAAAAATACAGCTAACTATATTTTGTCTGGAATAACAATGTAATTTTTTACCGTATATATATATATATATATATATATATATATATATATATATATATATATATATATGTTTCACACCTATGAATTATCATTTTCCAAAATTACTTTAATTTAAAGTTCAATCTGGATAACAATAAACGGAAAAAGCGGATAAAAGCATTTATTGTTTGGATTGGAGTTTATTATAAAATGTTTAATAAATTATTCTCAGCATTCATCAAAATGAACTGTAATATATTGAACGTGCCAAACAAAACCTTATTTGATGATTCTGAGAAGTATACGCACCAACCATATGCTTCCACAACGTTGAACAATAATGATAAAATTCGCATTCCAATACAGCAACAAGATTTGTACACTCTACCGTGGAATAGTTTACTTTATATTGAGGGTAAGCTCTTAACGCATGATAATAAAGTTTCGACCACAGCTAAATCAATTAACGATGCATTTTACATTTCTATTTAGTGAAATTCGATATGAAATTGGAGGAATAGTAATGGAGTTCGAAATCCAGGAATAACTGCAAGTATGAAAGGTTACGTCTCGTACAATATAAATGAGAGTATACGTTTACAAAATGCTGGTTGGTCACCTTTGATTGATAAAAAACAAATAATTGATAATCAAGGTAATATTAATGTATGCATTCCTCTGAATATGTCCTTAGATTTCTAAAAAAATATCTTAATTTGCAACAAGAATTAATTCTTATACGAAGCAGCACAGGAGTGGGATCACGTAACTGTGAAAACGATATTGCGATTGTCGACAAGTGAAATTGTGATCACGTAAATAATGAAAACCGAAAACGATATCGTTTTGGACTGAAAAAAATGTGAATTCTAGTCGACACTCTCAAAGCATGTGAAAACGATAGTCGTTTCTTACGTCTCTTTTTATTTTATACATTTGGGTATAGGTATATCCTTTTCTTATTTACTTGCACTTAGGTAAAAGAATGTAGTGTGCAGTGAGTTGAATTTGACGTTTTGGAAAGAATGAAAGAAATGTCATTATAAATAATTTAGAAATAAATTAATATTTTAAATTTTAAAGGTATATTTTATTTAGTAAGGCGAAAATGAAATAATTGTGATAAAATACGATAATTATAAAATGAAAATTGGTTACAAGAATGAATCTAAGAAAAAAAATCATGAATATTTTAATAAGCATCTTGCAAAGAACTAAATGCTTATGATTTACTATATATTTTTACTCTTTTGAAATCTATGATAGAAAATTGAAATCTTGGTGATTAGATATTTTCTTATTTCTACTGAAATTTCCCTGATTTACTATTAAAATTTAGTGAAAGAACTACCCAAAAGAAATATTTTCGGGCAATATTGATATTCCAATAACTGTAAAAGTGTTGATTACAACAAAGCATATTTTGATTGATTACAAGAATAATTCCAAGAAAATTGTATTCTGCGAAACATCAAATATAATGATTCTAGCTTGTGTTTTGTGATTAATATTTTTTTAGTTTTTACACAAAATTAAAATTTGTGAATTGATCATTTTCCGCAGCTCGTCGAAGGTTGTGCGCCGTTATTTAAATGTGGCCTATACTTTATTTACTTGAAATACAAAACTTAATAAAAACTAGATTACTTTAAAATAACAATCTTGTATACTTGCAATCTTAAAAGGTCTCTTGAAGTTTTAATTTTATATTTAGAAATATTTTTGTTTACTTCATAAATTTTTCTTCTGCAATATCAAAAGGAAAAAAATTAGATGATACATGGCATATGTAACTAATTCATAATTTAATTTGTATCCTTCTTCAATTCTTACAGCATTGCTATTATGAACGAAATAAAAACGAAGGGCGAAAATAATACTTTTTGACATTAGATTAAAATTTTTAATGACTGTCAAAACTACTATATAATACAAAAACATTATTCTGTAAACGATATCGCTTTCACAAAACGTAGTCACTTTACGGAAATAACCGAAGTTGAAAACGTAGTGAGTGACTAATTTTACGTGATCGCTAAGGAAACGAATGTCGTTTTCACTTCTCGATAATCGCAATATCGTTTTCACTTTTACGTGATCCCACTCCTGATCTGAATGCAATTGAAGACAGCGTCGCCAATGAATATATGAAAATTGAAATCAGACAGATCGCAAAAATAAGCTTAATAAAGACATGAGTAAATTTGATCACTGCAATTTGAGTAATACAAATCCATCACAAGCAGATTTGTTAAAGGTAAAAAGAATTTTCAGATATCTACGAGGACTGCGAGATATGGATTAGTTTATCGGCAAGACAATAAGTTATTAGAAGCATTTAGCGACGCAGATTTCGCTGGCGACCAAACCACAAGACGTTCTACTATAGGAATAGTTGTAAAATCTGTAAGTGTACTAGTCGTATGGAGAAGTTAACTCTAGAAAATTGTAACATTGTCTACGACTGAAGAAGAATTCGTTACTGCCTAAGAAGCTTCGAAGGAATTAATATGGTTGATACATCTTGTAAAAGAGATAACTAATATTAAAATACCACCAACTTTGTATATTGATAATGCAAGTGCTGTAAAGTTGAGTAAAAACCCTGAATTTCACAAGAGGTCAAAACATATTAATGTAAAATGGTATGTTGTACGTGAAAAGTTCTTAAATGGGGAAACTGATATAGAACATATCAGTGGTATAAAGCAAAAAGCGGACATTTTTACCAAACCACTAGTTCGGATTCGATTTACCAATTTAAGAACTGAGATAGGTGTAAATATAATACAAAATTCGAGATCAAAAAGCTTGGGAGGAAGTATTAGAAATATAACAAACTTCTGATGATTAATTATATTTATACATTGTAAAATCTAGCAGTTATGTTCAGATTTTTGACAAGTTTTGTTTATCTTTTTGTGTACTGACAGTTAATGTATGTTTTTGCTTTCGTGTAATATAACATTTTGGATATTGCTCAATATTATCTTTCATTTTGAAGTACGATTTACTATACCACTATCTCTAATAATAACCATTGGGCTATGTTATTTGAAATGTACACTCAAATTCAGTTGTACTATGAACTACTATGTGAGACTATATTCACACCTCATGAATTTATCAATACAGCACCGCTGGTAGACAGATTGTTCATATCAGAGTGAGACATTGAAATCGGGTAATGTTGATATAATATTGGAATTTGACACAATTGAAAACGTACCGGAAAATACAGCTGCTTATTGTTTAATTATACATGATAAAATAATTAACTATAATTCATTAACAAATAATGTTAGTAATATGTAAATGTATTTTGTTTTTTGAATGCAAAATAAATGTTTTACAATAATTCGCCTTTTTTGAATGAATAAATTCCAAACAGTTACCCATGTAGGGTACCCATATAAATGTTGGATTCTGACATTTCAAAAACATTTATATATATATATATATATATATATATATAATATAATTATATAAAAAAGTGTTAGTAACGATGTTAAATTACTCTATATTGATAGTCTCCTTTATTTATTTACTGATATAAATATCTATGAAATAATAAAACGTGATAATCATAACTTTTATACATCTGATTATCGCCCTAATAATCATTTTAACATACCTCTTGTTAAAAAAATAATAATTGGCTTAATGAAAGAAGAAAATAATGGTAAAATTATGACAGAGTTTATTAACTTACGATCAAAAATGTACACATATTTTATATTTTGTACTTAAATACTACACTCTAAAACACATTATCGTATATTTATAATAAACCGCAAATTAGTGCTGAAATTTATATTTCGGTTTTTTAGTTTTTCAGTAATCATGACTTATTTTATTTCAACTCTTAAAATTTATTTTTAAATAACCGCAAATCACATGGTTTCGAACTCGTTACACCTTGTCACTTTCCTGTGATTTTATTTATCAACTTCTCTAGTGACATACTCTTTGCTGTTACACACAAATTTTTAATATTATAAGTAAGCCAAGCTTTACAAAAAGTTAAAATTCTTACAAGAACTCGAACACATGCCATCGAACTCGAAAAGACCGGAAGAGTGAGGCCATACTAGCATAGCTATACTACTTCTATCATTAATATTACCCAAAATACCTTAAAAAAAAAACATCGAGAATGAAACACCTGTACATTAATTGAAACACCAACATGGAAGATGTAAAAAAAAACATCTAACATAGTTTAACCACTTAAAAATTTCAACCGTCAGATTCTAATGCCAACTTACACACCAAAAGTCCCTAATCGAACCTATTACCATATAATTCGCCTACTCATCGTGTCGTATATGGTGCGTTCTGTCTACAAAATATTAACGGTTACGCTACTAAAAAAAAATCTGATGTGGCCAACACAAAACCTCCCGCTATTTAATTTTTACATACATACATAAAATCACGCGTTTCCCACTTAGTGGGTTAGCAAAAACCCAGAACAATAGTAACAATAAGAAAAGGGATAAGAGTAAGAGCTCAGCTAACTCACTTCACTCTTTAACAACATTCTTCTTTCGCCTTGTCCACAATCATCATAGCATACATACATACGAACATATTAAAGTGACTGATTTTCGGTAGCGAATAACCGCATCTGGACCACAATAATAGTTACGCAACAATCATCCTTCCACACATATCTCTATCCATTTTTATTAATTTAAATACATACTTACGTATTTACTAACGCTGCAAACTGTTCCACTGCATAAAACTATTGATTTATTTACTATTTTCTTTTTAAAATGTCACTATTATTAATTTGAAGTGATTAGTTTTTTGACAGTGACATTTACTGTCAGTTACATTCATTTGAAATATGAACTGTATAACAAAGGAATTATTGTGTTTATCTTAGGCTACGCGACTCATAAAAAAAATTATTTTTAAATTTATCTGTAAAATATATAGAAAAAGTATTAATGCATTCCTGTAGAAAATTCAATAATCTTTAACTTTCATAAGACATAAAATGCGAAAAAATGGCATTTAATGGTATTTTTTGAAGAAAAACCATTATGAGCTTCAGGTAAAGTGCTATTTCCGGTTATCCGATTTACACCAAAATCTAATGGCTTCTTTTCATATTAGAATAGGGTATAAATACAAGGTTTCATAATTTTTTGAATGATAGTATTTGAGTTAGAGCGAAGACAAAATCCCTACACATACACACACATACATACATACATACATACATACACACACACACACACATACACACACACATACACACATACAGACATCATCGTGAAAATGTTAAATTTGGATTCTAGGGACCTGAAAACGTGGTCATTTACTAAAATCTCGATATGTGATTTTTATAACGATCCCTATACCTCCCTTACCAAGGGTAGCGGGAGGTAAAAAAAAAAAAAAAAACATTATCTTAATCATGGAAGTAATAAGAGCCATTAATAATAACATAAACAACAATATAACAAATATAAGTAATGTTGTAGTTAAATTCATAATAAATATATGATGTTGGTAGAAATTAGTGTAAAGGTAAATAAATATATCATCATGATTTCTTATAATTTCTGGGCAGGCAAGTGCAGATTTCAATAATGACAATAAATATGTACTGTTCGGCACTTCAAAAGATTTCAAAGGTCTCATGGAGAGAACTTCACATGGGTCCTTTATATTACCCATACCGTTGTTCAGAATCAAACCCAAGCCACTCAAATCATATCAGGTTCCTTATCTGAACGCACACAGTAAACGACATCATAAAAATAAAAATTATAATTAAACTATGATTACATGTTCAAAATAATAATACAAAATTAAAATTATAAGACTGGCTATTAATTTGTTGCATGCATACATTATATACATACTTGGTTCCTTGCCAGGGACAATTTTTGGTGAGCGGGCATTGGTATATCCGATAATCACAATCAGCTTCGTGCACTTGCTCACCATTGGCAGTGAAGCGGAACGTCTGCATGCATCCCTGAGGTTGGTAGCGACACGGGTAACGCAGCAATTGTGCCACTGCTTCATACTGTACATTTCGTGTGGCCTTTTCTGGAGATACGCAGATCTCGCATGCCGCCTGTCCATTATGCTGCAAGTACACCGGTCCGTGTGATAGGATAGAGCCACACGAAGAACATTTCAACAGTTTCAAGATTTCCGCTGGGATATCCATTATCTGTGAAATATATATATAGGATGTTTCACGGATATGGAACACCCCGATTATTTTCTTTATTATCAGGAATAGTAGAAAATCATTCAAATAAAAATTGCAGTAGATCAAGGGGGACATTCACTTATTGAAGATAAAAAAATAAACCAGTGGTTCTCAAGTTACAAACCAAAGTTATATTTTTTTTAATGCGATATTATACATTTTTTAGGCTCATTCGACAGAGCATTTTTTTCTGAATTCAACCATATAAATATTTTATGTCCTTGCATAACAAAAATATTGAGAAAAATTCATTTGAAAATTAAATGAATTTTATTTTATATAACACTAAACAGTAGGCCATGATCAATAACAAAACAATTTACTTATACTAAACTGCTATTGTTATGTCAAAATATCATTATTTATAATAAGTAATTGTGATTGTTGTGATTTTTGGTGAAAAGTAAATGTTAATATAGAAAATTTGACTAACGAAGATTATTTTAATTTACTTTTTATTTATGGAGAGTGTCATAAAAATGCTGTTGAAGCATTGTGTTTGGTGAGAGATACCCGAACAAACTACCCGTTTCTAGAAAAATGATTTATCGATTGGAAAGAAATTTGAAAGTACATGGTGCATTTTCTAAAAAAAAAAGATAATGCCGCGTCCAGTGAGAAATAGGGAAGAAATATAAATTGCTGTTTTAGCATTTTATATCAGAAAATCCTACTGCATCAACTAGAGAAATAGCGTCTCATCATTACATATCAAATGCGTCAGTGTGGAAAATTTTAAAGAAATTAAAACCATATTCATACAAATTAGTTCAAAAGTTGTGTGATAATGGTAATGTACGAAGAATTGAGTTTTGTGAATGGTTTATGGTTCAATCTCAAGATGATAATAATATCCTAAATAAAATATTATGGACGGACGAATCGAAATTTACAAATAATGGGTTATTTAATAGGAACAACGAACATTATGGCTAGCTAAAAATTCATATTCTTTTAGAAATAGAAATCATCAGCATAAATGGAGTTTTAAAGTGTGGTTAGGTATTATGGGAAATATAATTTTTGGGCCTCATTTTTATGATGAAAATTTGACTATTGAGAGATATTTAAACCTTTTGGAAAATGAAATAACAGAATATTTAGAATATTTAAATCGGCAAGAAAGGAGTACTATGTGGTTTCAACATGACGGTGCTCCAGCTCACAATATTGTGCTAGTAAGTAGAAGACTAGACTTTATGTTTAATTACCGTTGGATTGGTAACAATGGGCCATACAAATGGCCAGCACGTTCTCCTGACTTGACACGGATGGACTTCTTTTTGTGGGGTTATTTAAAAGATATTCTCAGCCCATAACCACAAAAGAAAACCTTAAACAGCGTATTAGGGATTCATGTGTTTTACTGCCACCGGACATTCTTAGAAAAGTTACATCAGAAACTGTAGTTAGGAGAATTAATTTATGTTTAGAAAATAATGGAAACAATTTTGAAAATTATTTGTGAAGTTAAATACAAGTTAATCGTTTTATTATTGATCATGGCCTACTGTTTTGTGTTATGTTAAATAAAATTTATTTAATTTTCAAATAAATTTTTCTTAATATTTTTGTTATGCAAGCACATAAAATATTTATATGGTTGAATTCAGAAAAAAATACTCTGTCGAATGAGCCTAAAAAATGTATAAAATCCTATTTAAAAAAATATAACTTTGGTTTGTAGTTTGAGAACCACTGGCTTAATTTTTTTTTTCTTCAATATGTGAATGTTCCCCTTGATCTATTGAAACTTTTATTTAAATGATTTTCTTCTATTGCTAATAATTAAGAAAATAATTGGGGTGTCCCATATCCGTGAAACACCCTATATATAGTCATTATGAGCCGGTATTTTGATCTCTGTTTAAATATTCTATTAAATGAAAAATATACATAGTATTAGTTGTAAAAATTACACATTTTTCATGTTAACCGGCAGATATGTAAACAGCCAGTTTATCCAGAGAATAAAATACTGGGTTTATGAAAAGCAAATATTTGTTTTTATTTATTTTACGAGTATATGTTAACAATTACATAAACCCTTGCGGTAATGAAACATCCTACGTCCGATGTAAGCAACTATTTATTATATTTTCACTTTGGTAACAATCATAGATACGAGTAAAAGAGTAAAAAAATAAGTAACAATGCTTGGAGAAAGTGATATAAAATTTGTAGTCCTCCGGAATCTAAATCTAATTTCTTTGAAAAGTGACAGTTCGAAAAATGAACCTCTAATCCATTATTGATCGATACTTAAGAAGCGGTAGAAAATAACAATTTCACGACTCAAAAAGAGATCATTAATGGCATGTTGGTAGGTTTTTTGTATTTTATATATCCCAAGCCCATGTTTTAAAGATAATCACAATTCCTTAGTTTCAGATTTCACATGTATGTTCTGACAGATAAATGTTACTGTGAGAAAACCTATAATTCCAAATTAATAACGATAACGTTTGGAAAAGAAAATAGTAAATAAAACAATAGTTGTTATTATATTATACAAATAGGAAAGAACATAATAAATTTTTCAGAATCAATGTAGGTACGTACTTAAATTAATAAAAGCTAAATTGAATTTTATAATTTGTTTTTGTGTTTAATTAAACAAATAATTATGTACTTATTTTCTGACAAGAGTAAAATATTGAGAACTGTAATTTTTTTTTCGATTCTAATACAAAAGGGCCCCGGTTTAGACTGAATGATGTTTATGGTATCAATACAAATATAAAAAATTTCATCAACTAGTGGCAGGAAATACATGTAAATTGTGTAATATTTAAGTCCAATGATTAAGTTATTAAAGTTATTCAATTTCGTCTTAATAGCAATAGACGTGACTTTTTTGAACAAAAAGATAAAATTAATGTTTGACATTTTATTTGTCAGAATTTATTATCTATGATTTTTTGTGTTATTTTCATTTTAATGTTTTATCACGGGCTATAAAATGATTGACAATAATTAAATTAGTGAATTTATAACATAGTAAATTTGCACAAGTTATAAGTTATGGTTATATCGAATTTTGACAAATTACATGTCAAACATTTGTATAACACCCGGTATATACAGAGAATTTATTTTAAAATGCAACATTATGGTTCATCACTTCCATTGTTACTCACTATTGTCAAAAAATGACAGAAATGTAATATTTGTCCATTTTAAAATGCAACATTATAATAGTATTGCAGCACAGGAGATACCTCCAAAACACATCACAAATGGTGTCAATTCTTATTACGGCCGACTAGAATATTGCCAGAGTATGAATGGGGATATTTTTTTAATATTTATTACATGAAAGTTATGAATTTTTGTAAACTGAAGTTTGTTAAGATGTGCAACATTCATGTTTTGTTTTTTTCTTAAAAGTATATAGGCTAATTTCTTGGAAATTAGTTTTGATAATACAAAACTACAAATTTTGTATGTTGCATTTTAAAATGGACAAATATTACATTGCTGTCATTTTTTGACAAAAGTGAGTAACCATGGAAGTGATTGACCATATGTTGCATGTTAAAATAAATTCCCTGTATATATACGGGGTGTAAATTTTAAAACGGGTCATAGGGCTATAACATAGAAAAACAGTTTTTTAGACGCAAAAAGTTTCTATATTAATTTATTACGAAAAGAATTAGTGCATATTATAAAAAAATACTATTTTTTTGATACCAAACGCATTACATTTCTGTTTCAAAAAAAGCCACAAAATAAATTTAAAAATTTGCAAAATTTAGAAAAAATATCATTAGCCGTGAAACTGACAGAAACAAAACAAACAATTTTTGACGTAAGATGCTCATTAATAAACGTTTTTTGTGCATTATTTGTTAAATTATTATTATTGTTTTATTAAGAAAAATCAAGGATAATTTGTCCCATGAAGAAAAATTACATATTATTGTTCCTTTGTAGTTTGCAATTTTTCTCGTTTCTTACAACTTATTTCTTATTACATGTAGATCATCTTTAATTTGTAAATACCTATTACAATAAATAATAATTATTTCTTAAATAAATATCCTACTGTTATCTTTATTGTGTGTTATTTTGTATTAGTTCATAAATTAATAACTTTAAACTTTAATATATAATTTTTTAGTCCGTTGGGTTAAGTGTTGGGTTAGAGCAGTCGATTGAGATTTATGTCTTGTATCACTTTTGTGCGGTGATTCGGTCTTTCAATATTAACGTTTAATTACAATCGCGCCATGGTATGCTATTCATTACATTTGATTATTTTTTTTGGTACACTTTTAGTATTGTAATAATTTCTTAGATTCTATGGCTGATCTTCACAGAGTCATCCGATAGGATTTTAATTAGTTGTGGTGTTACTTCTGGTACGTATGGAAAGGATGCACATATTACTTGCTGGTTATTGTTTTGTTCATTGTTGTATGACTGAGTCATTTTGATCAGAGGTGTTGAATATTAATTTGTTTAAAAAATTAATTGGGTAACCATATTCATATAACATATCTCTTAGTTTAGTTCAATTCTTCTGGGGAATTATGAATGGGATAGTTTTAGAATTCTCGACTTTAAGGCCAGGATGACGTTAATTTTTAGGCGTTTTGGTTGCACTGATTTGTAGTGAATATAACGTCCGGAGGCAATTGGTTTAGTATACCAGTCTGTTTTTAGTGTACCACCGATTTCTCTGAAGACTGTGGTGTCTAGGAATGATAACCTGTACGCCTCACATTCAATGGTGAATTGGAGTTGTGGGTTAAAGTTACTGAACATTTCTAAAATTGTATCTTGTTCATCTGCTGGAATGCAACATATTATTTTTCATCTACAAATTTTTTAAAAAAGTCTATTTTGAAATTTAGCCTTGGCACACTTTGTTCTATTAAGTAGTCTATGATTCCACAAACAAACAGTGAAAACTGCTCGTGTATCATTTTAACGAATTGTTTTTCTATGGCAAATTTTGATGCAACACGACATAATGAATCCTATCGCCTGCGCCATTTAAATTAAGAACTTTTTTCGAAATCTCTTTAAAAATTTTCTTTAATTTTAACAAACAACTCTTGTTATTAAGAAAGTACAACTACTACTGAATGTTAATTATGATGACATATGTTTCTAAGCCATAAAATTAGTCATTGCTGATGTAAACAACACGTGTTATATAAAAAATACCGACCGGTAACATGGAGCCGTACAGCTTGTGATAGGAATATAACAAGTGCAACACGCCTAGTCAACGCCTGCCAGACACGCCTCGTCCGACCAACAGCGCCGGCATGGTACGCTACACTGCCCCTCAAGACTGTTTCGTCTCGGAAAAGTTCGTGATAATAAAATCTGCATGTATCAGACAATGATCCGATTGAGTTCTTGTCTCTTTCCGTTAGAGTTAACGCTGCAACATCCGCGAACAGTCGTAGGTACAGAAATCCGCTAAAACGTTCAGATGTTTGTTTATAATTTGTGTCCGGTCGAGTAGAAGTCACCTGGGGCTTTATTCACCAAGAACAGTTGTAGACTCCTGAAACCGCGCTTTACCACAGGAAATCAAACACAGCGGTATAATCCATCCCATCTTTCTGTTCGCATAGCTCTCTGTGGTCCAATTTCAATGAGTAACAACTCAAAATGCCCTCTTAGTCTTCATTCTTTTCATTACCAGCCCTGAGCGACAGTTTATCAAGGAAATTTGTAACTCTTCATTCTTCTTCCTCTTCAATTCAAGCTTCTCTTTCTTGATTCTGTTCTTATTCGTCTTTGCAACTTCAGTGGAGTACGTGCGCATCTGACTGAACAGTGACGGTGAATCTCTCTTTCTCTGTCATGCACGTGCGCATTACTTGAAAACGCTGTTAAGTATGTCTTTGGTTGTGTGGTTGTGGTCGAGCACCTTGGCGTAGAAGTCAGCGGCTTCTTCAGCATCTTGCGAAAAGGGCATTTCCTTTCCATCGTCTCTTTTTCCATTATTTTCAGACTTCCTTTTATATCCTACCCACTCCATCTCACGCTTCTTAACGCTTCAAGTGATGTTTTACTTTACTTCCACATTTTCCAATTTTTAGATCTGGTGTTTTTAACTGGATATCTCCGTCGTCACAATCAACGCGCCTATTATTCTGCTGGCTTTCTACCTTGACTTTCTTGCTTGATGCGAGATGTATGTCATCGTCATTATCTTCATCTAAGTCGTGTTTTCGTTTTCACTCGAGCCGTTCATACGACTCGCCAAAGCGCGTCTTCCTCGCAGACTTCCGGTTCCGCTGTAAAGCTTTTTAAATTGTAATCGCTGCTGCTCGTCTGCGAACTATTCCTTTCCGGTTGGCTTTCCTCTTCCTCATCCTCTTTCCTCTCCTAGGGCTTTTTACGTAAAACGCTCTCTTTCTCTCCCGCATTCTCTTTCTTTTCCGTCTTCTTTTGTAACAGTGGAGTTTCTTTCTTCCAGTAAATACTTCGCTTGTTAGTCGCCGCATCTTCTCATGTAGATCTTCGGAGTTTTATATCTGTCAGCAACAATATTTCACACTCGTAATTATTACGTGAAGCTTGCTTAACAACTTTACTGTCTAATGCCGAATCTATTGCATATGAAATTGCCTTAACTAAAGTTTTTGGCCGAGCTAATCGCAGTGCTTGTTGACTTTTGTTGTTTCGATATTCGTAGATGAATGCTTGCGTAGCGGAGATCTCCAAAACCTTATCACGAGCCGCAAGATCCGCGATACGAAACAAGCAAGCTACGTCGGTCCCAAAATCCTAAAGGCCTTCCACAGTTTTTTCAAAATTCTTCTAAAATTCACGTTGCAACATTTCTATAATTACAGAATTTCCTTCTAATCTTCAAGAAGTTTTCTCCCATTTTTTTTCTGCTACAGAATTCCTCCAATTCCTGATCCAATGTTCTAGCATGTTCCATTAATTCTTCTTCCAGTACTCCGGAATTTTCCTCGGTTTTTCTAAAATTTTCTTCCAATTTCTATTTCAATGTTCTACAATGTTTCATTAATTCTTCTTCCAGTGCTTTGAAAATTTTCTCCGCTTTTTCTGAACTTTCCTCTAATTTCCGCTCCTAACTTCTAGAATTTTCTTCTAATTTTGATCTAATGTATTACTAAAATTTTATTTTAATTTTTCTTTTAGTGATGTGAAAATTTCTTCTGAAAATTTACACATGTCGAATGCGATACGCGGGATTTTAAACAGGTAGGCTGGTGTTCCGAGCTCGCGACTAAGCCCGACTAAGGCAAAATGACAAACTTTTAGTCGGCCGACTAAGAAAACGCATTTCGAGCACGCGACTAAGGCAAACGACTAGCGTTTAGTCGGCCGACTAAAAATTCGTATCATGAGAACGCGATTTAGCTCGACTAACTTAGTCGGTGTATTAATATTTAGTCGGAAAATAAAACAAGCTCTATACGAACTAAAATACACACTAAAGCACATAAAAGGAAAAAGTAGCCCGGGACCAGACGGCATCCCATACGAAATAATTAAAAACATCTCTGAAGAAGCACTACAGCAATTATTAGACATATATAACTATATATGCGAAAACAACCAATACCCTGAAAAATGGCGTGAAGTCACAACAATCCCTATTTTAAAACCAGGAAAAGACAAAAGAAACCCATCTAATTTTAGACCGATATCATTATCAGATTGTCTCAGTAAACTCCTCCAGAAAATGGCCAACAAAAGATTAATGTGGTACCTCGAGAGCAACAACTTATTAATAACGGAACAAAGCGGATTCAGAGCAAATCGATCAACAACAGATCAAATAATCGCCCTAGAAACAGACATACAAAAAGCTTTCAAAAATAAACAACATTTAATAGCAATACTAATCGATATCCAAAAGGCATATGACTCAGCGTGGAAATATAACATAATAAAAACATTGCAGAAATATAATATCAAAGGACATGCATTAAACTATATAATCAATTTCTTACAAAACCGCAAATTCAGAGTAAAAACAAACGGCTGCTTATCAGAAACAAAAGAACAACAGAATGGAGTCCCACAAGGCGAAATCCTAAGTGTCACCCTATTTCTAATCGCAATGAACGAAATAACTAAATTTATTCCCAACAATTGTCAAATGTCACTTTTTGCAGACGATCTTTTAATCTATTACAAAGGAAAAAATATCAACCACATAAAAGAGAAACTCCAACAAACAATAAACGGATTACAGCAATGGGCAAACACAACAGGATACCAATTTTCTTACTCAAAAACACAAGCAATCCACTTTTGTAAAATGAGGAAACACCACCAACATCCGGTTATCAAAATCAACGATACAGATATTACATATACCAATACAGTCAAATTGCTAGGAGTAACATTAGATACCAAATTAACATGGGAACCCCATATCCAAAAATTAAAGAGAGAATGTTCACAAAAACTAAACATCATAAAATCAATCAGTCACCTAAAATGGGGGGCCAACAGAAAATGTATTTTGAATATCTACAAAGCAATAATTAGATCCAAACTGACTACGCTTGCATTGCCTATTCAACTGCAAAAAAATCCAAATTAAAACTACTCGATCCTATTCACAACATCGCCCTCAGGCTAGCGTCAGGTGCATTCAGAACCAGTCCTATAGAAAGCCTTTTAGTAGAAACGGGAGAACCGTCCCTAGAACTAAGAAGAATAAAACTTACTCTAAATTACGCAATTAAACTAACGCAAAACGAAAATAACCCAGCGTTTAAAAAAATGTTCAAAAATAAAACAGAACTTTATAACTATACCCCCTTACAACAAAAAATTAATATCTTTCTGAACAAAATACAACTACCTCTCCCATCCATAGAAAAATTAACTTAGCATAAACATTCTCCTTGGTCACTATCTCTCCCAAATATCATACTAGACCTAACCAAATACCCTAAACAAGACACTCCTCCTGAGCTCTACCGCCAACAGTACGAAATCATAAAAAATAATCACTGAGGCTACCAATTTATATACACAGACGGATCCAAGCACCACAACGAGACAGGAGCCAGCCTGATAACAGAAAACTCGACCGTAAATTTCCATCTACCCTCTCACGCCAGCATATTCACAGCAGAAAGTTACGGCCTATGCAGATCAACGGAAATCATTCAAAAAGAGACACACAACAAATTCGTCATATGCACTGATTCCCTTAGCATAATACAAAGTATAGAAGACATATATACAAAATAAAAAATCCTGCAAGACATCCAAGCCAACATTCACGAAGCACAACATAACCAAGGCAAAGACATCATCGTAATGTGGATCCCCTCTCATTCCGGTATCCAGGGCAATGAAAAAGCGGACCAAGCAGCTAAAGAGGGCACAGGGAAAGAACTTGTAAACATCGACATACCAGCGGAAGACCTGAAAAGTATTACAAATAGAAAAATAAAAGACATATGGACGCAAAACTGGAGGGAAAAGACAAACAACAAACTAAGACAAATAAAAGAAGACGTTCAAGAATGGCCAACAGTAGAAGACCGAAACATACAAACAATACTAACAAGACTAAGACATACCAAAATAACACACGGTCATATACTACAAAAAACACAACCCAACATTTGCGAAACATGTAACACCCAGATCACCGTCCAGCATATCATCATCCAATGCACGAAATACACAACACAGAGATAACTGTACAACATACCACCTACACTCCAACAAGCCCTAGGAAACAACACATAAAACAATAAAAACATTATAAAATACTTACAAAACATACAATTACTAAATAAAATATAATGTAATATTATACTAAATTGTAACAACTCAATGTACCAAGGCACTAGTGGTCCATGCGCCGAAGTGCCTTTAAAATTCTTTAATAAAAAACCTAACCTTATGTCTATAGAACTAATATTATGCTGTAAAATCGTTTAAGTTGGTAGCACTGACACGTGACAGCAAGCACAACATGACATGAAATTTGACTAGAATTTTAAAATTGTGATAACATCATGTGCAGAGCACGTCTAGCAAAGGTAGGTTAGATTTTTTATCTCTTGCTAAGAGAGGTATTGGAATCATGCTAAAAATCACATATCCAGATTTTAATGAATAAACACGTTTCACGGTCACTAGAATACGATTTTAACATTTAACAATGATGTCTGTGTATGTGTGTGTGTTTGTGTATGTGTGTGTGGATGTGTGTGTAAATGGCTGGATGTTGGAGGGACGATTCCTCAAAAACTATAAGACATAAGACCTGTTTAACTATAAATTCCTCAATCTAAAATTCCTGGGATGAGCAGAAAAGGTTTTGGTAACAATTGAACAACCGGAGATAGTAGGTTTTTTAAAAAAATCTTCTAAATATTACTTTTTGAAAATTTTTGATATTACCCAAGGAGCACAAATTAGTTTGATATTAGTTCTATTAAGTTTAAAAAACTTTTCTTAAAACTTTTTAACTTGCATTATACATCTTATGCAACGAAAATTTACTCTTTTTTGCATGGACTACAATATGTTGGTTTTATGAAAGCTAATTGATAGAGACATATTTACTAATAAAACTATAATATGGGTTACTATTAAAACTATAATACAGATTTCTCAGCAAACTACTTTTTCTACCGTAAATTTATATTTTACCATATCACGAGTCGTATAACTAGTCTAAGCATGACTATGTTGTATGTATTGTACATATTATATGTACAAAGACTTGTAATGTCTTCTGCAACTTTTTGGATTTAAAATCATCTTTATAAAGATAATATTAAAATTTAGTTTTCACATATCTGTAGTAGTCATTTTATAAACAAATTTATTTTTACTGTGAAATATTATATTGTACTTGGAAAAAAATCAAGGGACATTATAATATTCTAAAATAAATAAAAAGAAAATTTATTAAATATTTATGACAAATTGATTTTTGTAATTTTTTTAAATCATTTGATATTATAATGAATAAAGTATATTATAATAAACCATATAGAAGAATGATTACTTGCAGAATATTAATTTAAAAACACAATAAAATTAATTTATACTAAATTTTCCAAAATGGCTTCTAAACCAGATTTTGTTTAAATGCATAAATATGGCCGTATATGTTATAATTCGATATTTCAGTTATAATAAATTCCTAAGAACTACTTTAAATCAGTTTTTTAGTTGATGCATTAATTTACTGAGAAACTATACTCACACTTTCTTCTGTTTATAATACTCGTAAAACTGTTATTTAAAAGTTTTAAATAAATTTATAAAACTTTTATAAAACAGTAAACTAACTAATATGGGTACTAATTTTGAAGAACAAAGTTCTACATCTGATACATTTAATTTTTTTATTATATCTTCTATAAATTTAGAGATAAAGACGCTATAATATTAGTGGAGTGCCGTAAGGTTTATACCTCGAAACGGATTGTTGTAAAACTTTTTGGAAAGTGTTTTTAACACTAAATACTAAAATGTTTACCCATTTATTTTTGTCGATCTCAATTTTTTAATTATTAAAATAAATAATTATTATTTTTTTGGAGTTTTCATTAATTTTCTGTTAAATCTTTAATTTTTTTTTGCGATTAAAGTTAGATTGTACATAGGATAACTAATACATACCTGTCCTTGAGGCTGTTATTGGCTTCCTCAAGCAAAATAAAAGTGGATGATGATATCATTCCAATTGACCCACTACTTTTATTTTAACGTATTTGCGTTTTAAAAAAATCAGACGTAGAACTAAAAACCTGTATGACTTTTGAATTAGCCTCTTATCCTCTGGCTCTTTTTGAAGATGCCGAAATGCGCAAAACAAAAAAATCTACATTATATGACCTATTCCCAGAAATGACGATGAATGTGAACGATGTACAAAAATTTTCCTACGTAATTGATGGAGGGATGTTACTACACCGTTGCAAACGGCAATTGGATGAATATTTTGGCACTATTTGTGAACACTTCTTAAGATATTTACGTAACAATTACGGACACAACATTTATGTAGTATTTGATGGTTACCAAAAAAACAGCACAAAATCGATCGAAAAAACTCGTCGCTCTAGAAGAAATGCATGTAATGACATCATATTAGACAAAAACATGCCACTCAAAATAGGACAAGAGAAATTTTTAGCGAATGCCATAGATATGCTACGAAACACACTTGCAGAAAATCAAGCGGAAGCTTATGCCGATAGATTAATAATTTAAACAGCAATTAATTTACAATCCGAAAATATTGTTGTAGTTTCCGAGGATGTGGATATTCTAGTTTTACTGACTGCGTTCTCCCCAACAAATCGAGAAATTTACTTTCAAAAACCAGCAAAAGGCAAAATTCTACAAAAATTGTACTCATCTAAAAGTTTGGAAACAGTATTACCAAAGTGTAAACAGCATATCATTTTTTACATCCTTTTACTGGGTGTGATACGACGTCGGCATTTCCTACGGGGAAAAAATGTTTTTTTTTTTTTTAAATCGAGAAACGGTCGGTCTTACAAAATGCTGCAACAGTTTTTGAAAATGAATGTAAAGACGCCAATGACATTTTTAACGCTGGTGTTACATGTACGCTTGCTTTATACGCTGCCCCCAAAAAATAAAAGATCTAAATACATTAAGGTACAACTCTTTCGTAAAAACAACCGATAAAAATAGATGCGTTAAATTACCATCTTTGGTACCTACTGCAGACGCCGCTTTTGGACACTTCAAAAGAGTATACCTTCAAATTCAAATATGTCTCGGAAGGGACATATTATCAGAAGAATGGGGTTGGAAATATGAAAGCGGAATACTGATACCGGAAACAATGTGGAGCATCTTGTGGGTGCATGAAAAGAAAATTGAATTGCAGTGTACCTTGCTTAGAATAAAATGGCAACAGTTGCACTAATCCATCACCTATCATCCAAATTGATGAGGTTGATGACGACGATAATGTAGATAATTGACTGAAAATTTTTCAATTTTTATATAATACAATGACATAAGAAATATTTTTTTTACTAAAAATCTCGTCTTTTTTATTAATGCAGTATATTTTACCTCCTTTTGTATCTTCGGTCCGATATATATACGATTTTAAATAACTCGCCTTAGTATAATTTTTTTATGTAATTTTTTTTTTTTTTGCTAAAATATTATAAATACATTTTAAAGTTACTATAAAAATATAATTTATTGTATATAAAACAGAAATCTTTACTATAAAATTTTTTTATTCATATTTTTCTCATTCTTCAATTAATTGTTGTTAAAAATTGTTGTAATTGAGATCGGCAAATTTTGGTACGTAAACTTTTTTATTTAAACTTTTAACAATGTAATAGAAAAGGTTTTACGAAAATCCATTCAGTTGAACCGGGTTCCGAGATTTTTACATTTTTTTGTCTTACGGCACTCCACTATATATAGAATATCGGGATATAATAAGTCGAGTAGGCGAAACTACACTAAGGAAACCAGTTGACAAATTCAAATGTCTATAACATACGAACCCTGCGCCAAAAGAATTCGAGTACATCTATTTATTATAATTTTACATATAAAAGGAAATTGTTTACACTTAATTATTATTCCTAAACTTTTATGTTATCAGAGTTAATTAATTGGATACATAAAATGCGCTATCATAATTAATAAATGTGTAGCTACCTTGTAAAGAGAAGGGATGTAGGCGAATTCTTTTGAGGCAGGGCTCGTAGTATGTAAATGACAGATATCAATGTCAGTGTCAAAAATCAACAGTTTTAGTGACATTCTGAAAGCTTTTTCTGGGAAGTACATTTAGTCTTTCTTATTATTTTATTAATTAAATATTTGAAATTATAGGTAAAATATATATATCCATCAGAAATACCGCCAATCTGGTTAATGAATTGGAAGAATCTCTGATATTTACTAACTTCCGCATACAATGTATAATAGATATAATTAGAATTTTTCGTGTGCAGAAGACATGTTAAATAAAATAAAAAACAATATTTGGTTTTGTTATAAAACGACGTTTCGATAGCGAAGTGCCATACAATACTTATATAGCCTTATATGGAAATGGCGAGAGGTCTTCTGCTGGCCACAACAGATTTTTTATTTTATTTCGGTGTCTTGTTCCATTTTCTACGATAAGTGACTATTATGAATGTAAAATAATTTATATGCTTCTCCAAATGATTATTTATGTATATTTTTTTGCATTTTTCTAGTTACTTACTTACTTAATCCTGCACCTTTCTACCCTCACGGGTGTAAGGCATTCCCCCGGCCTGGGGGGGAGGGGGTTGAGTTCTGATTCGTTGGTCTTCTCCATATTTCTTTCCACTCTGCTCTATCTTGTGTTGCTGTCTTCGTTTCTTCTCAAGTTAGACCTCTTCTTTGCGCTGCCTCCTTTACTTCTTCCAGCCACGTTCTTCTTGGTCGTCCTCGTGGTTTCTTTCTTCCAATTTTTGCTTCAAACACTTTTTTAACTATTCTCTCCTCTCCCATCCTTTCTACATGCCCATACCATCTCATCTGTCCTTCTGCTATCTTATCTTCTATTGCTTTTACTTTTAAGTTTTGTCTGTAGGTTGTGTTTTCAATTCTGTCCAGTCTTGTTTTCCCCTCTATTTTTCTCAAGAATCTCATTTCGGTAGCCGTAATTTTTTCTTTTTGTCTTTGCGTTAATGTCCATGTTTCAGCTCCGTGTATGAGTATAGGCGTCACTACTTTTTTAAATATTTGTACTCTGGTCTCTTTCGGTATTTCTTTCTTTCCTAAGAAGCTGTGTTTGATGCTATTAAATATTTTGCCTCCTGTAGTTCTTCTTTCTTTTATTTCTTCATCAAATCTTCCATCTTCTGAGATCATTGCCCCCAGGTATTTAAATTTTTGGACTTGCTGTAGATTTTCATTTTTTAGTTGTATCGTGTGGTGTTGTTCATTTCTTCCTAGTATCATGGTTTTCGTTTTTTCTTTATTGATCTTCATTTTTAATTTTTGTAGCGCTTTATCATATATTTCTATATTCCTTATTAAGGTTTTTTCGTCTTCTGCTATGATGACCATGTCATCTGCATAGCATAATTCTGCTATTTCCACTCTTCTCAATTTCCAATTTCCTATGTAGTATTTCTTTACTTCTTTCTTTGTCTCTTTTATTCCTTCGTCAAGAATTAGCGTAAACAGAAGCGGGCTCAAAATGCATCCTTGCCTTACTCCGGCTGTAGTTTCAAATGTATTGGAGGTCTCTTGTTTCACTCTTACATAGCTCTTAGTGTTTGAATATAGGCTCTGAATTCCTGTTATTAACGTATTTGATATTCCCCTTTTTCTTAGCGTTTTCCATATGTCTTCTCTATTGATTCTATCAAACGCTTTCTCTAGATCAATGAAGCACACATGTACGTTTCTCCCTTCTTTTATTGCCTTTTCCCCTATTTGTCTTAGTATGAATATCGCATCATTTACTCCTCTATTTGGTCTAAAACCAAATTGAGTTTCCTCTAACGATTCTTCCAGCTCTATTCTTAGTCTACTCTCCAGGATTCTTGCATATATTTTGGCCACTGTGCTTATTAGGGTAATTCCTCTATAGTTCCGGCACTCTCTGCTATCTCCTTTTTTAAATATTGGTGTTATGATACCTATTTGCCATTCTGCTGGTGTTATTCCTTTTAGCGCTTCATTCATTATGTCTTTAAGTTCCTGTAGTGCTGATTCGGGTAGTGCTTTCAGCATGTCTGCTGTTATTTTGTCATGTCCGGGAGCTTTTCCTCTTTCGGTTTTTCTTATTGCTTCTATTATTTCTTTCAAGCTTATTTCTTCTTCTTGTGTTATTTCTGTTTCCTTTGTTCGTGTGCGATGGCTTTCTTGTTGTTCTTCATCTTTAGTATCATTTCCCTCTAGTAATTCTATGAAATACTGTCTCCATCTGTTCATTATTCTGTCTTCTTCTGCTATCGTCTTTCCTTCCTTATCTTTAATGTTCGTAATTGTTGCTGTCTTCTTTTGTCTTATATTTTTAAGTGTTCCAAAAAATAATTTCTGGTTTTCATTGTATGCGTTTTTCATTTTTTCACCAAATTCTCTCCATGCTTTTTCTTTTCCTTCCTTTATTACTCTTTTTACTTTTTTCCTTTGTTCTTTATATTTTTCATAGTCAATAGGTTCTTTCGTTTGTAGATATTTATTCCACTTGTTCTTTTTTTCTTTCACTGTAACTTTTACCCTTTCCGACCACCATCTAGTTTTGTTTGTGTTTCTGTTCACTATTCTAGTCGTGCCGCAGCTTTTTTCTGCTGCCTCTAGCACTGTCTTTTTGAAGTTCTTCCATTTCTTTTCTATGTTTCCTTCTTTTTCTTTTGCTTTTTTCTTAAACTCTTCGTTGACGTTCTTTTGAAATTTTTCTTCTATCTCTTGTCTTCTAAGTTCATGGCATTTTATTTTCTTATTTACTATCTTTCTTTTGGTTTCGTTTTTTGTGATTACTTCTTGCTTTAGTATCATTGTTACAAGGAAATGGTCGCTTCCAATCTCTGGTCCTCTTTTTACTTTTATGTCTTTTACTCTATTCCAGCTGTCTTTGTTAATTAGGAAATAATCTATAATCGATTTTTCATTTCTGCTTATAACTTGTCTTGTTATTTTATGTATTTCTTTGTGCTTGAAGTGTGTATTTCCGATTTTGAACTCATTCTCTAGGCAAAACTCTATTATTCTTTTCCCGTTTGTATTCGTCACATTCTCTCCATTCCTTCCTAAGCACCACTCTATTCCATCATTCTTATTTCCTACCCTCCCGTTAAGGTCTCCCATTATTATTACTCTCTTTTCACTTCTGTCTACTATTTCTTGTAGTTCTTTAAAGAAGTTATCTTTTTCTTCTTTTCTTGCGTCCTCGTTCGGTCCATAGCCCACAATTAGCGTGTATTCTTCGTTTTCGTCTCCTTCCTTAACATTTATTGATAGTAATCTTTCATTCAATAGGTTTTCTTTCGAAACATATTTCATCTTATCCTCTTTAATTAAAATTGCCACCCCTGCCTTGGCGTTTTCTTTTTCCGATGCTCCTACCCAGTACATCCAATATCCATTTTGTGTCTTTGTGATTCCTTTGCCTTTCCTCTTTGTTTCTGTTATACCCACGTAATCCATATTCATTTTTGCCAGTTCTTCTGTTAATTCATATTCTTTTCCTGTTAAACTTTTTACATTCCATGTTCCAAATTTTATTATTTTCCCTGGTTTATTTACTCTATTTTTTATTTTGCCCATCCCGTACTTAATTATATGTGTTTTGTTGTTCCTTATCGTATCCTTTTCCTTTGCTTGCGACGTCTTTCCTTTTTGTTGCAATTTTCCTCGTTTTTCCCTTAGTTTTTTGACGCAGTACCTCCTTCTTCTTTGACCTCTATCAGCTTCTTTTCCGTTTTGTCCCATTTCCATTCCTTTCCATTTATTGTTATTTTCTGATAGCCTATCTTCAATATATCTCCTGCCTTTTTATTTTTCTCTGCTAACATTTTTATTTCCTTTTGTATTTCGCGCTCGTTTCTTGTTAGTTCGTTGTTTATGAAGATTTTGCCCTTTAAGGTTCTTAGTTTCTTTTTATTCGCCATTACTTTTTGTTTATCTTGAAAATTTTCCATTTGTACCTTACATGTCTTCTCTCCTATCTTTATTGTTTCCTTCACTTGTACATTAACTCTAATTTTCTTGTGTATGAAGTCTTCCACGGTGTTTTTTAGGTCTTTTCTGCTGATTGAGTCTGTTCTTAGCCCTACAATCATGAAATTATTTTTGATTTTTTCTTTCTCTAATCTCTCGATTCTCTCTTTCATGTCGTTCAATTCTTTTTTGATCTCTATGTTTTCTTCCTTCATCTGTTCATTTATCTGTTTCATTCGTAGTAGTTCTTCTTTATATTTTTTCTGATCCTGTTTTATCTCTTTTGTATCGTTCTTTATTTGTAATATAATTTTCATTAAATCTCTTAATTCTATTTTATCACTTCCTTCTTTGTTACTTTTGTCCGGTGTTCTCATAGTCTTTTTACTTCGTTTTGTTATATCTTGTCCATCTATACTTTCTCTCTTTCTTTTACTGTCATCCGACGTGTGATCATCTCTATCCGATGACATATTTGCACAACTTTCCTGAGTACGGGCCTGACTAAAATTTTTATCTTGGTATGCAGTTCTAGCTTATCCGCCACTACTCTACTCTTGCTTACCGCGTCCTTGGCTACTGTCTCACCACTGTATACACTTTTTTACTCTAAATTTAGAGCTTCTAGACACTTCTCACTTCACTTTCTTTACTCACAACACTACCTTGTTTCACTAGAGTTTATTTATTTCATATGGTTCGCGAATTAAAGCGTGATATCTATCGTTTAAACGAATTTGACTATCGCCGCACGTTCGCCACAACCGTATTCACTGCCTTTCACAACTCAACTAATTATGAGGACATACAAACGTGACCCGCACTCAAAGGAGTATGTAAAGCACGATCCGGATAAAATTAAAAAAGGAACTGACGCTATAAAAGGAGGTATGAGTTACCGAAATGCTCAAAAAAATTTAAAATTCCGAAATTCCGTA
The DNA here is from genome assembly GCA_943142095.1 of Ophonus ardosiacus. Lineage (NCBI taxonomy): Eukaryota > Metazoa > Arthropoda > Insecta > Coleoptera > Carabidae > Ophonus > Ophonus ardosiacus. The sequence continues at coordinate 38,835,639 of OW964837.1, forward strand.
TGATCTACGTGTACTTGTAAAAAGTTATCTAGATAAACGTGGAGTTCAAGTAGAAAAATTTATAACAATCTTCCGGGTATCGATTTTGCTAAGTCATTTCTTAAAAGACACAGTGTCAAGTTAACTGAACGTCTGTGTCAAAATATTAAGCGCTCACGGGCTGGTGTATCACCGCAAGAAATTCAGGAGTTTTACAATAGAATAGAGACTACGTTGGACGGGGTTCTACCTAGTCATATAATGAATTATGACGAAACAAATCTATCTGATGACACGTTGCAGAATAATTTGAAAGCGTGGTTGCAAATATCCGGCAAGGATTATGAACCATAGTAAGTCGAATACGTCAATAATGTATGCAGCAACTGGCGATGGTAAAATTTTGCCTTCATACGTAGTTTATAAATCAACTCATCTATGTACTACTTGGACAGAAGGAAGGCCTCCTGATTGCAGATATAATAGAAGTGCCAGTGGATGGTTTGATGCCACTTGTTTTAAAGACTGGATTGCCACGGTGGCAATTCCTTATTTAAAAAAATTAGAAGGCTGGAAGATACTTATAGGAGATAATCTATCTTCGCACCTTACATTAGATGGAATAAAAATGTATGAAGAACACCAAATAAAATTCGTTTTTCTTCCAGCCAACTCCACTCATTTGACACAGACGTTGGACGTTTCTTTTCTTAGACCATTAAAAACCGCATGGCGAAAAATTTTGGTAGAGTACAAAAATGGTCCTGGTAGAAAACTACCCGGCATTCCAAACGATTTATTTCCCCGAGTTTTGCTTAAATTAGAAATAGCTATTAGTGTTAATCAAGAAAACAATATCAAATTTGGATTTTTAAAATGTGGCATCATTCCTGTAAATACACAAAAATATTGGAACGCTTACCTCGACAAGAAGAAACGCAACAAGTTGAACCAATAGAAAATGAGCTAAACGAATCATTAGTTACACTGTTGCAAAGTATGCGTTATTCTGATGCCGCCAAGAAACGTGTACCAAAGAAACGTTTAAGTATCGCTCCAGGACAGAGTGTAACTTCTTCTAGTTTAAAAAATACATCTGAATCTTCATCTGAAGAAGAAGATACTGACTCATGTGATGATACTAACAATGACGACTTAACAAATAATGTGCCTTCAGAAGCTATTGAAACCAAAACTGATTCTGACGATAGTTCAAGTAAAAATGAAACCAATAAGACTAATATTTTAAGACCAAAGGAAAACAATAAGACTGAAAATAATCTACCAGTATCATATATTGGAACAAATTTAAATGGAGTTTATCACCAGATAACAACTAAAGTAGAAGACTGGGTAGTTGTCGATTTTAAATATTTACATTTTAGGTCGTGTGGAAGGAAAAACACTCTTTTTATTGGAAAAGTAATTTCAAAAAATACAGAAAATTTTACTGGAAAATTTGTAAAATGAAAGCCTACTACAATTAATAAAGGTTCAATTTTTGTATGGCCTGATTTAGAAGATATTTTTTCCAGAGGAAACAATAATTGGAATAGTACACCCACCAAGCGTACAACGAAGAGGTGAAATAAAATTTCAACTGAATTTTAATAATTGGTAAATGCGATATATGTATATACTGTTCTTTAGAATGTTATTTTTTTATGTTTATATAAGTTATATTTAATATATTTATAAGAATAAACTTTAATTTTGTTATATATTATAGCTATTTATAATAAAAAAAGAAGTTTAATAAATATAAACGTTCTTTTGTAGTTTTCTTGTATTTCTAGACAAATAAGGCAGAATTTAAAAAATCTGTGGTGGCCAGCACAAAACCTTCCATCAATTCGATGTATTTTGTACAAATCCCATACCAAAAGGTCCTTGGAACAGATTCCATATAATATCATGTAAAATCAAACACGAACACATACTATTTCTATTCTATAAATCCAATAAAATTATAACATAAACATACACTAAGTAAAATGCACTTGATACTTCTTCTTATTCTTCAGCTTCCCCTATTTTATTAAAGGTAGCTGTTTCCTCTTTTCTTCCACTCATTCTTGTCCAACACATCTTCATGACACAGGCATTCCTTTCAGTCATCTGCGATACAGTCCTTCCATCTTCTCTTTGGCCTTTCTCTGCGTGTCTCTGTGACCCTACACTTTCCATATTTGGTTTTGCACTTGCGACTGACATCTGTCAATTAGAATTTTTTTTAATATATCAGCATCAGCTGTTTCCATGATAAATAGCAAAGCTGACTAATTTTTGAAAATTAATTTCTTTATAATGCTTTAAATCTACATCTAGTGAATATGAAGGAAAATATATAATCAAACTGTATAGAGAAGAATATTTTCTTTAATATGTATAATAACAAAATGTCAAAAAACAATATTTAACTACGTTTTTTTTTAAGAAAAACTGTTAAAAACTACAAATAAGGGTACTTCCGGTGGATCAATTATAACCAAAATCTAATCAACTCTTCATATGGATGTACAGAAGAGGAATACGAAAGAATTATAATTTTTAGAATTGTAGTATTGGAGTTATCGTCGGAGAAAAATTTGTCACACACGGACATACATACACACACACGGACACACACACACACACACATACATACAGACATCATCTTAAAAATAGTAAATTCGTATTGTAGGGAACCTAAAACGTGCTTATTCATTAAGAACTCACCACCGATTTTTTTGACCAAAGACAATACCTTCCTTACCTAAAGGTGACGGAAGGTAAAAAGCCAACAGGTATAATTGCAATCTATGATCTTTTAAAAATATAATTCTTGTCTTTGAAGCATTGAAATACAAATACTCACCGCTTTACGTTTTTATCCTAAAAGCTTATATCAAGAAGATAATGGTAAGTTATTTTTTAGTTTTTTTTTTCACTTTTTGGTTATAGATATATTTACAAAACTATCTAGAAATATAAATAACAGTAATAATAATAATAATAATAATAATAATAATAATTCCAGATGATTTACATAGTTTAAGCCAACCTACTGTTAGTAGGATTATTAAAAAAAGTGTCTGAGGTGTTAGCTGGAAAATAAAAGACTTCGTTCATTTACCACGAGACACAAATCTTGCAAAAAGAGATTTTTATGGAATTGCTTGTTTTCCTTCTGTAATTGGTTGTGTGGATTGTTACCACATTAAAATTCGCAATCCTGATAAAGAAGGCCACTTTTGTACTGCAACAGGAGGGGCTGATATTCTTTAATCATACAGGTTGTAGCTGACGCCAAATGCCGAATTTTAAATCTCGAAGCTCGATGGCGGGGAAGTACCCACAATGCTAGTCTTGCCAGGATATTTGAAGTAAGTTGTAAATTTACATCGTTCCCGCGTAATTCAACCCTGAATTTGATACAAACTTGAATACATTGTATACTGCATGTATTTTGTAGCACGGCGAAATAAACGGTGTTTTATTAGGAGATGGGGGTTATCCATGCTCTTCTTATTTACTAACACCGTTGTTGAATCCGCAAACACCTTCAGGGCAAAGATATAATAGAGCTCATATTAGAACTAGGTGTACTGTCGAACGATGTTTTGGGCACGGGAAAGCTGTTTTTCGTGCACTTAAGAACGTGCTGTTAATATCTTTGGATACTGCCAAAGCTGCTATTGCTGCAATGGCAGTGTTACATAACAAGAAAAGCTATGGACGGTGGTAAATCGATAAAACTAATATTTAAACAGATATATTTAATATTTTAAAGTTTTGTAAAACAGACGACGAAAGCTCTAAGGAAAGCGATGATGATTATGAACCAGCACTTCAATCGCAGCAGAATATGCAGCAGACACGTGTCCGAGGAAATATATTTCGAGATAAATTTTATACGTCGTATTTTATTCAAATATAAAACAGAAAAGTATAAAATATGTACCACTAATTTATTTATAGTACTAAATTATTATTATTTAGTGGCCACTTCTGCCTCTGACAAAAATGTGTTATTCCATTTATGATCCTGGTATCGTAGAATTTTACTTTCAGTGTCGGTCGTGAAATAATAATAAAATAAATAAATAAAAATTACTCTTATTGTCTAATAAATTAATTTCTTTAATTATTTTTTGTTTTGTTAATTCTAAAATTTCTAATTCTAATTTAGTTTTTTCTCTAAAAAATTATGCTCTTTATCTAAATTTTTCATTTTGGCTTCATACTTTTATCTCCAAATTCAATAATTTTTCTTTATGCGAAGACATTTTCAGTTTTCTAATTCTATTTTTCTCTGAAATTATATCATTATATCAGTCGTACTGACTTGTGTCCTCAACAAAATCTAATGGACATATTTCAGTAATATGCCAGACTTGCGGGTCTGAAATTCTGGTAGGAGAACCTCCTCCGGTCTGTTTTAAGCTTCTTTGGTATTGCCTAATATATATATATATATATATATATATATATATATATATATATATATATATATAACGTTATTTATTATCCTTCTCCATTGCTCCTTCATTCATTCTGACTATACTTCTTTCATGGCCTTTCGTTCTCATTTCTTCTTCTATTTCAAGCCATGTATTTTCCCTCTTCTTCATTAATTTAACATCATTTCCCTTATTTTCTAATATGTCCTTCTTCCTTACACATTCTATAAAAATCATTTTTTCTTCTTGTGGCCAGTTTTCTGACCTCTCTCTCTCTCTTTGTATCCATCTAAATAAAATGAATAATAAGTAAATTAGTTATGTATTTTAATCATATTTCATTTAGAAAGAATATAATTATAATATACTTGCCATTCAGGAGATAAATTCAGTGCAATATGCAATTTCACGTATTATTGAAAGCAGCTGACACATGCAATTGACGTTTAGTCACTCCAACTTGTGTTGCCAGACTTCACTGTACTAAAAAAGTCGACTATTCTGTCGGGCTTAGTCGGGCAGCTTAAAACAAGAAACCGAAAGTTGGCGACTAGCTAGTAACCCTTAGTCGTATAATTTAGTCGCGAGCTCAGAATACCAGCTGTAGTCTAGTTTGCTTGCCGCAAACGAGATTGTAGAACGGTTTTGATTCCTGTTGTTTCTAAATCTTGTTCTTCCAGTTCTCGTAAATCCAGTACTTTTACTCTTTCAGTTATTTGGCTGAAGTGCAAAAATCAAAGAATTATTAATGATTAAATTAAAGGTTTATTAGACAGGAAGTAGTTAAGAACATTGATAATTAAATACTACAAATAAACTAATATTAATACAACAGAACGATTATCTATCTAAACAATATTTGTCTTACTACAGTTATTTATTTTACCACTATTTATTAATACAACTATTTATATATATATATATATATATATATATATATATATATATATATATATATATATATATATCTTTCCTTGTTTATTTATATCAGTATTTATTTCAACATACGAACCGACTCATCGGCCTTCACGATATCTACTTATAGCACCGACTTTCCTTATCGGACTGAATTTCTGTTTTCTTTTATAACGGACTTCTTCCTTTCAGACTGTATCTTCTTCATACGGTCTCCTCTTCAGACTGTATCCTCTTTAGACTGTCTCCTCTTCAGACTGTCTTCTCTTCAGACAGTCTCTTCTTCAGGAGGTTTCCTCTTCTGAACTGCCTTCTCTCAGATGCGACTAACTGCCGATCGTAGCTATTTTTCCATTTGCTGACCATTTTCCATTTTACGATCGCCTGCCCAATTGGCGACCAGGTTTCTACTGTACGAAGCATTTTGGTCTTTGTTTTGGAAAATATGAGAAGTTCTACATTCAGTCTACTACAACTGTGTAAGATGCGGTGTTAGCTCTGCCAGTTTTTGCGGATAGTTTTTTCCCTTGACACAAAGTGGGAACGACTCTGAAAAAGATACGTACTCGCCATCTTAGTCAATGCAGGGCGACGCATCAGGTTTAGACATCATACATCTCCCTAGTGATTTGTTTGGTCCACAACACTAGTTACTGTATTTGTTTGTTATGATGGCACACATAACGACGTGTAATTACTACAATAAATACATTGGAGTTATACTCTTTTGAAAGGAACCTACATAGTTTCACTCCTATTGTCCTCTCTCTCTCTATCTCTCCCTTTCTTGACAGCCACTTCGAATTTCGATCATTTTGGGGTTACGTTCTTTAATCTTTACATTTTGTAAACACACTGCGTATTTTTTTAAATAATGTATGTATATAAAAAATATTATAATAATGTAAGGTCTAATTACAAGAACAGATTTGTTTGTTATAAAAATTCTTATATACAAGAAATAATAAAACATAATAAACTTCCTTTAGCGGAAGAACTAAGGACCTGCACACATATTCGTCGCCCTTGGGCCCCTGCATTTATTAATTCGGCCCTATATTCACGGAGTGTAATATTTGTATTTAAACAAAATGACTAAGGTAACAGGTAACAAAACAAAGTTTCTCAGTCTTACCTGGTATCTTTCCAACTGTTGGATTACATTTTCCGTCTATTACTTCAAACAGACTTTTTCTCAGGCGTTGAGTTTTACTGGCTTATTTTCCATTTGATTCGATTCTTGCCCGTCTTTTTCTTTAATATGCTGACTAGTGATTCATTTTTCTTTTCCATTTCTGGGACCTGTGATTTCTCCAGCACATCCTTGTACATTTTTAAATGTGATGCTAAGAAAATTAATGTATTTTCTGATGCACTTCCGTGTTCCGAGTCAATATTTTACTTATAAGCAATAAGCCTTTAAGAATAAATTATAATAAAGTACTGCAGAATTATAGCAGTAATGAAAAACTTGCTCGAGTGTAAATTGTAATAAAGTACTGCAGAACTAGAACAGTGAAATACAATTTGTTCGAGTGTGTCAATATTGAAAATTAAAGTATAAACAGAAATAGAAGCAAATGCTTCAAAAAGATACGAGTAAAATGTTAAAATATATAGCAAAAATTTATCATCCAAGTTAGAGAAAATACAAGTGCTTGCATCTTCTACTTGTGAGCAAATGCTTTTGATTTAAGTTCATTCTTATCATGCAAATGCTTATTATTATTATTATTATTATTATTATTATTATTATTATTATTAATATTCATATGGCCTATTGCTCGTATTCTTACTAACTAAGGAATTAATTGCCTACACTATGTGCACTTAACGAAATTTCATCCCTGTGCATAGTGCTTTCAAATCTTAAATTAAATAAGAAAATGATAGCTAACGTTTTATAAAAATTCAGGTAAGTCAAATAAATTCAATTTGAATTGTTTAATAGTACTGTCTTATTACGAACATTGACAATTTTTATTTACCCAAACTACCCCTAATTTTAAAAAAAGAATGCATTTAAATAATGAAAAATAAAAAAATAAGTTCTTTTAAATTTTAATTTTTTTGAAATTTAAGTATACGATGATGTAGAAATTACATTTTTAAAAAGTTGCCGATTATTAATTTATATTATTGTAAATAAAAACGCTCTTTATGAAACTGTTTTCACAGATTATAGAAATTCGATTCTATTGTCAAGATATAGATTGGTAAAGAAGCAGTACTTTTTAAAGAAATAAATAAATATATCATCGCGGCATATTACCCATTTCTGAGTGTGCCACAGGGGTCACTTTTGTACCATTTAAAATTTGAAATATTTGGCGTCTGTCGGGATCGAACCCGGTTCCCCAGGTTCGCGGCCAGAAAGAAAATAAAGAAAATATCAAAAAACTTTAATCATGGAGCAGTTTTCTTTTATTGTTTCATATTTAAAGTTTTCTTCTGTATACAAAAGGAAAAAAATACAGCATTCCATTTAAAATAAGAAAGCTGGTTGCTACTTACCGTTAAACCGGAAGTGCTACTGATTTGAAAATATTTTAGTTGCAAACGGCATGTCAGAAAAACTTTAGATTCACTGTGATTCACAAAGATGTCTATTCAAGGTCACTTGTTCGAAAAAAGAATACTCAGCACTTTATATAGCAGTAACTTAGCAACATTTTGTATTAGAAAGAGAAAGACTATTTGACATGTGTCAATTAATGATGTATGACAGATATACGTAAATGGTGACATTACTTTTATCACAATAAAAGTAAGAATGACGTACATCGTAAATTTACAAATACGTAATTACCTACTATATCTATAGTTTTGTTTTATACAAAAACATTGGCGAAAAAGATATTATAACGAGAAAATCATTATTTTTAAGGAACCTGCATTTTCAAATAAATTACATTTATTATATCATTTAAAATATATCCATGAATATTTTATATTTCTACACCATGGGTACGAAATGCAGTGAAGTTAAATAGTCATCTTTCGTAAACCAATCCAAACTATACAAAATATTGTAATATAATAAGCGTTAGAAAGTGATTTAAATCTATAAAACGATTTTTTTTTACCTCCCGCTACCCTTGGTAAGGGAGGTATAGGGATCGTGCTAAAAATCACGTATCGAGATTTTAGTAAATGACCACGTTTTAAGGTCCCTAGAATCCAATTTCAACATTTTCACGATGATGTCTGTATGTGTGTATGTGTGTGTGTATGTATGTATGTGTGTATGTATGTATGTATGTGTGTGTGTGTGTATGTGTAGGGATTTTGTCTTCGCTCTATGGCACTTTACCTGAAGCTCATAATGGTTTTTCTTTAAAAAATATCATTAAATGCCATTTTTTCGCATTTTATGTCTTATGAAAATTAAAGATTATTGAATTTTCTACAGAAATACATTAATACTTTTTCTATATATTTTGCAGATAAATTTAAAAATAATTTATTTTATTAGTCCCGAAGCCTAAGATAGACACAATTCTTTTGTTACACAGTTGTATTTCAAATGAATGTAACTTACAGTAAATGTCACTGTCAAAAAATTAATCACTTCAAATTAATAATAGTGACATTTTAAAAAGAAAATAGTAAATAAATCAATAGTTTTATGCAATGGAACAGTTTGCAGCGTTAGCAAATACGTATTTAAATTAATAAAAATGGATAGGAAAGTGTGGCGAAGGAAGATTGTTGCGTAACTATTATTGTGGTCCGGATGGGGTTATTCGCTACCGAAAATCGGTCACTTTAAAATGTTCTTATGTATGAATGCTATGATGATTGTGGACAAGGCGAAAGAAGAATGTTGTTAAAGAGTGAAGTGAGTCAGCTGAGCTCTTACTCTTATCCCTTTTCTTATTGTTACTATTGTTTCCGGGTATTTGCTAATCCCCTAAGTGGGAATCGCGTGATTTTATGTACGTACGTATGTATGTATGTATGTATGTAAAAATTAAATAGCGGGAGGTTTTGTGTTGGCCACATCAGATTTTTTCTTTGTAAAATCGAAACTATTCATTTTAAGTGCTATATATATATATATATATATATAGCATAAATTATCGAGAATTTAATTCTCGTTCTCTTAAATTAACTTTTTTTCAGTAGAATGCAATGCAAACGTGATAACAAAAAAAATTTTTTGACGCCATCTTGCCACCGGCAATATTACGAGGTTGCAAAATGAGTATGTTCTTAAACAGTTTACAAATCGACCAATTTGCATCAACTTCTGGCCTTATTCGCTATAAGCCCTCTTTTTTCGCTCTGGATACTTGTCAGCAATTGTAATACTCGCGTTGTAACACACAGAGAATGGGACACCCCTATTAACTTCTTTATTACTGAAAATATCTAAATGAAAATATACGTGCGTTATACTTAACATATGTAACCTCTTTTCTATGTATAAATATTAACCGGAAGTGGAGACAACTTTCTTATTTTAAATAGAACATCCTGTAAATTTTTACATTATTAATTCTACTTTAAATTATGAATAGAATAATATGCCTCAAGTTACATTTTACACCAAAATATACAAAAATGATACTTTCTAATTTTTGTGCATAGTGTGTTTAAACCTCTTTAGTGAAATAATATCCCAAGAATGTCTTCCCAAATCTTGGACTTCAATGAATTCTTTTTTAATTTACAAAAAGGGAGACAGAGCAGACCCTTTCAAATATAGAAGTATAGCCCTCATTAACTCTATCACAAAAATTCTCACTCAAGTACTGTAGAAAAGATTGCACATATGGTGTGAGGAAAATAACTAACTGAACAACAACCAAGCAGGCTTTAGAAAAGGTAGAAATGTCGTCGATAACATTTTCTCGCTTTCCATGATTTCACACCTATATTTACGATTAAAAGGACAATATAACTATGCCCTTTTTATTGATTTCCGCCGTGTATTCGATTGGGTAAACCATAACCGGTTATGGCAAAAATTGTACGACGTCGGTGTTTCTTCAAAATTTATCAGAATCCTTCAGAACTTATATAATCCAATCTTATTAACGCAGGGCGTACTTCAGGGGGAAATCCTATCTCCATTTCTCGTCTCCATTTTCATTAACGATATCTGGTCATATTTTAGAAATGCTGATGTCTGAGGTCTAGATATTGACAGTTACAGTGACGTCCTTGTACTAGCCTATGCAGATGATCTGGTCTTATTTGGAAACTCCCCTGCAGATATTAGGCGTAAAGAATATATTTTGCATCAGTACCGCACTGAAAACTTTTTAGAAGTTAATACAGCCAAAACTAAAATATTAGCTTTCCACAAGGGGCGCTCCATAACAATCGACTCTATTTTTTTATACAATGGCGTTCAATTAGAAAATGTTTCTAAATTCAATTACTTAGGTACATTTTTCTCATCGTCAGGACACAGTGGTGAATGTAACTGCTTTATATGCTGCTGAAGTCTGGGTCCCCCTGCAGTGTGAATATTCACAGTTGGATTTTTAGTACTGCAAACATATCAAATTTATATCGAACCATTCTGTAAATCTAATAATTATATATGATGGAAAATATATTATTTTTACAAACCTTAATTTCATTAGACTCAATACAATCTTTTAACACATTTTATTAATAATTTTAATGTAATTGCTTCCTGATAGTGACATTTGTTTAAATATGTCAAAATTGTTATTAAAATATTTTGTTTTTGTTTGACGCATAGGCAAAGTGATACACAATAATAAATTATTTTATAATATATTCAATGAATTTTTTACAAGAAAAACTGTTAAAAGCTTGTATAAATGATACTTCCGGTTATCCGATATACACTAAAAACTACTGAGCGCTTCCCACATTAGTGTAGAATGGGTATACAAAATTCCAAAATTTTCTGATTGATAGTATTTGAGTAATCGTGTATACACGATCCACACGGGCACACAGGCACACACACACACACACACACACACACACACCTACAGACATCATTGTAAAAATGTTAAAATCGAACTCTAGGGACATCAGAACGTGCTTATTCACTAAAATCTCCATATGCTATTTTTAGCACGATTCCTATACCTCCCTTACATAGGTAGCGGGAGGCAAAAATACAAGACTGGAAACCCCGGTGTTACTCACATCTTTTTAGTGATACGGAAGAGCATCTTATCATTATGGAGCAAAATTCTGAAGCTGTGTGCGGAAAATTTACAAAAGATTCTTTGTAATAGATTGCTAACTATGGATAATTCAGAATTGAACAAACCCGACTTTAATTGGGTAACACAGAAAAGAAAATTTTTATCTGATCTAGGATTTGCAATTATTTAGCAGAAACAGAGTATATCAAAAAACGAGATAGATAATGTTTTAGATACGGTAGCAAACAAACTAAAAGACAACGACATGGTTTTTCTAAGTCAATCTAAATTCAACCTGCACTACAAACTAAGTAAATACAATACTGATATCGAAAATTATCTTCAATTTAATTTACCCATATCAAATATACGGCCATTAATCCAAATAAGACTCTACCCTAAACGGGGATTAAAAATTTACTATAAAGGAATAAAATACGAACTTTTTGCGAACGATTTATGTACAATACGCAATGTACAAAAAGAGGTTTTCACTTCTCTGTAGAATGTCCCATTTACGACACTTTACGAATTTCTTTTGTTGGTAGTTACATCAAAAACTTAAAAGAAACAGATTTTGATGTGTTGTAATTATTTGAAATATGTTTCACCAAGTGCCTACTACCGAATCTCTAAACATTAAATAATTTCAATAAATATAGAAGCTGTCTGTTTTCAAATTATAAGATTTAACTGTTTTAAATAAAACCAGAGCAATTTTTTTTATTTAGATTTTTTTTTTTCTATTGTTTTATGCTGCTAAATTTGACTTGTGGCACAACATTGTATTCAGAATTTAACGTAGAATTAAAATGTACAGGTGTTCCATTTAAAATAAGAAAGTTGATGTCACTTCCTATTATTCCGAAAGCGAAGGTTTATAATTTATACATAAAAAAGATGCCACATATTATAAGTTTAAACATATACATTTTCAATCAAATATCTTCATAAATAAAGAAATTAATAAAGGTGTCGCTGTAGACACTCAGTATTATTAATTGGTAAAATCTGTTTCAAATACTGCAATTTAAATGAAAAAATAGTGCATAACATCCGGGGTGGGTTAAGTTGACAACGATACCAACATATCATAGTTCTATTTCAACCACTTTAAAATGGCGATCATTTATTTTTAATTTTGCTTATTAACACGTTTTTGTATCTTTCAAAATAAATGATTCGTGCCGGACTTTTGGCAATCAGCATGTATACATTGGATCTGACATAAGTACGGATGTTGGCTCTCCTGTATCCTTTAAAGAAAAACTACAGGAACAAGTAGTTCAGAATGAAATTTTACATTTAATAAGTATAATAGCTCCATTCTGAACAAATCTGTAAGTCTTACAGATATGTAAATTTTTGTCAGTTTCTTACTGATTTACAGATATGTAAAACTTGGAGATTATCAGTAGCTTGAGATGGTAATAAAAACAATTATCAATGTGACAGGTTAATACATATTCTAAGTTTACCTATATAAATTTTCAATTAGAAATCTTCATAAATAAAGGAACTAATAGGGGTGCCCCGCTCTCTGTGGGCACCGATATAATTAAGTGTTAAAATCTATTTCAAGTATTACAATTCAACTGCAAAAGTTAGTGTATTGCATCCTAGGTGGGATAAGTTTTAATACAGTCATGGGCTTATAATGTATTTCACCGAGAAGCAAAGCATCGAGATTAGATACAGCGCGAGGCTGTGATCAATCTGCCACCGAGGTGCCTACGTAAAGTTTTGTTATATTATTGTTTATTAATGTCATGGATACCAGGTACACTTTGTAGTATACGAGTATGATACCCTTACGGATATTACGAGTTATAAAGAAATTTATATTGACACTGTGATATAGCCTAAAAAGCGCAAGGATTCGTAGCCTATCTATATTGTTAATTTTATTAAAACTTTCTGATCCGTAATCGGTATAAATATTTAAAAAAAAATGTAGTTAGACAATATTATTAAATGCACCACGAATATTACTTGATGTTTATTACAGACCTCAGGCGATTTATAAACCTTCGAGCCAGAGACCCTCGCCCTAATAAACTATCGCCTTCAGCTGGCATAAACAACTTCGCAATACCCTTGGTAAATAATATACTATTATTCACAACCTTTTTTTATCAATAATTATTAAAATAACTCATTCCCGGTTTCACCATTGACGAATAAATATTTTATTCATCAGTTAAGCTATTCGTCGAATAAAATACTATATTTTTGTTTCAGTAGCGTTAGTTTGCAACTATTTGACGAATAAATCGCTGGTTAAACTATCTGGAGATTTTTGCCCAAATAAATATTTATTCAACGAATAGTTGGCATTGACGTTTAAAATATTTTTGTGTTTGATTATTTAAATATGAATAACAGGTAAGTAAATGAAGTAATTGATATATTTTAGTGGTATCTTTATATGTTTATATATCCTGTGTTAATAGAGTACTAACATCGACATCTTCATCCTCAACATCTCGCGACGAGGAAATTGTCATTCCATGACTTCAGCGACAAAGGACAATCCGGATTAGAAATGATCCATTTAATGAACTTGATGATGTAGATTTTAAAATGCATTTTCGGTTATCGAAAGAATGTGTGCAAGAAGTAATGAATTTAATTCGTCATGATTTAGAGCCGTTAAATGCTAGAAATATGCCAGTCACTACAGTGAACCAGCTTTTCATTACTTTACGTTACTATGATACGGGATCATTTCAGATTTGCACTGGTGATCATTTTAATGTATCTAAATCAACACTATGTCGCATTATTGCGAAAGTGACTAGGTCCATAGCGATGTTACGTCCGCATTATATATATGCCTCGTAGCCAAAATGAAGTAATAAAAGTTCAAAATGATTTTTATGGACTAAACTGATTTTTACGTATACTGGGTGCTGTTGATTGTACACATATACGTATATAATCTCCGGGTGGTGATATGGGAGAGTTGTATAGAAATCGTAAAGGCTGGTTTTCTGTAAATACACAGGCAGTGTGTGATGCAAAATTAAATTTTATGGATATTGTACATGATTCCATTATATTGAATGATTCTCACCTAATAGTCCAGGCAACGAAGGAAAAATAGCGGAAATAATTCATGTAGAAGCCAATTTTGGCACAGTTATAGGGGAAGGTGTCCTTAACAAAATACTAAAAGTACTGACGGGTGGGAGTGGAGCTAAGGGTGGGAGGGGTCTCTAAAGGTCCCTTTTTTCAGTTTTTTGTTAATAACTCGAAAACTGCTGCCTCTACCGAAAAAATGTTTATGTATTAGATTAATCTACATAAAATTCTCTACAGAAAAGGTTCTATATACATTTTTGCTAGAATTCATACTTAAGGAGATATAGAGAGGGAAAATGAAAAATTAAAAAAAAAAAGATTTTTATTTTTAAAAATCAAGTTTTAATGAAAAATGAACCATGCAGAGCCCACGTATTAATAACTTTACTACAAGTAATGTGTAATGGAATAATTGTTTGCGGGTAGAGGAGGGGGGGGGGGGGTACCACAATAATGTACGTCGTTGGAGATGACTATAGACAGAAGGGGAGAACTGTTGAAATGAGTTCAGGGCTCCCCGTCACTGGGTATTGGTCAAATTGGGACAATGGGGGGTTTCGGCACAATCGAATTAAAGGAAAATAGTAAAAAAAAATACGAATGTATATGCTGAATAACGAATATTAATAAAAAAATGAAATGGTATAATTAGCTCCACTTCCACCCATCAGTACTTTTAGTATTTTGTTAAGGACACCTTCCCCTATAATTGTGCCAAAATTGGCTTCTACATGAATTATTTCCGCTATTTGGCCCTTTTCGGTCTTCGTTGCCTGGACTATAAGAGCAATGCTTGAAAACAACGAATTTCCGAACATGTATTTGTTAGGAGATGGGGGTATGCATGTAAAAAAATATCTTCTGACTCCGTTACTTAATCCCCAAAGTAATGTAGAAATTTGTTACAACGCTCAAATATGTACAAGAAACGTTATTGAAAGAGTATTAAAAAGACGGTTTCCTTGTCTTTCAAGCGGCATGCGATTAAATATAAATAAAGTTATTGCAGTAATTGTCGCTACTGGAGTGTTGCGTAAAATAGCTGTAGGAATGAATGAGGATGAGCCCGATAATGATCCAGAAATTGAAATATCTGTACTTGTGTATCCAGGATTATTATTAGACCTAGTCGGAATAGGAAATGATAATCAAGCAGAAAGAACAGAATTTATAAACACGGTATTCGTATGGTAAATATTACGTTTTTAATTTCACTTAAATTAAACTTTCTTACAACACAAACCTAAACATATTAATAACACAAATTAAATTACATTTATAAACATCTAAAAATTACTGTTTTGATAGAAATTAACATTCTTTAAGTTTAAAATCTAATAATTCCTTTTGTTTAATTATTTCTAATATTTCCATTTTATTATTATGCATCTCCTTTTTCACCTCAAATAATTTCTGGGCATAAATATTTTCTTCTTTTTCTTGCAATAACCTATTTTTATGTATTGTATTAAAAAATGAATTTTTTTATAGATTTTTAAGTGTTCAAACAGTTTTAGAAGGTATGGAAGAATGTGTGCCAGCGGAACTGACCTCACAATCTACAATGTCTGCTGGAGAAGCCTCAATAGTTAATACTTCTTGGGTATCAACCAATATTTCTACTGGTTGTATTGTATCTAAAAGTTATACTAATTATATTATTATTACTACAAAAAAAAAAAAATGCAATTTATTATGTGTGATTGAAATTTGAATTGTATTTCAGTACTATGGGTTAGAGTGTGGATTTAACTGTGGTTCTAGCTTTGCAAGTATTTTGCAGTCCGTGTTCGTAAATGTTGAGACAAATGAATCACTTCCCGTCTTATATGTTTCAACCTTCATTATACAAAGTCATGTTATTATTTTTTTCAATAAGTAATATGCTATAGTAAAAGAGATTAAATACCTTATCATCATTCTTATGTTTTCTAGTTAACTTTTTCAGCAATTCATACAATAATTTCAGTTGTATGCCTGTTCTTTCACCGGTTTTCGCTGAAGAGTTTTATTTTTCAGCAACTAAATTCCAAGCTTTCGATTTTTCTTGTGATGTTACTGCATCAATTTTTTTTTTATATTTTCAATAATATGTACTTATTCTTGAACCAAATTCAACAAGTACTCCTTTTCTTCTTCAATGTAATTCTTGCATCTTTCTCTCTTCTTTATTTTCTCCTCCATTATACAGGATGTATCAGACCTCGTCTAATAAAAAAGAACAGCGTATTCCTGAGCTAATTTTGAGCAAAAAATGTCATATGAAGTTATGTCCGGAAACTTTTCGTTACAGGCCTTTAAAAGTGCACCTCATCTGACATATTTTTGTTAATACCTCTGCTACTAGTTGCAATAAAATTTTGTAACTAGACATGAAGATACTACTTATTGAGATGCATGTATACACTTTCTTTTGTTTTTGTATCTCAACCTGAGGCGTCTTATATGGGGAAGTCATGAAGGTTATCCTTCTTTTTTACCTATTAAGATTTTTTCATTTTTACATTTAACATATTACATAAAATTCAAAAATACACAAAAATATACTTTTTATAAAACTTGATAAACGCAGTAATTTTGGAGCTATTTTAACTTTTAGAAAATGTCACGTATCCAAAATATTTAGTTAACAGTTAAAAATCAATCAAATTTTCATAGAAAATAGAACAAAATAGAAAACCTACACAAAATCTGTTTATAACTATTATTTAATTACCTTATAACATTAGTATTGTTTTTTTGTTAATTAAAAAAATTGTAAAATCTTAGTGTTGGTGAATATGTAGATATGGGGTTTATTTATAGATATTGTAAAGGTAGTGATTGACGTACGTACAGGTCCAGAGAATATCGACGTGGACATGAAAGAATGAATTTGTGTGAATTTCATTGTTTCTTAATTATTACCTAATTTTTTTTGCATACTTGATTTTTTCTAAAAAAATAAATATCTCAAAAACTACTGCGTTTATCAAATTTTATCGAGAGTACTTTTTTGTGTATTTTTGTATTTTATGTAATATTTTATAGGTAAAATTGAAAAAAATGTTAATAGGTCAAAAAATAACGATGAAAAACCTTCTGGTTGAGGTACAGAAACAAAAGAAAGTGTAAACACGCATCTCAATCAGTATTCTCGTATCAAGTTTCAAAATTTTAGTGCAACTAGTATCAGAGTAATTAATAAAAATGTGCTTGTTGACGTGCACATTTAAAGGCCTGTAACTCTGTAACTAGAAGGTTCCGGACATAACGTCATATGACATTTTTTGCTCAAAATTAGCTCAGGAATGCGCTATTTTTTTTTTTTTTTTTGTTTCACGAAGTCTGATACATCCTGTATATTACGTATAAAATATTTTTAAATTCGTTGACATACGAGTATGTCAAGATGACATTAAATTGGATTTGTTACTGTGTATTCGTGCTTCATATCACAGCAACCGCCCCAGGGAAGTTATACACTCAACGCAAAATATTCTAAAGAAAATTAGTAACCTACGAATAACTGTCGATTCAACAATTTTGGTTGGTAAAATGGAATTTTGCCTATTCGATGAATAACATTTATTCGTCAAATAACTATTTGTGAATGTATTCAACAATGGTGAAACCGGGCATCAGTGGGTTACAACATTCAATTATATGTGTTAATTAGCGATTAATTAAAATGTTTTAGTCTTTAATCGCTCTCATTAACACTCCTTAGTTACATAACTATTAACAGCTCTATTAAAATTTGGTTTAGCTACTTTAATTTAGGGATCTTTGATAGCTTCGCAAGGCATCCCTATAAAGATATTTTTCACCCGTAGGGTGGGAGTGTGATCTATAATTTCCCACCCATAATATTGTTATTGCAGTAGAAATGACGTATTTTCCATCTTTTAAGAGATTAGGGCCCAGTTGCATAAAACGTTGTTAACTTTAAACACGTTGTTAATTTTGACAAGGCTTATTTTTCAATGCATACATACCCATGGTTACAGTGTGCAGTTAAACACATGGGCTAATAACGTTTTATGCAACAAGCCCTTGGAATAGACACAATAGTATAATGATTGTGAATAAAAATTTTGCACTCACTGCCTAGAAACTCATGTTTTCCGCAGCCAAGTCACAATCCGAAAGGCCATATTCCTGCACTTGTTTTAGTTCCGCGCAGTCATTCTGCAATGGATTTGCTCGAGTAGCTTAAAAGTGTTATAAAAATTATAGTTTTTTTGTACATTACAACAAGTTTAAGAACAAGATAATTGAGGAAAATTAGATGAAAGAATAAAAATTATTTAAATATGATCAGAAATTTAAAATAATATATATACAGTCTGTCCCATTTAGAACTGCCACCATTGGGATCTCGTGAACTATAAGAGATACGACGTCGGTTAAATGGAACTTTTTGTGCGCCTTTGGGATGCCATCTCAGATGTGCTTTTGTTTTTTCAAAAATTCTCATAGGGCACTAGATAAAGACCACCTCCACGCCAGCAATAAGTGCCCTTGACGTGTCGCCTGGTAAACGCCCACACCGTACAAATATGTCATCACCATTACCGAAATCTGTGTACAACGCACATTGGCACACTCAAAAATGGGTAAAATGCCGTGATGATATACAGTATGTCCCATTTAGAACTGCCACCATTGGGATCTCGAGAACTATAAGAGATACGATGTCGGTTAAATGAACTTTTTGTGCGCCTTTGGGAGGCATCGACCTTTAAACTAATGGACCAAGTGTCTCCTATTCTTTTATTGTTAGAATATTGTTCCAACATAGAAGGATAGAAATATATATTCTGTCCTTCAACAATACGGAAGTTCTCAGTTAAAGTATACTGCGCATGCGTTCGTACTCATTGTACATCTTTTTCAGTCATATGTAAACCTCTATACATCGCTCTCTGTCACTAAATAATTGTCAAAATCTACATTTGACGTTTCGTAACTGTTTGTGTATTATTTGCTTTTTTGGAGAACATTTACAATTATTTCTGTCAATATATACGTGTATGTGTAGTGAGGTGTGTATGTGACAAAATAATGGGGAAACGGTGTATTTCGAGCAGTCAACAGTACGTACGCGGTCCAGCTGTCTCATTTTATATGTAAGTTCTTATTAATTATTACTTGTCCCCTATAATATAATATTTATGTAATATATTGTATTTAAAATATATAATGAATCTAATTATGCACAAAATTAAATCTATACTCTTAGCGATTATGCACCAAGTACAACAAGTTAGGGAGAAATCAAATTTTTTATTTTGTTGCGTTTTCTTAACTTCCGTAATGTTGAAGGATAGAGATACTGTGTCTGCACCGTTATGGCGGGACAGGCGTTTTGATGGACGCTGCGTCTATTAGTTTAAAGGTCGATGTTGGGAGGTCATCTCAGATGTGCTTCTGTTTTTCCAAAAATTATCATAGGGCACTAGATAAAGCCGAAAAACTGAATATTGTTGATTTTTTCTTTTTCAAATAACTTCTAAACTATTAGTAATTGAGAGAAACGTTTCAAATATAAAAGATAGATATTTTTATTAACCAGTGGCGTACGAAATAAATTTTTATATCCATATATTTTCGAGATATAACACAAACTTATATATTTTTAAAAGGAACCCATATCTGATTTTAGTCTCAAAAAAATTATTATTTTTTTCTCTTTTCAATGATATAAGGGTTATTATGTTTTATATTTGTTTTGCCTTCAAAATTATTATTTTTTCCTTGTTTTGTATTAAATTTACAATTATTTTAAAAATATTGGTAGTTTTATATCTAGAAATATTCGTTGGATTTAAATAATTTATTTCGCTCAAAACTCGTATCAAATTAATTTTTATATTTATAACAGGTCGCCCTTGGCACATTATACAGGGAATTTATTTTAACATGCAACATGTGGTCAATCACTTCCATGGTTACACACTGTCAAAAAATGACATCAATATTAGTCCATTTTAAAATGCAACATACAAAATTTGTAGTTTTGTGTTATCGAAACTAATTTCCAATAAATTAGCCT
The DNA here is from genome assembly GCA_943142095.1 of Ophonus ardosiacus. Classification (NCBI taxonomy): domain Eukaryota; kingdom Metazoa; phylum Arthropoda; class Insecta; order Coleoptera; family Carabidae; genus Ophonus; species Ophonus ardosiacus. The sequence goes on from OW964837.1 coordinate 38,856,236, forward strand.
ACATATGATTAACAAAAAATCAAAACTTGAATGTTGCACATCTTAACATATTTTAGCTTACAATAGTTCATAATTTTCATGTAATAAATGTTAAAAAAAAAACCATTCACACTGAGGCAATATCCTAGTCGGTCGTAATAAGAATTGACATCATTTGTAATGTGTTCTGGAGGTATCCCCTGTGCTGCAATACTATTTATAATGTTGCATTTTAAAATGGACAAATATTACATTGCTGTCATTTTTTAACAATAGTGTGTAATGAGTGATGAACCATAATGTTGCATTTTAAAATAAATTATCTGTAGCGTAATTTGTAATTATGAGTCTAGAACGAAAATATTATGTAATAAAGGCACAAAATAAATTATATCTATCAAATACAGTATAATTAATAAAAATATTTTTTTTTTAGGAAATAATAAGAAAATTCAGGAAAAATTTAATTTTAGGAGCAAAATAAATATAAAACATAATAACCCTTACATCATTGAAAAGAGAAAAAAATAATTATTTTTTTGGGACTAAAATCAGTTATAGTCGCGCGCCGTAAGGTTTATATCTCGGAACCCGGGTCCACTGCACGGATTTTTGTAAAACTTTTTGGAAAGCGTTTTTAACACTAAATACTACAATGTTTACCCATTTATTTTTGCCGATCTCAATTTTTTAATTATTAAAATAAATAATTATTATTTTTTAGGAGTTTTCATTGATTTTCTGTTAAAAACTTTAATTTTTTGCGGTTAAAGTTAGATTTTACATAAGATAACTAATACATACCTGTCCTTGAGGTTTGCGTTTTAAAAAAATCAGACGAAGAACTAAAAACCTATATGACTTTTGAATTAGCCTCTTATCCTCTGGCTCTTTTTGAAGATGGCGAAATGCCCAAAACAAAAAAATCTGCATTATATGACCTATTCCCAGAAATGACGGTGAATGTGAACGATGTACAAAAATTTTCCTACATAATTGATGGAGGGATGTTACTATACCGTTGCAAGTGGCGATTGGATGAAAATTTCGGCATTATTTGTGAACACTACATAAAATATTTACGTAACAATTACGGACACAACATTTATGTAATATTTGATGGTTACCAATATCGATCGAAAGAACTCGTCGCTCTAAAAGAAATGCATGTAATGACATCATACTCGATAAAAAATATGCCTCTCAAAATAGGATAAGAGAAATTTTTAGCGAATGCCAAAAGAGTAGCCTCATAGATATGCTACCAAACACACTTGCAGAAAATCAAATATTTTCTTGTCAAGTGGAAGCTGATGCTGATAAATTAATAATTGAAACCGCAATTAATTTACAATCCGGAAATATTGTTGTAGTTTCCGAGGATGTGGATGTTCCAATTTTACTGACTGCGCTCTCACCAACAAATCGAGAAATTTATTTTCAAAAACCAGCAAAAAGCAAAATACCACAAAAAGTTTACTCATGTAAAAGTCTGGAAACAGTATTACCAAAGTGTAAACAGCATATCCTTTTTATACTCGCTAAGAGAGGTATTGGATTCATGCTAAAATTCGCATATCCAGATTTTATTGAATAAGCACGATTTAAGGTCCCTAGAATCCGATTATAACATTTTTAAAAATGATGTCTGTGTGTGTGTGTGTGTGTGTGTGTGTGTGTGTGTGGATGTGTGTATGTCTGGATGTTGTAGACACGATTCCTCAAAAACTATAAGACTTTAAAAATATTTAACTGCAGTTTCGTCAATCTCACATTCCCGGGAAGAGCTGAAAAGGTTTTGGTAACAATTGAACAACCAAAGTAGTAGTTTCTTTGAAAAATTCTTCTAAATATAATTTTTTGGGAGTTTTTTTTATTAAATATTGAAGAACATAAAATTCTCTATCTAATACACTTAAAAATTTTATTATATCTTGTATAGATTTAGAGATAAAGACACTATAATTTATAGAGTAAACTAATCGCAGAGGCCAAGGCACTAAGGAAACCAGTTGACAAATTCCAATGTTTATAACATGACACATGTCATTGTCAAATATCAACAGTTTTAGTGACATTCTGATAGCTTCTTCTGGGAAGTATATTTAATCTTTCTTATTGTTTTATTAATTAAATATTTGAAATTATAGATAAAATTGTGGTAAAATGCACATATCCATCAGAAATACCGCCAATCTGGTTAATGAATTGGAAGAATCTGTGACATTTAGAAACTTCCTCATACAATGAAAAATAGATATAATTAGAATTATATGTGTGTAGAAGACATGTTAAATACAATAAAAAACATTATTTGAGTAAAGTTTTGTAATTTTTTGTTATAAAAGGACGGTTCGAAAGCGAAGTGCAATACAATACTTATATATCCTAATATGGAAATGGCGAGAGATCTTGTGCTGGTCACAACAGATTTTTTACATTCTTTTACTGGTTGTGACACGACGTCGGCTTTTTTCCAACGGGGAAAATTTTTTTTTTTTTAATAAATTCGAGAAACGGCCGGACTTAAAAATGCTGCAGCAGTTTTTGAAAATGAATGTAAAGACGCCAATAACATTTTTAACGCTGGTGTTATATGTACGCTTGCTTTATACGCTGCCCCCCCCCCCCCCCCCCCACCAAAAGAAGGTCTAAATACATTAAGGTACAAATCTTTCGTAAAAGCAATTGCTAAAACTAGATCCGTTAAATTACCATCTTTGGCACCTACTGCAGACGCCACTTTTGGACACTTCAAAAGAGTATACCTTCAAATTCAAACATGGCTCGGAAGGGACATATTACCAGAAGAATGGGGTTGGAAATATGAAAGCGGAATACTGACACCGGAAACAATGATGCAACTCCCAGCTCCACAGACTCTACTGAAAACAGGTTGTGGGACATCTTGTGGATGCAGGAAAAGTGGATTAAATTGCAGTGTAGCGTGCTTAGAATGCAATGGCAACAATTACAATAATCCATCACCTATAATCCAAATTGATGAGGTTGATGACGACGATAAAGTAGATAATTGACAGAAAATTTTTCAATTTTTATATAATACAATGACATAATAAATATTTGTTTTTCTAAAAATCTCGTCTTTTTTATTAGTGCAGTATATTCAACCTTTTTTTGTTTCTTCGATCCGATATGTATACGATTTTAAACAACCCGCCTTAGTATAATTTTTTTATGAATTTTTTTTTTGCTATAAAATTATAAATACATTTTAAAGTTACTATAAAAATATAATTTATTGTATATAAAATAGAAATCTTTACTAAAACATTTTTTTATTTATATTTTTCAATTAATTGTTGTTAAAAATTGTTATAATTGAGATCAGAAAATTTTGGTAGGTAAACTTTTTTATTTAAACTTTTAATAATGTAATAGAAAAAGTTGCTTCCCGAATTTCAGAAGGCGTACAAGAATCACTACTCATTGTACAATATTTAGCTCAATTCTAACACACGCATTACTCATAATTTTTTTGGGAATGTACATGGAAAATAAACAAACAATAACGGCATACAGTCCATAGCGACGAATGTTTGTTCACCTTTTAACGATTAAAATTACAATTTTACATATTTATTAATTACGTTTTATAATTAATTCGTCCATTACAAAAATAATTTTACAATACTTATGCACGAAAGTTCATGTTTCCGCATTTGTATTGTAAATAACTATTGTGTGCAAAGTAATCGTAAGTTTAGTGCATTCGAGTGACTTTTACTACCAACTGGAGGAAGAAAATATAGATCGATATATAAATAAATTAAGAAAATTAGGATCATCTTGTCAATTTAAAAAATTCACAGAAGAAATGATTCGTACTAAGAATAAAAGACGAACAAACGAAGAAACAATTAATTAGTGACCCACAATTGGCTTTAGCAATAACAATATAGATATAAGTAGAGGAAACGAGATTATAAACGAACAAATGAAACGTTTAGATAAAGAAGACATTACGGAAGAAGTAGATAAAATAACCATAAAATATTCAATTATAACAAAGCACACACAAGACCAAATAATAAATACAGGAAAGATGAAACAAAAAAATCCATGTAGATATTGTCACACTTTCTATAAACATGATAAAACATTACCTCCAGCTTGAGCTTGGGGAAAGAAATGTATGAAATGCGGAAAACCAAAACACTTCGCAAAAGTATGAAAGCTAGTGACTAAGTTGTAACAGAAGATAACCTAAAAGAAGCTGTAAATTTAATCGATAATAAAGATTTAATAACAGACGGAAATAAACAGACAAAAATAAAATATTTAATGGACACTGGTGCGACAGTAAATAATAATAATAATAATAATAATAATAATAATACTATTTATTTCCAACAGACATAAGCCCAATTACAGGAAAACAATGACAAGCAATTACAAAAATATTACAAAAATATAACATTATAAGTACCAACGTAAATGAATTCAATACAAAAAATAATATGAATTATAGTATAAATAATGTTTTACAAATAGAATACAGGCATCATTCATTTGATAAAGAATCTAACAATATTTTAAGAGAACAGAAAAATATGTCGGTGTTAGCGGAAATCAAATTATAATTATTGCACATTATGTGTATAGGTGATTTTGACAAAGCGTTTGTACGTGCACAGGGCAAATAGAAAATAAAATTGAATCTGGAGTTGATCCGAGGGGTATAAAAGTTTAACTTAGAGAGGAGATATGAGCAATCAATTTTATTGTGAATAATTTTATAAAGAAAAGTAATAGATATACTTTGTCGTCTATTTTTAAGAGAAGTAAATCGAACAGTGTCTAGTAGTTCGACGTAATCACTACCTTGTGGAGGATAGTGATTCGTGGTTTTGTATATTAAGTACTTCACAAATCTTTTTTGAATTTTTTCGAGTGAGGAACTTTGATATTCAGATTGTGGAAACCAGGAAAGTATACAGTATTCCAGTTTAGCACGCACAAAAGAGAAATAAAGTGATGTAAGAGCAAGTACATTGGTGAATGTTTTACTGTTCCTAATAATAAACCCTAATGCTAGATTAGCAGACTTACAAATATTTTTAACATGTTCGGAAAAATAGAACTCGGGGTCGAAAACCACTCCTAAATCTTTTACAACGCTACAGCGTTGTAGTGTTGTGGAATTTATATTATAATTAAATTGTATGGGATTCTATGTATGTAATAAACTATAAAGATTTACGTAAAATAACAAAACATAAACCAATTTGAATAGTACTAATACAAAACTTAGATGTTTGGAAGAGAAATATTCAAACCAAAAGGTCAAGTTTATAATAAAATCAAGTACCAATTGCTATTTCAAGTTATAGATTTAACATAAAAGCCATCGGCAAAAAATTGACAGGAATTAAATTTAATTTAAGCATAAGCACATAAATTAAAAGATTACACTTCTACAGAAGAAATATTAAAAGAATATGAAGATGTGTTCAGAGGCATAGGATATCTAGAATGTGAATATGAACTACAAACAAAAAAGAAGTTAATCCAATCAAACAAAATCCTAGAAAAATTCCTATTTGTTTAATAAATGAACTTAAAGAGAAAATGGGGGAATTAGAAAAAACAAAATTATTTAGAAAATAACTGAACCAACCGAATGGATAAGCAATTTAGTACTAATAAAAACTACAAATAAATTACGAATTTGTAGAGATCCACACAATTTGGATCAAGCAAGTAAAAGATCTGAATATCAAATACCAACAATCGAAGAAATTAGTCAAAATCTATAAATGCTAAGATATTTTCAGTGGTGGATGTCTGGATGTTAAAGATGAATTTTGGAATGTACAACTAAGTGAAAAAATTCCAGATTGACAACATTTTGGATATCATTTGGAAGGTATAAATGGCGTAATTACCCTTTGGCCTCTGCACAGCAAATGAAGAATTTCAGCGTAGGTTACACGAAACATTTAAAGTATTTCACCAACTCCGAATTAATTCGGAAGGTCGTTGAAATGCTGTATTTAAATTGTTTTCGACATTGTTCATATAAATCATCGTGTTTGATACAACTTCAAAAAAAAATTGTCAAACATTTTATTTATAACTGTATATTCAACGTTGAAGGTGGGCTTGCCCTTACCCCGAAACGTCCGTAATAAAGGATTTTACACAGTATTTTACCAACTCCGAATGGATTCGGAAGGTTGTTGAAATGTTGTATTTAAAATTGTTTTCGACGTTGTTCATATAGATCATCGTGTCTAATGCAACTTGTGTTTGATACAACTTCAAAAAAAAATTGTCATAAATTTTAATTATTACTGTATATTCAACGATTTCTTGCCCTAAGCCCGAAACGTCCGTAATAAAGGATTTTACAATACACTTTGATCATTTATGCTCTTTGTTTTCACCTTGAAACATTTAAAGGATTAACGGGAATCGAAGACGACATTTTAACCCAATACCCGCCGCAATTCGATGATCAATAAAAGAATACCTTTTCAGTAAAAATATCCTTATTTGAGATCTAAAAAACAAGTTTTTGATAAAACATACGGAATTAGTTCCAAAGGTAAGTCATGAAGGGCCGTCCCATTATTGGGACAATGGCGGCAAATCAGGTATATTTTTTTTAATGCACACGTTCCAATAATATTTGGAGAAAATAAAAAATAACATACTATGATCATAAACACTGTTTTAATACAATATATACCGTGAGTATTTTTTAACGTGAAACATTGGGTTTTTCATATCCATGGTTACGACTTGATATTTGATTGACAGCAATGTATTTGCCCGTTCCATTTAAAATGAAACATAGGGAACGAATTTGACATTTGATAAGACTTCAATAGAGGTTAATTTCGTTTAAATAATTATACCTGCATTCTAGAAAAAATATAGTGTGCACCTTGTGCCCAGTGGTTTTTTGACTCAGCTAAATTTCTTACACTATTTAAATATAATACTTCTGTCAAATTCATTTCCCATGTGTCATTTTAAATATAATACTTCTGTCAAATTCATTTCCCATGTGTCATTTTAAATGAGGCAGACGAATACATAGCTGTCAATCAACGGTTATCTGTCATATTGACAAGATGTCATTAGAGGTTAATTTAGTTTAAATAATTATACCTGTTTTCTAAAAATTAAATTTAGGTGTAGAAAAAATACTGTTGCACCTTGTGCCCGAAATATGTTTAGTGCTCTCGAGTGGTTTTCTGACTCCGCTAAATTTCTTACAATATTTAAATATAATATTTCTGTCAGATTCGTTCCCTATGTTTCATTTTAAATGGAACGGGCAAATACATTGCTGTCAATCAAATATCAAGTCGTAACCATGGATATTGCAAACCCAATGTTTCACGTTAAAAAATACTCACGGTATATCTACAGTATGTTTAAAAAAAAAAATTATTTTGTATGGAATGGCGCAAAAAAGCAGTCATGTAAGGCAACATCGCATTTGCCGCAAATACGTTTCGTTTTTTGCCGCATTGTACACCAGCATCAGAAGATTGAGACCAGTACATGTCTTCCTGAGGGAGTTTATGATATCCGGAAAACATTAAAATCCTATAAAACACTTTATTTGATTTGTATCAAGGTAAAAATTGGGATCATTTTTTTGTTTTGCATATAATAATGTTTGTTCAATTAGAAGTTCAAAGAGTTGGTCGGTAAAAAACTCCTGAAAAATCTCAACAGCAGTTTTGCCATATAATGCGTTTACATTTTCAAATTTATTTTGTGATGGCTTAGTAGTAGTGGAATACACTGGTGGTATTTTATTCCAGTTTGTAATAATCTCCTGTTTGCTTTTTTTACATTTGGAAGTTTGCTGTTTTTCACATTTCGTACATTTCGTAGAGGGTTCCTGATTACACAAACTACTCGTTACAGAATTATTTTTATTTTGTGATAACTTTATTTTTAGTGTCAGTAATGGTACATCCTCGTCACTACTACTTTCGTTATCCTGATTGTTAGAATAGCGCATAAATAATTCTACAGTACCTGCAGTATCCCGTACATTGTCATTGTCTGATAAATCGTTTTCATCAAATTCTTCCAAGTCGGTCTGATCGTCGGGTTCCGGGGAAATTATACTTATGTTTACTTTATTCACATCTAACTCCCCTAAATCAGCGAAAAACTCATCATCTTCGAACAGATTTTCTATGTCTTTTACACTAAGAAATGTTTTTCTAGACATTGCGGTTCAATAAATTGATAGGCCACACAAACACTAACAATATTTTATTATACATTCACCAAGTGCCAGCCGTGTCCAAAGTTCTGTTTGTCGCGCAGTATCTATAAAGTCGTATAGCCACTCGCCGCCAACGTCCCATTTATGGGACGCAACAAATGTTCGCATTTTTTTCACATAAGAAAAAAAAAATTAAATTAAATAAATACAGTATAGGACAAGACTAATGTTTCATGTAATAAATATATAATAATAAAAGTTATACATACTAACTGTTAAAATATATCTGACCTTGAAATATAATTGTTCAAAACACCGAAATTAAGTAACTTTGAATATTTTTAAAATTATTGGTTTTGCAAATATTTGAAAATTGGCTGTGACTGGCTATCATAACATAACTAATTAATATATTAATTGAAAAAAATATACAATTTAAGTGTAAAAAAAAATTATTACAGCCAAATATTTTAGCGTCCCAAAAATGGGACGTTGGCGGTTAATGGGTTTTAATATTAAAGAAAGGTAACACGAAGAAAGAAGCACTAAAAGATCAAGACTCAAGAATCTAAGAAAACTACTAGCACAAACCAGAAAAGCTAACATCCAATTAAAAAAAAAATGAGGGCAAATATGACATCAGTTAAATACTTAGGTCATATTACCAGTGAAGAAGAACTACAAGCTAATAAAAAAAAATAATTAAATTAGAAGCGATAAGAAAGTATAACCTCCTAAAAATAGACAAGAATTAAAAAGTTGCTTAGGGTTTGTCACATATTTATTAAAATTCTTACCCGAATTAGCTGCTGTAAGTAAACTTCTCAAAAAAGTTTAAAAATAAAGAGTGATGATGGCTTCAAAAACAAGAAAACGCTTTCAGTACCTAGCATCAAAAACATCTATTCTAAAATATTACAATCCAAAAGAGGAAGTCATAATTCAATGTAATTCAAGTCAATACGTTTTAGAGGCTGCATTATTGCAAAATGGAGAACCAATTGCATTCGGCAAAGGAGGCGTTGACCACCCCCTCCCGAAAAAATATAGAAGGGTAAAACTATCTTTTGGCTCCCTTCGACCTTCCCCTATAAAGTTAACGCTTTTGCTTTGATCTCATTAATTTGAAAAAAAGTCAAGTTTCATTTGGAACTTACGAAATCTACAATTTTCATTTTAGTTTCACATACGACAATGACACAAGGTAGATTACATTATGCCCCTATGCTTAATTCGCATTCAAAAATTACAAATATAATTTAAAATAACTTTATTTTAAAAAACCCTGTTCGGCTTAACATCTTCAAAATAATATAACTAAACATAAGATTCGTAGGTACTTTATTATTTTATTTAATTTTTCTATTATTATTATTATTATTATTATTATTATTATTATTATTATTATTAAGATATATATTACATGAAACAAAAAAAAATATCGTTGGTTTACAAGCAAACACATTAAGTAATTTTATTTTTCAATTTTGAATTATTCATACTATGCACTTTCTTTCAGCTCTATCGTCTGGTAAATTACATTATGTTCTATCAAAACCGGTTTGTATTATTATAATTATTTCTTTATATTTTCCCAAATTACGGATTTCGTTCAGATAAAATACACTGTGTGACTTAGATCCGGTATTTCAATCTCCTGGTAACGAGTCAAGTAAATTTAATGCGTCGGTTAAATAAATTTTGTGTATTTCAATCGACAAGTAAGGTTTCCCAGTAACATAAATTTACTTGCCAGCCAGTTATTTTACTTGCCACTTCAAGTGACCAGTAACGACTTAACAGACAGAAACGTCGGACAATTTTGTTAAATTAATTGAAAATCAGACAGTAATGTGGACTCTGATCATTGCCGTGCCGTTTATAAAATTCACCATCAAAGGTGAAAGCATTCAATGGGGGATTACACCATTTTTTTTTTTATATATAATTTCACCTGAAAATATTAGGAAAACTAAGACTATTGATGAAAATCCGGTGAAAAAATTCCTATTAATAAGCGAGTTATGGTCTCCCGAATTTTGAAAAGATTGACGTGACGTCACATTTATGTGTTTTTATATCAAACTTTTTTCATCATGAACCTAAATGTTCTTGAAATATATGCTATTTTAAGTTATATTTACATAAAAATAAATGAATATTATAACACTGTATAAGTCTACATACTTTATAATTACAGGTGTATTTAAATTATTAAGTTTAATGCAAGAAATTCATGTTAAAATAAAAACTGTTTGAAAACTGCTGTACAGGAATGTTAGCCCCTCCTTTCGAATTTGAATTTCTTAACTTCCATTGGTAGTAATCCCCACCTCCTAACACGCTATTTGTAATGCATGTATATGTGGTCTCTCGGTCGCCAATCAAAATATTTTCATATTAGTGTCGAAGCGCTATAACCAAAAACCTTTTATTTCCGAAATATCTCAATTATACCATTTCATTTTTTTTATTAATATTCGTTATTCAGCATATACATTCGTATTTTTTTACTATTTTCCTTTAATTCGATTGAGCCGTAATCCCCCATTCCATGCATGTTTTGGTCAGCAAAATATAATCTTTTATTAAATTTTGTGATAGATTATTTTTTATTAATTCCTCTTCCAAGATTCTTAATGCTTCATTTATAGGAACATTTGGAAAAAGTAAAGTTACGTCAAATGAAATAAATTTGTTGGAAGCCAACCCAACCTCATTTCAAAGGAACTGAAAAAGAAATTAAAGCTGCTGAACCCAAACCTTGCTAAACTCTATTGCTTGCCAAAAATACACAAAACAGGCAATAATTATAGACCTATTGCAAACAATATTGATTGTCTTACATATCTCCTGGCTAAATGGCTTAATGAAGAATTTAACAAATTTGATTTCCCAGACCACCTAACAGTAAAACTCTCAAAACAACTAACGGATATATTACAAAATACGAAATTAGATCCAGGCGACAATGTACACAGTACCCCACCATCAGATTTACCTATGAATTAGAAGAAAACATTTCACTTCCATTTCTAGATTTAAAAATTCTGAAAGATGATTACAAAATTGAATTTGATATCTATAGAAAGCTAACGAATACTGAAAATTATATCCATTCCACATCTAATATACATTTCACTTACAAAATTGCAGCTTTCAATTCCATGCTATACAGATTATTCAACATACGGCTTAGCAATTTTCCAATGTATTCAAGAAATTCAATATTTTATTAGTCTTCCACAACGAATATACAATTAAAGCATATTACAAAGACATCCAGAACATAAAAACGAACTTGATGATTTAGGGATTTATTCAATTACATGCCAAAACTGTATAGGCCAAACAAAAAGAAAAATTCAAACTAGAATTTAAGAACACATTTATAATTTAAGTAGCAAAAACATTTACAGTTCCGCAATAGCCATGCATTACCATAATACAGGATATAACTTCCAGAGCTCCGGTATAAAGTGTATCAAAAAATGTAATAACAGTTATAAATTAACAATATTAAAAGCCATAAAAATTCAGAAAAATTCTAAAATACCCTCTTTGTTCTGATTTGTAAATTTTCATATAACTCACTTAAGTACTATGACGGCACATGTTGTGGTGACGTCATCATTGTGCTCCTTTAATTCCTGGGAATGTACGGTATGCTCGAGCGCCATTTTTACAGCGGTACAAAAGGAGCGTGCCTTCGGATAGCCTAGTGGAGGTGAGAGCGCAGGGTTGGTTGATATCAACAGAAAAAGACGTGTAGTTTAAATAAATATATTGTAACATACGAATACTTGTACAACAAAGACACACAGGACTCTCTCTAAGAGCCGTTCAGGAGGACCTAATTAGAATCCTAGCCTGGACGGCTCTTGGAACGGGCGAACCCGGTCTGGCTTCACGGACCTCTGCAGCGGCTTATAAACCCAATCTAACGGTACTTCTCATTAAAATTACGGCAGGGATGATTTTACTTAGTGTACAGGGGTCGCTACTGTTTCAAGTGAAAAATAATGTTTTTATAAAATTTACATAAATTCTCTGATCAATTTTCTTTACCCTAAATCCATTTTACAGCATCAAATAATTTACGAACATTGTTTCAAATAAAACAAACATCAATCACATGTGCGGTGCGCCATGCACGGGCACGTTGTAAATCACGACTTGTCAAAATTTACTAGGTTACAACTGTCGGAATCTTCCAGCAGTAAACAAACACAATAATGCAATCAAATGTGTAAACGAGAGTTACATTGTTTTACAACACTATTGTAAGTTAAATTACAAATATCCACAATGCTATTTTTACATAAAATACATTTACTTGTAGCTAAAACAACAACAATTGTGGTAATCGTGACTTGTGCACATGTGTTCATTGTCTGTTCACATCATGACGGTCGGATATTGTCTTTTACAGGTACGTATTTCATTAAATATTTTACCAATATTACAAATACATCTTACTTTTCAGATTAAACAATACATAAACTATAAATAAACAACGTATATTGTTGAATATACGTTCGTAAACAATCTAACTGTGACGGTGCTACTACTAGTTTTCAAAAGGACGGAAAACCTTTGATGGACGAAAGGGCCTATCGTCACAATACCTAATGATGTATTTGTTAGTACAACTGACGATGATTGCTTGTCAATCGATATGCATATTTTGTGCCAATAAATAATTTGTAAAGAAAAGATTAGATTTATTATTTATTACTTTACACACTTGTTATAAAATAACTTTTATAAAATTTTAAATTCAATTTTTTGGCTACAAAACATGCAAAAATGTGATTATTGAATTAGACGCAGAATTTAATTCCCCCTACAACATTTATTTGAAGCATTTTTGTCCAAAATTAATAGGCCACTTCTGGGCGAGGAAAAAATGTTTGCCCATGTTAAACGCCTATGGCCCGGTTTTCGTATATATCTGTTATTAAATAGCTTATTTATATTAATAAAAGTTTTTTTATGAGCCATTTTTTTCTATTACTTATAATAAAAAAATTAAAAGGTGTCGGCCTTTCTTGACCCAGCCTGAATATATATATATATATATATATATATATATAAGTTACCGTTGCCCAAACCGATGAATTGCAGTTCCCAGGCGCCGAACCCGACACCTGAGTTTACTGTTTCCAGTTTACAGACTTTTGTGTAGTTTCAAGTTAGTCAGAGTTTAGAATCCAAATAGAAACATTAGAATAGAATAAATGTAATAATTTTCATTAAATAAATATTAATAAAGTTTATGTGTAACAATTGATAGTTGACATAAAATAAATTCATAATAAAAATACTATTTCGGATCCTCGAAATATAACTGGCGCAGTCGCAGCGGATTTTCGGGCGAATTTTCACATCGAGTGAAAATCGTATTCGTGTCAACGATCCACCGAAAAGAACCACAACCCCAGGGAGAAGAAGCGACATCGTTCAAGTGCAAGATCACCCAGTTCCTTCATCTGCGAGAGAATATCGACGACGAAAGAACAAGGCGCTGCTGAACACAGACCTGACCGGGAATCAACGCATCCAATGGACAAATTGCTTCTGTTATTGTGAGTACACACATGTCACACAACTATCAGTACCATTCTGACTCAGATACAGGATCGGATACACATTCAAACCCAGAAACTTCCTCTGACTCCGAGTCCACACTCGTAACTTCCAAACCTTATAAAACTAAACGTAAAATAACAAAAAACAAAGTCAAAATGTCACACCCACAAGCAGCAGGATCAGTAGCACAACCTGCACGTCTTGAAAAACATTATCTTGACATGATCCCAGATTTCTACGGTGATAGTAAATTACTATCTCGCTTTCTTGAAATTTGCGAAAAACTAGTCAACAAATTTTATAATTTGGTCGACGAAACAGACTTCCAAAATGAGTACCTTATGTCGAGCATTTTAGCTAAAATAAAATGCGATGCAGCAGTAAACATCGCCAGTAGCACAATAAGTAAATGGGCAGACGTTAAACAAGCATTGTTAAACGCCTACTCAGATAAACGAGACCTATACACACTAAGTATTGAATTAACCGAATTGCGACAAGGCAACGAAACGGCATTTGAATTTTACAATAAAATTCAGGACATATTGAACCTCCAAATTTCTTACATCCCTAATCACAGTTTAGCACTTGCCAAGCCTTATCTAACAGAATATTGTCAAAATTATGCTTTAAGAATTCTTCTGCGAGGACTAAAAGATCCTCTAGGAACTCTTATGAGAACAAAGAACCCCAAAGATATGAACACCGCGTTAAACATGTTGACAAACGACTTCCAACTAGACACGCACAGTCGTCCGCAATATAAAAATATCACCCATACTCAACACAAACAGAAACAAATAATTCACAATACACAAAACAGACAACCACAATACCCACAACTGATGTATAGACCAAATCCACCTACCAACCCAATTTTTAAACCTATCACTAATCAATTTCCTAATCATCAAATAAGGAAACCCTACACACAAAATCAATATCCCTCAAATCAAGGAAATAAAACATTTAACAACCAATCCCAAAATCTTTTCAAACCTAATCCTAATTATAAAGCCCCCAAGCCTACGCCTATGAGTGTCAGTACAAGACAGTCAATGACACCCAGGCCAGGAACGAACCAGTACCGTCCGCAACAATTTTATAACACACAAAACCGACCTAGTTTTATAGCGGAAGAAATATTCAACACTGAAATTGACGAATACACTGAAAACGAAAATACTGAGGAACAAAATTCCGATTATTATGTAACTGACCCCAATCCTGACTATTATGTAACAGAACCAAATTCTGAAGAAACGAATGAGTTTTTTCCGATAACAGCCTTGGAACAAACGTCGAATTAATGAATGTAATAACCACAGTGAATTACCATTTGTCATCTTCCCAGAATTAAATTTAAAAGCTTTAATAGACACAGGAAGCACACGTTCCTTTATAAATCCAGACATTGCACAAAAATATGTCAAGGAAAAAATAAAAAATGACCCTTTCAAAATTACAACTGCTCACGGAACATCATTAGAAAATTTTAGCATCATAATACCTGCCTCTAAATTATTTAATTCCCCTAACACTCTATTAAAATATCATTTATTTAATTTTCATAAAAATTTCGACATCTTATTAGGACTAGACAATTTGAAAATTTTAAATGCAAATATCGACCTAACTAACGACAAAATAACCACCCCTACTCAGGAAATTAAGATCCACTACCACAGAATACTTCCAAAATTTAATCACATTAAAATACCTTCCAAATCTGAAAAAATTTCAAAAATATTTGTAAATAATATAGAAAACGGCGAAGCATTTATACCAGAAACCAAAATAAATAATTTAATTATTCCAGAAGGTCTAGCAAAAATTGAAAACAATGAAATTATATACCCAATTATAAACCTAGGCGAAAACGATGAAATTATAAATTGTGTAGATTGCATACAAGTTCAGACATTAAATAACTTTGAAATTAATAATATTAATTTTAATCAAAATGAAACAAAATTTAAACTAGACATGAATAAAATCAGAACTGACCACATGAATAGCGAAGAGAAACGTGAGATAACAAAACTGCTGAGTGAGTATTCTGATATCTTTCATATGGACGATAAGCCACTAACCTTTACAAATGAAATAAAACATTCTATTCGAACAAAGGATGAAATTCCTGTATACGCAAAAACGTATAGATACCCCGAGGTACACAGGAAAGAAGTGGAATCCCAAATTCAGAAAATGCTAAACCAAAATATTATACGCCCCTCTCATTCTCCTTGGTCATCCCCCGTCTGGATCGTACCAAAAAAATTAGATGCATCCGGAAAAAGAAAATGGAGACTCGTAATTGAAATCGTAAATTAAACGAGAAAACGATCGATGACAAATACCCAATACCTAACATTAACACTTTATTAGATAAACTCGGTAGATGCCAATATTTTACAACTTTGGATTTAGCGTCAGGATTTCACCAGATTGAAATGAATGAATCTGACATACAAAAAACCGCCTTCAGCACAGAAAACGGTCATTTTGAATATTTAAGAATGCCTTTTGGATTAAAGAACGCGCCAGCCACTTTTCAAAGAGTGATGGACAATGTTCTTCGAAATTTAACCAACGAAATTTGTCTCGTATACCTCGATGATGTAATAATTTTTAGTACATCTCTCCAAGAGCACATTCAAAATTTAAGATCAGTTTTTAATCGGTTGCGAAAAGCTAATCTCAAAATTCAACCAGATAAGTGCGAATTTTTACGTACAGAAGTCTCATATTTAGGCCATGTGGTAACTCCAGATGGTGTCAAACCCAATCCGGACAAGATCCATGCTATTCAAAATTATCCCATCCCAAAAACAACCACAGAAATCAAAGCATTTCTAGGACTGTTAGGCTACTACAGGAAATTTATTAAAGATTTTGCAAATCTTACTAAACCCTTTACGAAATGTTTAAAAAAGAGTGCCACTATTAAACACAATGATCCCGAATATATTAATTGCTTTAACACCTGTAAAAATGTCCTAATGAATGAACCCATCCTTCAATACCCGGACTATAAGAAACCTTTTAATTTGACAA
This sequence comes from Ophonus ardosiacus, assembly GCA_943142095.1. Lineage (NCBI taxonomy): Eukaryota > Metazoa > Arthropoda > Insecta > Coleoptera > Carabidae > Ophonus > Ophonus ardosiacus. Next base: position 38,873,085 of record OW964837.1, read on the forward strand.
CTGACGCAAGCCAATATGCCATCGGCGCTATACTATCACAAGGACCTATAGGATCTGACCTACCCATCGCATACGCGAGTCGAACTCTAAATAGCTCGGAAATAAACTATAGCACAATTGAAAAGGAATTACTTGCTGTCGTATGGGCTACACAAAAATTTAGACACTACTTGTATGGTAGAAAATTTAAAATTATAACCGACCACAAACCTTTAGTATATTTACATTCACTAAAAGAACCCCATTCAAAATTAATGAGATGGCGACTCAAGCTAGAAGAGTACGATTATGAAGTAATTCATAAAAAAGGCTGTCTGAACAAAAACGCAGACGCTTTATCACGCATTGAATTAAACATAAATACTTTAGATCCAGATTCACAAAATCTTTACGATCTCATTGAAAATTTTAATGAAACTTATTTCAACCCCGACAATGACAAACAATCCTTAATTGTAGAACCAGACGAAGACGAACAACAGGATCCCGAAACTGACCAAACAATTCACTCAAATCCCGAACACCCTATTATAGGCGTACCAATCACCGAATCACCTGTAAATTTTGGTAAAAACCAAATTTTTATATCCCAAGTTAAACACTCCCCTTCTAAACCAAAAATACAAAAATTTCATTGCGATAAAATGAGAATTCACCTCCAAATTTCCGAAACAAATTTTGAACAGGACACAATAAATTTTATAAAAGAATATATTGCACCGAATGTGAAATACCATCTATATTTTGAAACACCCATTTATGAGAAATTTAGTAACGTACTACAAAATTATTTTAAAAACTCAGAAATTAAATTTGTCAAAAGCAACATAAAATTAATAGACGTAGAAGAAAAAGATGAAATCTTACAAGTAATAAAAAACTACCACGAATCTAAAACAAACCACCGTGGAATAAATGAAGTCCACACCCAAATTAAAAAACGATATTATTGGCCGAATCAATTAAAAACCATTACTGACTTTATAAATCAATGTGAAATTTGTTTAGCTGCTAAATATGAAAGAAACCCTATCAAACCCAAATTAAATATTACTCCAACCCCCAATAAACCATTAGACATCATCCACATTGACACACTCTCTCTAGAAAATACCAAATTCCTTACTATAATTGACGCTTTTTCTAAATATGCTCAAGCATATAAAGTTACATCCACAAATGCTATAGAAATTGCCAATAAATTGACAAGATTCTTCTCACATCACGGCATACCCAAATTAATAGTAGCAGATAATGGGCTCGAATTCAAAAACAACGTCGTAAAAGAATTATTAAGCCTGCATAAAATCGAAATTCATTTCATTTGCTCACAAAACCCAAATTCCAACGGGTTAGTCGAACGCTTTCATTCAACTTTAGTAGAGCACATTCGTTTATTCAATCTGCAGGAAAACTTCAAAAACGAACTAATTCAAGATAAAGTAAATTATGCAATTCTGGCTTATAACAATACGAATCATAGTACGACAAATCTAAAACCAGTCGAAATTATTAACGGACACTTAGATACAAATTCCCCAGTCGATATAGAACTTGAGAAACAAATAATGCAAGATTACATTCAGAAACATAAAGAAAAAACAAAATTAGTTTATAAAAATATTAATAACAAACTGCAGACAGACAAAACTAAAACTATTACTAAATTAAACGAAAATCGCGAAGAACTTCCCGACATACCCGAAACAGTTTACGTTCAAAACAAACAAAAAGTAAATAAAACAAAAAACCCTAAATTCAAAAAGGAAAAAATTAAGAAAGTTAACAAAAACTTAAAAACTGCAGAAATTGACACAGAAAATAATGATAAAAAACAGTCTAAAATTCATCTTTCGAACATAAAGAGACCGAGAAAATTAATTAACACATATTCGGCTATTCCAGGTCCCTCTACTTCACGTATACACTTGGAATAAATATCCAAGATATTACCTTGAACCCAGGACTACTGACAATTAACCTTGGACAAGCAAAGTTACAAAAAACGAAACACACATTCGTACAGTTTTACGATTTAAACCCATTATGGATACAATATGAAAGTTTAAATGTGCAGTACACAAATCTCAAACGCACTATCAACGCAGATAACACTATCGCTGCAGACTTTGATAACAACAACAAAATCATAGAGTACCTGAAAAATAATATTAATGAAAAAAATAGTCATTTATCTACGCATCCCAGAACAAAACGAGGAATATTAAACGGCTTAGGATCTGTTATAAAATCAATAACAGGAAATTTAGATGCTGAAGATGATAACCGATACACAAAAATTTTAAATCATTTAAAAAAGAATCAATTTAATTTAAATAACCAAATTAAACACCAGTACTCTGTTAACAACCAAATTATAGAATATTTCAATAAAACAATCGAAACAATCAAACGAAACGAAAATATTTTAAAGTCAAAAATTGAACAACTCACGCACATTGTCATCGGAGGAATCAAAGATCATGACAAACTATTTATTAAAGATATTTACAATCAGTTAAACACTTTATACACCATGACATTTAATACTCTTCAAGATATAGAAAACTCTTTAACATTTTGCAAGCTCCACACAATGCATCCTAGTATTATCAAATCACATGACCTTTATGAAGAATTAAGTAAAATTTCAAAATTCTATAACAATGAACTACCATTTGAAATCAATTCTGAAAATATGTCAGAAATCGAAAAATTAATCTCAATTAACTGTAAATTACAGGAAAACAAAATTATATACTTTATTGACATCCCTATAAATTACGAAACCTCTTTTGAACTTATTCACCTTATCCCAACACCCACCAAACAAAATAAAGAATTTGTAACCACTATTCCTAACCACGAGTACATTCTGAAGTCTGAAAATGGCGACTTACGATCTTTGTATGATCTGTGTGTCCGCAATAAGAGAAACATTTACCAATGTCCCAACAAAATTAAAGAAATCAGCGAGAATTCCTGCGAAAGGAGCTTCATACTACAAAGCAAAGTGGAAAATTGCCATTTTGTTAAATTAAACATAAAGAGAAACCACATTGAATATATTGAAGAAATCAATCAATATCTAGCAATACTTCCTAATCCCGAAAACGTACAAGCCAAATGCAACCAAGGCGACAGTATAACCAACCTACAAGGTATACTCTTAATTAAAGAAGATGAGTGCAAATTGAAACTACAAAATAATGATTTAATTTTTAAACACGGTACATTTGGCAAACCATTGGTAATTGAAAACTTCGAAATTAACTACAACAATACAAAAATTCCCAAGGTGGCGATCGAACTAGATTCTATCTCCGAACTTAAACCATTAAACAAGTTCGAAGATACAGAGTACTACGAAGACCAAATCGAAACCGATAACATCAACTACCCAGTGTGGGCACTGTATGTAATAATCATCACCGGTGCCATCATCACCGTTGCAGCCTACCTCCAAAAAACGTTCATCAGATATAAAAGGAGAAAACAACCCAAGGCCGAAGACATTGAACTTCAACCGCCAACTTCACCCCCTAAATCAGCGCTGAAGTTACCCGATGAAGCCCAATTTTAGCGAGGGAGGAGTTACCGTTGCCCAAACCGATGAATTGCAGTTCCCAGGCGCCGAACCCGACACCTGAGTTTACTGTTTCCAGTTTACAGACTTTTGTGTAGTTTCAAGTTAGTCAGAGTTTAGAATCCAAATAGAAACATTAGAATAGAATAAATGTAATAATTTTCATTAAATAAATATTAATAAAGTTTATGTGTAACAATTGATAGTTGACATAAAATAAATTCATAATAAAATCCCTTTTTAAAAATACTATTTCGGATCCTCGAAATATAACTTATATATATATATATATATCTTTCAGTAAATAGAATACCTATTTAAAATAATAAAAGTTTAAATGATCCATTTTTCTATTACCTACTTATAAAAAAAGTTAAATGGGGAATCAGTATATGAGGATATTTACAATTATACATTAGAATATGACACTGTCCTTATTTCTTAACATTATCCACAGAACAATAATCTAAAGTACTTCTCTCACTCAAATTCATATGTCAGACCCCGGCATAACCTATTTGTATTTATTCGAGAAATCAAAAATTGTTAAATATTATATTCAAGTTAAGCAAACTCTATCAAGCTATTTAAATAATTTAAAACTTCCTTTAGCAGGAGTTTAATGTTTTTAAACTGTTTCAAAATGGTACCTTTACGGTAGCACCAAAAGTACGTATTTTTAAAAGTTTTTTTAGTATTTCTTTAGCGCCTAGTTGGTGCCCATTAATGCCCTTAAAATGGAAAATTAATTATAAATACGTTTTATTTTTATTTATTTGTTGTTCGTGCTAACTTCACACCAGCTCCAAAATTTGTATTTTAAAAAAAAAATTCATGTAATTCTTTAGTGCCTAATTGGTGTCCTTTAGTGCCCTTAACATTTTTTAAAATGGTTACATTTATCGATTTATTAAGAGAATTGTGCAAGTTATTTATATCGAGTTTTTTACACCGAACACCATACCAATATTTCACAATTTCTATTATTAAATATACTTTTATTATTATCTATTGTTTATATTTTTGACAGACACTAATGACAGATAGAGCTACATTGCGTAAGCGCAGTTGCGTATTTTACGGTTTCGGCGTTTTTAACGTTTCTTACATTTTCTACAAGTAAATTACAAGTTTTTACACTAATTTTGTATAAAATTATATAGATTCGTAAAGAACACAAATCTGTTTATTAATGAATATTTTTTACGGAACGTGAATTTAGCACCAAGGGGGTTAATTTTTCCATTTTTCTTGACGTTATTTAACATAGATGTTTATTGCCTGATTGCTGCCTATTAGTGCCCAATAAAGTTATTTCAAATTGTGTACAGAGAAAAAGATATAGTATTTTACTTTTTTGTTTCGGTACCTGTTTCACGCTAGCATTTCTTTCTCAGATGATATCTTCAGAATTATAATTAAAATAGCAAATTTTACCTGCGTGAAGTTGGCCCCCCATAGTTTTGTGATAATTAAACAAATAATGTTAATCGATTGTGATTCGTTAGTGAATGATTGTACCACAAACTATTTCGTTTGTACACTAATAGTTAATTAATTATAACGATTTTTAATATGGGGAGCTATCTTCACGACAACACTCCGCATATTATAATTTGTGATATTTTTGTTCGTAGTACGTTTGTGATTCATTAGTGAACGATTGTACCACAAACCGTTTCGTTTGTACCTTAATAGTGTGACGATGTGATCTGTCACAAGAATATTAGTTCAAACCGCTTTTGCCGCGCTCTCCTTTTTCACGCGACGCTGAAAACTTTTCTTTGCTATGCCGGACATAAAGTACACAATTTACATTAAGTACGAGCGTAATATCTCAACTAGAAGTCCGCGTTCCATTTTTTTCCAAATTTTGGTTAAAATCCCACGTGCTCTTTTGATTCTCGAACATTCGCAAAACAAGCTAAAGCCTGAATAGCCAGCCTCCGGCTATAAAAGCCGCGCCGCCGAGATGCGAAAAATAGTATTCTTCCGATGCAGATTTCGACTCCAAAGTCTTCAGCCGGACCCGCAGAAATCTCCAGGTGACAAACCGTGGTTTTTTTGATCTCCCGCCGTGGGCTCCCCGCGAGTTTGTTTTATTGGTTTTGCCCATCGTCGTGGCTCGTTGCGTGATTCAGAGCGTCGAACATCGTAACACTGGTAGCGTGCAGACCGCTACGCTGGTAGCGTGCATCCCTGATAGTGGCCTGTTGTGAGATTAACCTCTTTAGCGCCTCGACGCCATCAGGTGTTGACGCCAATAAGGTGCGTGACCGTCCTGGGCTATTACCGACCGACGACGCCGGGCGTCGTTTTTGAGAAAACCCCCGATTCGGATCCTCCTCGGTATAAGGAAGCGTCGCGACATACTGGTGTCGTTTCCGAGAAAACCGCACTTTGAAAAACCACTCTTCGGAAACAAGTTTAGCTCAGCGCCGGCAAGCGTCCTGACGCATCGACGCCGCGACGACGGGCGTCGTTTTGTGGATGAGTCTCCTTTTCACTTCTACGTACCGGGAAACGCGTCCACATCACCGTATTTACAAAATCCCGCAGTATCGGCGCCGCGACGCCGGGTGTCGTTTTTGAGATAAAGCTATTTTCGAAATCCTAGTCACCGGTAAAGCAACTCTACACTATTCTGAGACATCCTACCTCGCCGACACCGCGACGCCGAGCGTCTTTTTCCGGAAAACAACACTTTTGGACTCCGTACTTCAAGGCTTCGTAAACCCCACCGTATCCGATCAACTTTCCGCTATTCAGCCGACGCGACGCCAAGCGTCGTCTTTCCCGAATACTCCGTTTCCGTCTTAAATAAAAATTCACTGGGATCGCCTAGCCATAGGACCTCTTGTACTCGAGTTTGGAACAATAAACCAGCCTTTCTACCAACGCAATTGTTTTCTTTCACTATTTGAACCTTGTCTCCAGAGCAGCTACCGAACCGTTGGCGCCCGAGCAACTAAACGCCAACATTCTTACACGTATACGAAAAATACGTTACAATAGTTAATTAGTTAAAACGATTTCTTAATACGGGGGGCCAACTTAACGACAGCCCCCCCTATTATAATTTGAGATTTTTTTCTTCATGATAGGTTTGTGATTTGTTAGTGAACGATTGTACTACAAACCATTTCGTTTGTACCTTAATGTATAATTAGTTATAGCAATTTTAAAACAGAGGGCCTAGCTTCACAGCCCGCTGTATGAAAATTTATTATTTTTTTGCGTGGTCGATTTGTTATTAGTTAATATATATGACACACATTTGTAGATAATTTAAATTTATAAAAATGCTGGTACGATTGTACAATAATTGAAACAAGAGTGAGATTACGCAAAGAGATTCAGAACTTCATCTAGTAATTTTAATGATTTGTAATACTTAACATACTGATGACGGAAAAGAATTAATGAATAGATATATGTATCATAGCATCATATTTTTTCTCAAAAAGTAATATTGATCTGGAGTAGATATAAAACATATAATATTTATACATAATATGCAAAGAAACATGGATTAAAATTATAGTATTTGCTATGCAACCCGTTAATATCAGCACATTTCAAATGCAGTCTTATTGTTTTTTTGTATATTTAAACAAATTTTGTTCAATATTTTTAAGTTATGGGGTGGTTATATAATCTAATCTAATACATATGTTGTGGTATATTTACTTATATGTTGTATATGTTACGAACTGTTTATCTACTCTACTTTCTTAATATTCTTATTTGTTTACAATATCGATTTTATAGCAACAATTTCATAACACCCTAGGGTATTATTTAGTATATAACATACCAGTCGGACGGTAAAATATGAATTCAATTTTTATTAGGTCGAACTGAACCTGAACCCGGAACGAAACTGCAAATTTTATTAATGCTTGAACCAGAACTGCACACGAACCCATCTCTCAAGAAACAAATTAACCTGAACCTGAACCGAACCCAGTTTTTGGGGGGTTCGATACCCTGTTTCTAAACATCTTTTAAGTATCCCAAAAATTAGTTTTAAAACATTGAAAAAAAATATTGTTGGCAAATTTGACAGCTTTGGCAGTTTTTAACACGTTCACTGCCGTGAGGAATTTTAGCTTATTTTCCCCTAGCCCGGCCATATAAATATGTAATTTGTCCTCCCAGGCCGTTCATGCCAGGACAAAGGCAATATAATCTAAGTAGAGGAATTGCTCACACTTTTTCAAAAAAGTGATTCTGAAACACGAATTAATCTTACTCGCACACGCCGTCTTGGTCTGTATTTCTCGATCTACAGCAGGTCTGTGCATGTTATGTGCCTGTGGTTTCTGGTTCGGTATAAGCTGCAGTAAATTTAGTATGTAACATAACTGCATGGTGGAAACATAATGTTATGTTGAAAAATGTGTTAATATAATAAAAAATTAAGTAAAAAGCCCCTTAGTGAAGAAGCCTTGCAGAAAATAGCTGATGAGATAAATTATCAGATGAGGGACTAACAGACAATATTTAACTTGTATTATCTATTTATTTATTTATTTTTCTACCTTAGATGATCCTTTGAATGACCCAGACTATCAATTATCTTCTGAAGATGAAAACAGTGGCACTGACAACCCAAAATTTAAAGTTACTGAACAAGACTCCGATTTATTTTCTGAAAGTGGTGAAATTGATGACTCATTAGAAATAATCGATCCAAATATCAACAAAATTTCATGGAGTGACCCACAAGGAAAGCAACCTCAGTTGATGCAGTTTGTACAAGTACCTGGTAGTGAGTACTGTGTCAAAGAAATGATGTCAGCAGACGAACCCGAAGAATTTTATTCTGCTTTGGTAGATAATAGTTTATTCAGCTACATTGCAGAATAAACAAATCTCTGCGCTACACAAGAACTGACTAAAAAGTGTGATGTTACTAAAATGTCTAGACTGCATGAGTGGGTACCAACCGATATGTATGAATTAAAAAGATTGTTTGGTTTAATATCGTATATGGGTATAGTAAAAATGCCGTATATAAGTTATTTTTGGAGCACAGAGAAAATGTTCAATAATGAAATGGTTTCATCTTGTATGAGCCGAAATCGCTTTGAACTTCTTCTTAGAATGCTTCATTTTGCAAATAATGAGGAAGTTAAAGGCGACCGTTTGCACAAAATTCGGTCAGTAGTAGATAAGAGACACAAGTACGGCATCAAAATGTTTAAACTCTGCAGTTCAGGAGGGTATATATTCAATTTGCAAGTATATGCCGGCAAAAATTTGGAACAGACAAAAACAACAACAACAAACGTAGTTATGAAACTGTGTGAACCTATTTTAAACACTGGACGAACACTTGTAACAGATAACTGGTATACCAGTATTGGCCTAGCAAGAACATTAATGAACGAAAATACTTATCTAATAGGTACTTTACGTAAAAACAGAAAAGGGATTCCAAAGGAAATTATTCAGGAAAAACTAAAGAGTGGAGAAGTGAAAGCAATGGAAAGCTCCGACGGAATAATCGTACTCAAGTGGAAAGACAAACGAGACATTTTGTGTTTATCAACGAAACATTCAGATACTATGGTTTCTGTTCCAAATCGACTAGGTCGTGAAAAAATGAAACCGAAAATAGTGCTAGACTATAATAATAGAAAATTTGCTGTGGATCTTTCAGACCAAATGACGAACTATCAATCTCCATTAAGAAAAACTATTAAGTGGTACCGGAAACTAGCAATAGAATTAATCCTAAACACGCCAATGGTGAATATATGGATCTTATAAAAAGATGTATCAAAAGAAAATATTAGTCTATTAGATTACCGCAAAAAAGTTACATACATGTTATGTGTATCTTTTCCTCCTAATCCAGAGGAAGCATCTACTTCCACAGAAAGTTTAGGAAAGAGAAAAAGGCATGAGATAGAAACTAAACCTTATAAGAACAGAAAACCGTGCAGAGATTGTTATAATACAACTAAAATCGAGAAAGGCTGGAAAGAGCCAAGAAATCTGAAGAAAATTAGAACTTTATGCAAAGACTGTCCTAAGGAGCCATATTTATGTTTGGAATGTTTTAATAAAACACACAGATATCTATAAATTAGTGATTCTGTCGAGAGGAGATATTTCGCGATTCTCTACTCGTCTCGTCTCGGCGAGACGAGACAGAAATATAAAAAATATTTTACGAGACGAGATATATTTGCCGAGATCTCGATTCTCGAAAATTGTTTCAAGATTTCTCGGTTGTTATTTTTCTCATGAGTTATATTTGTAAACTGTGAAATTTAACATATTTGTTTCTATTAGCTATGGCATTTTTGAACAAAAAGATAATAAAGTATTTGACATTTTATCTGTTAGAATTTGTTAAGCGTGCATTACACGATGAAGATTTTTCTTTTCAAGTGTCTTGAAAAGTTTTCTCTCTCGCACAGTGATACGAGTACAAGAGAGACAAATGAATAGACTTTTAACGAAAACGTAAACCTTTTAAAGAAAAACTGAACATGCGCAACTTTTTCTTAAAAGTCCCTACAAATTTTAACTGTGAAGTAACTGTCAAATGTCATTTGTGTTTATATTTTTGATGTATACAAGTAGTGTTATAAGTGATCGATATTAAACTGAAAAATGGCAAAATATGGAATAGAGAAGCAATTGAAATCTTAATGTAAGTATAACTTAAATTTTGACACTTGGATATTTTAATTCACGCAAAACTTGATCGTATAAATACACATTTAAGGTCACTTATAAAGACACTTTTCAAGTCACTTGAAAATAAAAACTTCATCGTGTAAACCACGCTTAAGCTAAGGTTTTTAGCGTTATTTTATTTTTAGTGTTTTATAACAGATTAAAAAGTGCTAGATAAATATTAAATTGATAAAATTATAACATAATAAAATTTGCACAAGTTTAAGGTTATATAAAATTTTGTCAGATAAAACGACAAATATTTATCTTTTTATTCAAATTACTATTAATACAAAACAGTATAAATTTAATAATTAGTTTATGGGACCAAAATACATATACATATTAAATTTCCATCGAGAAATCTCGACGAGAATCTCGGCCGAGACGAGACACTATTAAACAAGACGAGATATATTTCGAGACGAGACATAATTTTATTAATTTGAAACGAGACGAGACAATGAATTTCTCGTCTCGTCTCGTCTCGACCGAATCTCTACTATAAATGTCTTTTTTATTTCAAATGTGTATTTGTATTTTTATAGTGCTTTTATTATGTAAAAATTACTGTTTCTTTTTTTACCTCCCGCTACCCTAGGTAAGAGAGGTATAGGGATCGTGCTAAAAATCGGATATAGAGATTTTAGTGAATAAGCACGTTTTGATGTCCTCAGAATCCGATTTTAACATTTTTACAATGATGTCTGTAGGAATGTATGTGTGTGTGTGTGTGTGTGTGTGTGCGTGTGTGTGTGTGTGTGTATGTGTGTATGCAGAGCTGGGCAAGTTACTTTTAAAATGTAACTAGTTACAGTTACAGTTACCTCCAAAAAAAAGTAACTAAGTTACTTAAGTTCCAGTTACTTTGGTGAAAGAACTAAGTTATTTACTAGTTACTCATTAAAAGTAACTTAGTTACCTTGAGTTACTTTCTAACTACTTTTAATGGCGTGAAGTGTAGACTTTGACTGTTGACTTAGTTATTGTGTAGTATTCATATCAGGGAGTTTTGCACTAACTACGTTAACCTAAATTTTAACGTTATTGCTTGGCAACACCCGATCAGATTATTATTGTTAATGTTAATGGACCTACAGGGCCTTATTACCGCCTATCATTTGTAAGCGAAGAAAACATTTGAAAATAATATATTATATATAGTCAAATTTAACATTTAGTGACTTTTTAATTCTAGAATTAAAAGTTAAAATAATGTGTTATTTTTAGTTTTTCTGTTTACCGTACAAAAACTCTATTATTAATGAATATAATTACTTATTTCATTATCTATTATGGCTTGAAATCAATCAACAATAATATTGAATTTAATAATGTATTAAAATAAAAGTTACACATTACAGAGGGCATGCGCGATGCTGCGCTCAACAACTCCACTTTTTAAGTTACTTTGACTAACTTAAGTTACATTCTAATTTCTGAGTTACTTTAAATAACTTAAGTTACTCAAGTAACTAGTAATTAAAAACCGTAAAGTTACGAACTACTTTTCCGCAGCAAGTTAAGTTACAGTTACAGTTACCATATTTTAAAAAGTAACTAAGTTACGTTACAAGTTACGGAAAAGTAACTAGTTAGTAACTAAGTTACTAAAGTAACTAGTTACTGCCCAGCTCTGTGTGTATGTATGTGTGTGTGTGTGTGTGGATCTTGTGGACACGATTACTCAAATACTATCAATCAGAAAAATTTGAAATTTTGTATATCCATTCTATACTAATGTGGGAAGAGCTCATTAGTTTTTAGTGTATATCGGATAACCAGAAGTATCATTTATACAAGCTTTTAACAGTTTTTCTTGTAAAAAATTCATTGCATATAATTTTTTAGCAACTTTTACCAATACAAATTGAATATAATGGCACAATCTTCAATTCTACGATAATAGCATTTAGTAAATATCTTGAAATAACTTTATATTATATTATAAAATAATTTATTTTTCTACATCACTTTGCCTCTGCGTCAAACAAAAACAACACTTTAATAACAAATTTGACACATTTAAACAAATGTCACTGTCACGAAGCAATTTTCATTAAAATTAATAATGTAACCGTGTTAAGAAGAATTTAGAAGTTTAAATATGATTCTAATAAAATTAAGGTTTGTAAAAATAATATATTTTCCATCATACATAAATATTAGATATACAAGATAATTCGATTTAAGTTTGATGTTTGCAGCATTATATATCAAACAGCTCTCAATAAGAACGTGATTTCAAAGTGTCAAATAATAGTTTGCAACTACACATCTACGAAATGGATAATGTACGGCGAAGAATTTAAACAGATTGCGTTTTAGAGCATAAGGAAGTTGGTGATGATTTTGACAATAATGTGTGTGACGATTTTTCCTTAAAATATATTGAAATATATGATCCAAAACTTCGCAAAGTTGGTATTTAATACTCTTATATAATTTGAAACAACATATTAGATTTTGACTATATATGATAAACCGGATGTAGTACTTAATTTGAAGCTTTAACAGATTTCTCAGGAAAAACATAATAAAATATAATCGTATTACAAACTGTTCTATTTATGGGAACAACAAAGTAGATTTTGTTTACAAACTATCAATCGGAAGTGAAACTTTACTTAAAGCTCATTGCTATTTTAAACATGGAATTGGCGGGAGGTCATGTGCTGGACACATCCGATTTTTATAAATAAATACACATTTTCATAGGTATCTATTTTATTTTTAAACCTTTAAAATAAATGATTGTTCTTTTCAAATTTTACATGTATATATATTATTTTTTAGAGAAGTTTTAATTGTAATGTAATAATTACTGTTTATTTAAATCTGTAAATAAATATACTTTTTATATGCATTTTTAAATGTACTCGTAGTCGCATATCTTTAAAATAAATAGAATATACCTTTTTACGTACAAATTTAAGAATTGTTCGTGGGCGCCGCTCGGTCTATGCCACAAACCATAGACGGCAAAGTGTTCGCCAACGCCGTCTCGGTCTGTAGCAGCAACAACGCTCATAATCGAACAGACCTACGGGCCGATGAGCCATATAAACTGATTCGGTCTGTAAGACCGAGACGGCGCAGCGGACAAATAAATTCTCGGTCTATAAGACCGAGCCGGCGTGATGGACAAATATATTTTCGGTCTATAAGACCGAGACGGCAGTAAACGTGTTAAGTCACCAGAAATCAATTTGTCAGTTTTAAACAGCTTTTAAGTCTCCCAGCAATTAGTTTAGTGTAATCTGTCATATTCTGCCATAAACAATCATATTCTATCAAAATATAAGGAAAAAACTGCGCCCCAAAAGTTTTATTTAGATTTTTTTTTACACCGAGAATTTATTTTGACAGTATTATACGATGAAATCTGATGAAAAAATTGTTTTGTTAGAAGTATCTCCAAAATGCTTCAGAATGCATTTTCTATATGAAATACGCGTTTTTAGAGTATACAAGCTTTTGAAGGGGTTTCGTGGTGCCCTTGCCTATGCAGTTGAAGTACCGTCTTGTAGTAATGAAATCACTGCAAGACGCGTATTTTGTAAAGAAAACGCATTTTGTTTTTTCATCAGATTTCACCGATTCTCGTTTTTATCAATCATCATGTTTTACGTTTAGCAACTGTATCTTTTCAAAATATAATTTAAAAAAAAAACTTATTTCAAATTTTTGCGTGTGTGAAGTGCATTATGCCACCAATCACTGAACTGTCGGTACTCTCTCGTTGGTACTTTCGATACTTTGTTTATGTTTAAAACATTGTCATGTATATCAAATAATTTGTGTACTGTCAAATATTTTCATTGGAGAATTACATATTCTCGTATTTTTCCGGGAAAAATATATTTCTTTTAATTTTTAGTGGCATACAAACACACAAATATATTAGTCACGCTATGAATAATTAAAAGATTATGTTCGCTTTATTGTGATATTACATTGCCATACACAACTGGCCGAACTATACGGTTTGGCATAAACTGCGTCACAGATTCTACCGCGAACTTTATTTATTAACATTAACATTTTTTAACTATCCTATTCTCTTATTAAAAAGGAAAATAAAATATGAGAGATACTCCATTTTCTGATTGGATTTACATTAAAAAATTAAGTACTATCAATTTGGTTTCATAACAAAATTATTTATATCCAGTTAATAATAAAGTTATTTGTGATAAAATAAAAAATAGAGTGGGCTGTGAAGCTAGGCCCTCTGTTTTAAAATTGCTATAACTAATTATACATTAAGGTACAAACGAAATGGTTTGTGGTACAATCGTTCACTAACAAATCACAAACCTATCATGAAGAAAAAATCTCAAATTATATTTAATATGGGGGGCTGTCGTGAAGTTGCGCAGCTATTTATCAACATATATAGCTTTTTATATATTACAATAGGCCTTGATATTGAATTTCCATTTTTTAGTACGCTTAATTTGTTTTTTCTCTCTAATATTTCAGGGCATGGTACTCTACAATAACCAGATCGTTCTCTTCGAGGTTTTTAGCAAGTCCGCGCAAAATTCTCCAATTTAAATTTTGATTTACTACATATTTTCAATTTTAGTTTCAAATTTTTCTCCGATTTCTGCAAGTGTTAATCTGCCTTTAACATTTTACAAATGTAAACATACAAATTGAAGTAAAAATACACAAAAACAAGTAAAAATATAAACCTGTTGAATGTTGTTTGAAAATATATAAGAAGTTTTTTGTTTTCGTTTTGGCTTTCAAGTTAAAATTTAATTCTACATATGTAACTTCGAAGCGTTTTTATGTATTTCTTGAAACCTTTCTTTAATAGAAATACAAATAGAATTTATCTCATGTTTATTTTCCAAATTATTTATTTGTTTTGATTCTCCCTCATCATCTATAACTATTTTATTGTATGAAGCAATTAGATTTTTTAAAAACATTTTTTTATTTAGATGTGCTGCCTTTCGAAGAAAAGTAATAACTCAACAAATATCTTCATGTGGCAGTGCTTCTGTATGGCGACGACAACATGCTTCCCAATTGCAGGAAAATGAATCTGTTAAAGATTTATAAAGTATAGAAGTTTTACGAAAATATAAACAAGATCAATCGTAGTACAATGCTATACATCAAAATAACTGTCCAGTTAAAAATTTAGAAATTATTAAGTATACGCAACCTTTTGATGGTTTTATACATACAATATCACTCGATAAATTCTATGTACATTATTGGACAACCGAACAGCTTGCTGTATATAAAGCGTATTGTAAAACTTCCGAACAAACAATACTTGCCATAGATGCTACGGGATCAGTGGTACATAAAATTAAAAGGCCCTTTGACAATTTTTCAGGACTCATTTTTCTCTATACTACTGTCGTGCAGTTAGGCACATACGAAGGACAAATTCCAGTAAGCTAAATGTTGTCCGAAGTGCACAATATTTTATAAGCCATCGGTTACAGAAATGGCTGTATAAAGGAGCCCAAAAGCCTAAAATTATTATTACCGACCTCTGGGAGCGGTTATAAAAACTTTTACTAGATATCCTGACATAAAATCTTATTTTGAAAATATCATTTCTTATTTAAAACTAACTTCTAACGATTTTCCTGAAATTTATATTATAATAGATTATACCCATGCCATACAGATTATTCGCAGAGAGGAATGTCTGAGGAACAAACCCAGGCTATTTAGAGAATTTTATTTCCAATGCCATTATTAATGAAAACTACCACTTTGAAAGATGTCGAAAATATTATTATAAATGCATTACTTGTTGTCTACAATAGCAAATATAATTTATTATGAACATGCAGGACATCTAAATAAAAAAAAATGTTTTTAAAAAATCTTATTACTTCACTTAATAATAAATAGTTATAGTTATAGATGCAGACGAAGAGTCAAAACAAATAGATAATATGGAAAATAAAGATTAGATAAATTCTATTTCTATTGACGAATGGTTTCAAGAAATACATGAAAACGCTTCGAAGTTGCATGTGTAGAGTACCTATCCGCGGTAACCACCGTCGATAGATGGCAGCATTGACATCTTCGTAGTGGGGAAAACATTGTATTTTGTATATTGATGGTATAGGAGTAATCTCGAATTTTTTATTTAGTTCTCTTTATTTACGTGAAATAATTAATTAAAATAAGATGTTTATCTCACTCGGAGATATCTACATATATTTAAATGGTGCAATAAGGCCAATAGTGGTTAGTAGTTAGTAGAAAAGTTTATAAGGTAACATTGAAAATTTGTAATATTTTAGCTGGTCATATAATAATGTGTGGTTTCCAATTTAATAAAGAAAACAATGTGGAAATTCACGGTCTTTGTTTACAAATATTTATTTTAAAAGGGATTCCACATAATATCCGCATTTGCTTTGAAAACAATGTACAACAGTGGAAGTGTACGTTGTATTTGGAAAGACACTTTTAATTTATTGGTTTTAAAATAATTATTTATTATATAACTGCATCCATGTATGGTTCTAGGAGATCAGAGGTTCTGCCACCAAAAGCAGAACTTACGAAACATAATAACGCCTGCCGGTGTAACTCCAATTAGATATTTTAAAGTACGTCTTTTTTATAATTAAAATATGATCTTATCCTGCAACTCAAACACTTTGATTTCTGAATATCAATATCAGTGCACTCTAGCACTACTCTTAACATTTCTGATTTTTTAAAAAATATTTCGGAATAGGTATTTAAAATGTGTTGTGCTCTTATCAGGTATGAAAATAATTGTTTTTAAAATTGTAATTATTTCTAGCATTTCCCAAAAATATATTCTAGCAGTTGAATATGGTAAGTAAAAAATGACACTTAAGTGTATTTTTAATTTAAAAAGATATATTTTTTTTTTAGTAGGATAGGCATTCTTTTTCAAAAGAGATCTTTTATTTGGGTTTTTTACTGTAAATATTTTTTTATATTATTAAAAAAAATATATTGAAACTGTTATACGATTTACCTTGATAATAATCCGAAGGCAGAAAATGAGTAGAACACAATTCATATATCGTGTCACTTTCTTTCCTATTTTTAACGCAATTACCCATTTTTTCGCATATCTTTGTCCTTCGGGAAGTAGTGCATTGACATTTGTGCACTAACGTAATTATTGCAATGCGGTACAGAGCAATATCGCTTACATTTGCTAGACATTCTCTCACTTTTCCTTGTCATATGCAGCAATGTTTTCCCCACGACACGCATTTTTAATTTCGCCACCAGATGTCAGATACTTTGTTGGCTCTCATCAATAGGATATACTTCTTTGTATTATGATATACTCTGCACTTGTATTTAATGTAAAAACTTTAAACTTGTATAAACTGGTATAAACTATGATAAAACTATGTATGTAAATAAAAAATAAAACCAGCATCATCGTCAATAGTGGTCATATTTTCATGATATGAAAAACAGATCCTTCAAAAAACAAAACTTACCAATTAAAGTCGATAAATTTGTATGTTTACATTTGCAAGATGTTAAAGGACGATTAATACTTCCAGAAATTAGAGAAAAATCTGAAACAAAAATTGAAAATATATAATTAAGCATACTAAAGCATACTAAAAAATGGCAATTCAATATCAATACCTATTGTAATATATAAAACGCTGTATATGTTGACGAATAGCTGCCCATTTGACGCACTGATTCAATGTTTACTTGTAGCTTATTGTGATAGTCCTCATTTTAAAAAATATATTAAAGAGAGTACACTAGATATTAGTACAATTTCAAATATTATTAAATTTTATCGAACAAAATCAACCTACTATTGGTAAAACAGGAATCATATCCATTGCATGTCAATGTAATATTAGCAGTTTAGTAAAAAAAAATATTTTTTGATTATCCAAGCAAATATGTTATCAAAACTATGCAATAGAGTTATAGTCACAAGAAATATATTAATATTCTATATTAACATTAACATAACAAAAAATAATGGTATAAAATATTTGCAACAGGCCATTAATGAGTCAAACAATACACCTATATACCAGTTTAATAACTGCACTGCCGCGATTAATTTTTCACAAAATATAGGCAACAATATTTTTATAGAACTAAGCAGTGGCGGCTCGTGCTATAGGGCACAAGGGCGCAGCCCTACCAAATAAAAAGACAAGAAAAAAAGAAATAAGCGAGTACATATACATTTTAAAAATACATTAATTATTATTTATTTACTTTCATTATTATGCAATTCTTACTACACCGCCGATAGCTAGATAGCCTATATACTGACGTGTGCACGTACCGATATGCTGCTATAAGAAGCTAGGGCACAAATGTTTCTGCCCCGGTCTCCCACTATTTTTACTCGAATTTTGACCAATAGCAGCGAAGCGCGCGAAGCTGCATATGACTGCATTAAGCCTGTTCCGGGCACAGCCCAATTTAAACGAAGATGCCCGAGTATGTCCGGCATTTTCCGAGGTAATCTGTTATTGTTGAATTGTAATCGTCTAGTACTCATTTAATTACGAAGATGGCTTCTGTATCTTAAAGATTAAATAATTTAATATACTCTTTTTACTTTTTTAAATTTTTGTGCCCTACCATACAAAGATATCACCAGCCGCCACTGGAACTAAGCAATGTATAAATGCATCCCAGTGAAATTCCAGCTATTATAACAATTTATGATATGGTAGAAATGAAACGGCAGAAGACCTACGTCATAAAAAAATATCCCTAAAGTAATGACGTCATACACTACTAAGTTTACATGGGATACTAATTTATAAGACGCGAGTAGTCACGTGACTTTATGGTCTTTCTTGACAAGCAGATATGGGAGCCCGTGACAGAATGACAGCTAGTAATTATATACAGATGTCAAATGTCATAATTTTTCATTCCAAATTTCATGATTTTCCAATTTCAGGAGGTTTATCTTCTGACTAAAGCGTACGTTACACGATTACGGTTCGAGTTTGCGCAGTTATACGATTTTGGTCAGTTGTTTTGTTAAGAATTAACCTTGTAATTTAAGTGAAAGCGTTATTTTTTTATTAAATATAAGTACAATTTAAATTAAAATGATTGACGAATTTTTATCTGAAGACTCGTATAAACCGGGGGAATTTTCTTTTAGTGATGAAGACAATCTGGAAATGTTTGGCGAATATCCGATGTCAAAAATTGAAAATTAATTAGATAGAAGAAACAGTTCCCCAGTACTCTAGAACGTGTTTTTATGGAGCATTTTCGGTTAAATCAGAGTGGAACATATCATAGACAATTATTTAAAATGTTATTATTTTAAACACTATGTGAAGCAGTTTGAAAAATTGGGTGCCAAAGAATAAATCCTCATATATTTATGGTTTGTTGGCCATCAAACGGCTAGTTTTAGAGACTATTAATACGTTACATAGAACAATAAGAAAAATTTCGTACTTTTTATCAAATCAGTCTCTGAATATTATAACGTGGGCCAAACGAAACAGAAAAAAATTAATTAGAAAAATATTTTAGACAGAAAACAAATTTGCTCACACCAGTTAGGGAGTTAGGGACAAGGGGACAATAGGCTTATTAAAGCAAAAATTTAGCCATTTGTACGACATAAAATTATGTATTATAAGAGATATTGTCCATTTAATCAAGGCGTGTACAGTGTTTCACAATCTTTCTTTTGGGTGATTTTCGTTTAGAAGACACCGAACCTGAACCACTTCCAAGAAATAACTTGCCCCCCGGAAATAATGAAGACGAGGATAATGGCGATAGAAATGCGGTACAAATTAAAAACGATATTGTAAATAATATATTTTAATGTATTATTTTTTTTATATCTATACATTTTTTTTTTAATTATATAAAATCTGATTTGTTAGTTATACTAGTACATTGTTTATTTACCAAAAAATATGTTATGACTCCATTCCAGTTCAAAAGTTCAGTTAGTCATGCTGTCTCCATAGAGAGTTGTTTAATGTATGATTGACACCTGTTCCATTTTTGTATAATATTATGCCATGTAATTTGTATTGATTATATTAATAAAAGGTCTTGTTTGTGAACATAAATATCATTTAATACAACGTTAATACTAAAAGGTTATGGGCCCAGTAATGCCCAAGTATTAAATAGAAAGGATAAAGATAAGTATATATATAGAAAGTCAAAAATTTAAATTAAAAAATTATTTAAAAAAAATTATAACAGAAAAATGGCTTTGACTGAGAATGCTTTGTTACCTCAATTAAAAGATGGTACAAATTTTACAAATTGGAAATTCAGAATTAAATTAATATTAGAAGAAAAAGGCGTTGCAGCAATTTTAGAAACAAATATTACAACAGAAGCAAATAAAAAACTGGATGGAAAGGCCAGATCAATTATAGTTCAATGTGTATCAGATAAATATTTAGAATATGTAAAGAAAGGAAAAACGGCAAAGCAAATGATTCAGTATTTAGAAAATGTATTTGAAAGAAAGAGTACATTCAACAAATTATATTTACGTAGACAATTATTAACACTAAAATGTAAAAGTAACGAGAAATTGCAAGAACATTTTCTTAAATTTGATACAATAATAAATAATTTAGAAAGTAGTGGATGTAGAATGAAAAAACTGACAAGGTATGTCATCTTTTATTGACATTGCCAGAATGCTATGAAAATGTTGTAACAGCAATAGAAACCATGAGTGCAGAAAAAAATATATATTTAGATTTTGTCAAATCATGTCTTCTCGATGCTGAAATTAAACAGGAAGATAAAAGTAGTAAAACTACAACAGATGAAGTGGCATTCAGTGCACCTAAACAGATAGAATGTTATAAATGTCATAAGAAGGGCCGTAAAGCATCATAATGCAGATCAAGAAATCCAAATTATTATCGAGGACGAGGACGAGGTTTTCATCGAGGCAATCAAAACCAGCGTAATGCCTACATGACACAAGGTGAAAAGTTTAATTTTATTGCACAGAGAGAAGAAGAAATATGTCATAATGCTGAAGCTAAAGAAAATATTATAGAATTTATAGTTGACTCAGGAGCAACAGAAAATTTAATAAAAGAAGATGCAGAAAAATATATGAATAGAATTGAAAAATTAGAACATGAAATAAAAATTAAAATTGCAAATGGAGAGACCTTACAAGCAAATAAAAAGGGAATAATTACAATATTCAGTGAAGGAAGAAAAGTAAATAAAGAAGCATTGATAGTTCCAGGATTGTATCATAATATATTGTCAGTCAAGAAATTAATAAAAAGAAATTATAAAATATTATTTGATCGGTGCAGTGTTAAAATAATAAATCATTACCATAATTATGTATGGAACTGCAAACAAAGAAAAGGATTGTTTACTTTTCAAGGATATATATTATATATTCAAACATTTCCAGTAATAAAAATATATGGCATCAACGTTTAGGACATCTAAGCCGAAAAGGATTAAAAATAATGAAACTACCAATGTCAGAAGAAGTATGTGAACCTTTCATGACAAGTAAGTTAACGAGATTGCCATTTAAATCACAAATAAAACCTAGAAGTCATACAATTGGTGAACTAATATCCACTGACATTGCAGAACCTATCACACCTATTTCAAAAGAAGGATATAAATATTTTCAAACAGTTACAGATGATCACTCACATTTTGTAAAGATATATTTATTAAAACGAAAATCAGAAGCAGAAGAGAATTGGAAGCATTTTATAAGAGAAATAAATACTCAGAAAAACGTAAAAGTACAAAATATTAGATGCGATAATGGAGGTGAATTCTCATCAAAAGATTTTAAAGAATTTTGTCAAAAGAAAGTTATAAGTATTCAGTATACATAGCCATATTCTCCTCAACAGAATGGCGTATCAGAGAGACTTAACCGTACACTATATAATAAAGCAAGAACGATGATGACTGAAACAGAAATGCCAAAACATCTATGGTGTGAAGCAATAATGTGTGCAGCATATCAACTTAACCGTTCTCCATCAGTAGCTGTAAATAATAAAATTCCTGCAAATATATATAATGGAAAATTGGATTTACATCAACTAAAAGTATTTGGAGCAAAAGCTTGGTCAGTAATATTACCAAGAAATACTAAATTAGAAGCAAGAGCTCAAGAAACCAGAATTGTGGGATATGCAAAAAATGGATACAGATTATGGAATCCAATAAATGACGAAATTATCATTTCCAGAGACGTTAAATTTGATGAAACACAAATAAAATATAAAATGAATAAGAAAGAAGAAGGAGATGTTACAAAAGATATCACAAAAGAAGAAAATTAAAGAGAAGAAAGTATAAGCGAAGAGGAAGTAAATAGATCAGATAGAGAAACAGTTGCAAGAAACAATAGAATAGTTAGAAAACCGCAATATTTGAATGATTACGAATTATACACAGCTTATTGTTTAGTAGCAGATGATCCAAAAACGTATGAAGAAGCCATAAGAAGAGACGAAGAATGGAGAAAAGCAATAGAAAATGAATTAGAAGCTCATAAAAAAATGAATACGTGGACAGTTACCAATCTACCAAAAGGGAAGAAGGCAATAGATGGAAAGTGGTTATTCAGAACTAAAGAAGATGCAGTTAAAAAAGCACGTTTAGTTGCCAGAGGATTTCAAGAAACCGATAACTTCAACAATGTTTATTCCCCAGTAGCCAGATTATCAACAATAAGATTATTATTAGCACAATCATTGCAAAAAGGGTGGAATGTAAAGCAATTAGATATACCTACTGCATTTTTGAATAGTGAACTTAATGGTGAAGTATATATGAAAATACCAAAAGGCTTAAAAGAAGAAAAAGATAAATTTCTAAAAATGAATAGAGGATTGAATGGATTAAGAGCAAGTCCAAAATGCTGGAATGACAGATTCAATAAATTTGCAAATGAAAATGGATTAATCAGATCTAAAAATGATTTCTGCTTATATATTGGAAATCAAGTTTGGTTGGTAATTTTTGTTGACGACATTTTGATAACTGGATAAGAATGTTTAATAAATAAATTAATAATTAGTTTAAAAAAGGAATTTAAAGCCAAAGTTCTAGGAGAAGTAAATTATTACCTTGGAATGGAAATAGAAAGAAAAGAAAATAAATTGAAAATAACACAGAAAAGACAAATTCAAAAAAAATGATAGAAAAATTGAAAATGAACGATTGCAAATGAACAAAATTACCAATGACAAAAGGATTTCAAGTA
Source organism: Ophonus ardosiacus (assembly GCA_943142095.1). Classification (NCBI taxonomy): domain Eukaryota; kingdom Metazoa; phylum Arthropoda; class Insecta; order Coleoptera; family Carabidae; genus Ophonus; species Ophonus ardosiacus. Next base: position 38,896,613 of record OW964837.1, read on the forward strand.
AACTTAAACGAAGAAGAAATTGAAGTCCCATATAGAGAACTAATAGGAAGTCTTATGTTTGTAAGTACTGTATCAAGACCTGACATAACATTTGCTACAAGTTATTTAAGTCAATATTTAGACAAACCAAAAAAAAATGCATGGGCTGAAGCGAAACGAATATTAAGATACTTAAAAGAGACAAAATATTTAGGATTGACTTATACAGTAAACAATAAGAAGGAACTAGTAACATTTTCGGACGCAGATTGGGCAAATAACAAACAAGACAAGAGGAGCACTAGCGGTTCGATTAGTATGTATTGTGGAAATACAATATCATGGTTTTCCAGAAAACAACCTTGTGTTTCACTGTCTACAGCGGAAGCTGAATACATCGCAGCTGCTACAAGTATTTGCGATTTAATAAATATTCAAGGATTGTGTGCAGATTTTAACGAAAATATAAAAAGTATTATGTATGTTAATAACAGAGGTGCAATAGACATGACACAAACTTTTGAAAACAGCAAAAGAACGAAACATATTGACACTCGATATCACTTCATTAAAGACCTAGTGATAAGTGGAAATAAAATATGTGGAATCTGAAAATAATTTAGCAGACATGTTTACAAAAGTTTTATCACATGAACATTTTAGTAAATTGAGAAAACAAATAAATGTTTCATAAACTGATATTTATTTCAGCCTACTACAACGATTTTCGTCACCAGACTTCAAATCGAGGAGGAGTGTTAGAATATCAGTTAGCCATGCTGTCTCCATAGAGAGTTTTTTAATGTATGATTGACACCTGTTCCATTTTTGTATAATATTATGTCATGTAATTTGTTTTGATTACATTAATAAAAGGTCTTGTTTGTGAACATAAATATTATTTAATACAACGTTAATACTAAAATAGATATATACGTTTCCATTCCATGTACGTAGAATAGAGTTCACTGATTCAGGTACATAACATATATAACCTCAAACGTCAAAATGAGCGTTCGCGGTAGAAAATATCCCAAATCAATCTCGGCTCACGCATGCGTATTTCACGATTTATGAATTAGTACGGAACAAGTACGATATAAGTTTGGAATCCTTCAGGGATTGTTACCGCGAACATACCTATTATTGTAAAACGAATTATTCAATATACGTATTTATAATAATAAACTTACTCTTTGCGTACATCTCGTAGATAACATTTCTGATAGCGGTTTCGGTAAAATTATCAATTTCAGTTACGGTTTTTTTCCATTTGGGTTTCTTGGGTGATGTTAGAGGCTCGCCTCTTTTAATTTTTCCTGAAATCTTGCACACAACCGATTTACTTATTTGAAGGGCATGTGCTGCTCTCTAAAAATTCACAATTTAATTAAAGTTTGATAGCACAAGAAATATTTGAAACAAATTACCTCTCGAACAGCTTGCAACGGAATTAAAGGCCCCCCGTTGTCCAGTTCCCGTTCAAAATAATTCACCACATTCGCTGTCCAGCTCCTGAGACTTCTTTGATAAAACTTTCGGCATAATGATTATGGATGGAACGTTTTGTAACAAATTATATTACTTATTGAAACAGTAATAATTTTGCACAAGCAAAAGTCACAAAAATTCTCACCGTAGAAAAAACTGACAATCAAGTGATATGTCATTTGATCGATAATCGATATAAAATTCAAAATGTAATGTAAACGTGGTCAACTTATAGAATAAAAATGAACTACTTGATAAAAAGTAATCTTTAATAAATCGCTACACGTAAACATCTATAAAAGTTTGTTTGGGGCGCTAAGCGGCACCAATTAGGAACCAAACATTTATGGAAAAGAAATTTTAAAAAATTACACTTTCGCGTAAAGTTGGTACCGAAACAAAAAAAAAATTCTATTTTTTTTTTATGTAGACAATTTGAAATAATTTTTTTGAGCACTAATAGGCAGGAATCAGGCACTAAACATCTATGTTAAATACCGTCAGGAAAAATGGAAAATATCACCCCCTTGGTGCTAAATTCACGTTTCGTAAAAAATGTTAATTAATAAATCGTTATAAGCAAACATTTTTAAAAAAATGTTAAGGGCACTAAATGGCGCCAATTAGGCAATAAAAAATTGTATTTTTTTTTAAGTATATATTTTGGTGCTGGCGTGAAGTTAGCGCGAACAACAAATAAATACATATAAATGGAAACGATTTATAATTAATTTTTCATTTTGAGGCCAATAATGGCCAATTAGGTACTAAAGAAATATTAGAAAACATTTTAAGAAATAGGTATTACCGTGAAGTGAGCACAAAGAAAAAACTAAATATTAACAACACGAGAAATGTCTATGTAAAGAATAGTGAAAGTTTATATAAATTTTTTTCTCTGTTGGTGCCAATTTCACGCTTGAAAATTAACCCCCTTGGCGCCATTTAGGCACTAAAGAATTGCATGATTTTTTTTGAAATGGGCACCAATTAGGTACTAAAGAAATATTAAAAAACATTTTAAGAAATAGGTATTACAGTGAAGTTAGCACAAAAAAAAAACTAAACATTAATAACGCGATAAATATAATTAATTCAGAAGTAATTCTAGGGCACTAAACGACACGAATTGGGCACTAAACAACAGTACTAGTTTCATAATTTTTGTCTTACCCTTTGGTGCCAACTTCACGGACCCATGCAAATAATTACTTGTCTTAAATATTTTGAAGGTTTATTCCTATGTTTCATAGCAAACTTTGTTTAAAAAAAGACGTTTTGTTTTAGAAATACTTATAAAATATTATTTAAATTATGTTCACTTAATACATCTGGGCTAATGTTCATGTGTAAATATGAAACATAATTACGAAATTTTGCTATTTTAATTATCTTTCTAAAAATATCATCTGAAAAAGAAATGCTAGTGTGAAATAGGTACCGAAACAAACAAGTAAAATTCTATATCTTTTTATTTGTACACAATTTGAAATAATTATATTGGGCACTAATAGGCAGCAATCAGGCACTAAACATCTATGTTAAATAACGTCAAGAAAAATGGAAAAATTAATCCCCTTGGTGCTAAATTCACGTTCCGTAAAAAATATTCATTAATAAACAGATTTGTGTTCTTTACGAATCTATATAATTTTATACAAAATTGGAGTAAAAACCTGTAATTTACATGTAAAAAATCTAAAAAACTTTAAAAACGGCAAAACCGTAAAATACGCAACTGCGCTTGCGCAATGTAGCTCTATCTGTCATAATTACTGTCAAGAAGCGCTGTCAGATTTATATTTCTCATAAAACTAAGTGTCTGTCAAAAATATAATCAATATATAATAATAAAAGTATATTTATTTAATAATAGCAATTTTGAAATATTGGTATGGTGTTTATGGTTTAGTGTTTTTATACATGGGGCTCATTACATTGAGTATTTTATCATAGTTTTTTATATGTAAAAAACTAAGTAAATTACTCGATATAAATAACTTGCACAACACTGTTAATAAATTGATAACTGTAAACATTTAAAAAAATTTTAAGGGCACTAAAGGACACCAATTAGGCACTAAAGAATTACATGAAAATTTTTTGAAAATACAAATTTTGGTGCTGGTATGAAGTTAGCACAACAACAAATAAATACTAATAAAACGGAAACTATTTATAATTAATTATCCATTTTAAGGGCATTAATGGGTACCAATTAGTCACTACATAAATATTAAAAAACCTTTTAACAAATACGTACTTTTGGTGTTACCGTGAAGGTAGCATAAAAAAAACTAAACATTAATAACGCGATAAATATAAATAATTCAAAAGTAATTTTTAGAGCACTAAACGGCACGAATTGGGCACTAAACAATATTCGTGCCTTACCCTTTGGTGCCCACTTCACGGACCATATACGCATTTATAATTTTCTGATCAACGCACGGGAGTTATCACCATTTTTCATCTTATCAAGCAAATTTTTAATGTTTTTGGCCATGTGCTCAAAACAATTATGAAAGATATTAAAAGTACTTAAAAAACAAACATTATATATTTAATACATAGTCTAATAGATTACACTATTTATAACTTCTTTCGATGCCACTACTAATGTATTAGTAGTGGCATCGAAAGAAGTAAATTACTGATGCCTTTTTATAATAATTGTCAATGTTTTCCTGTTATAAATAGTGAAATCTATTAGACTATGTATTAAATATGTAATATTGTTTGTTTTTTAAGTTATTTTAATATCTTTCATAATTGTTTTAAACACATGGCCAAAAACATATATATGCCGCCATTTTTCTCAATTGGCGGGTGGTTCCCGTGCTCCGATTTCCGGAAATTTTTATATGTTATTCAGTGCATTTTCCGGATAGGATTCCGTTTAAAAGCTTTTCTTGTAATTACATTGAGGTAAAATCATAAATTTCCTGGACTATAAAAACTCTTTAGAATGAAAATAAAACAATAAACAATGACTAATATGTATGTATAGTAGTTAAATACTAATAATTAATGAATAATAATAAGTAATTTGAAAAAAATATTTAAAAATATATAATAAAATATGATCTAAATGAAGCATTAGAGCAATTTTCAAAAATTAGCTCTGTTTGAAGCTCTGTAGCTCGCTATCTATTGGTTTTAGAAAAAAATGTATTAAATGAAAGTTGTAGGAAATTTTAGTGTCAACAAATTGAAAAATAACTTTTTGTCCTAATGCAAATAAGTGAAGAGATATTTACAAAAAAACATTTTTTGCGCCTTTTTTCCCAAGTTGGCGGTGCTTCCCGAAGGCCCCCGAGGGGTAAAACTTGCGTTTTTTATTAGGACCCCTAAATATATAATATATCAAAAAATCAAAAATACCCGACCTTTTATGGAATAAACCCTTATTTTTCTACCAAATGACTGGACTAGTAGATAAAGAAGATTTTCATTCCCAACGACAGCTCAGAGATCGATCAAAGTTAAAGAAACCATTACAGTACAGATATAGCATTTTGATGACTGAAGAGATAATGAATGAATTAAAATTAGATAATCCCGAAACATACGAACAAGCGCTGAATAGTAAACAAAAAGTTAATTGGAAACAAGCCATGGATAGAGAAATGTCTTCATTACAAGAAAATTATACGTGGGAAACACTCTTACCAGACAGAACAAAAACTTTACCATGTCAGTGGGTTTTTCGGATAAATACTAATGCAGATGATGGTATTGATAAATACAAAGCAAGACTAGTTGTTAAAGGATTCAGTCAACGTCAAGGAATTGACTATAGCCAAACTTTTAGTCCGATTGTAAAATTAATTACTATACGATCGGTGCTGAGTATAGCTACAAGTGAAAAGGTGCACATGACACAGTTTGATGTTTCAACAGCATTTCTATACGGAGAGCTAGAAGAAACAATATTTATGCAACAGCCAGAAGGATACAATGACGGAACGAATCGTGTTTGTAAACTTAAAAGAAGTTTATTTGGCCTGAAACAAGCTCCAACATATTGGGACAAGCATCTGATACATGTTTATTTATTAGAAGAAAAGATGACAAATTGCTAATAGTCACTCTATATGTTGACGATGGGTTAGTTCAGGCAACTGATCAAGAAGAAGAGCTTTTATTGAAGAGTTTAAAACTGAATTCAAGATCACCACAAAACCAGCTTCATATTATTTATGTCTAGAAATTCATTGTTCTAATGATGGTTCTATTACAACCGAATATGGCATTACATATGAATCAAATGTTAACACACGTATATTGGAATGCTATAGTGATGCAGATATCGGCGGATGTACTAAGACGGGAAGATCAACATCAGGTATGATTATCATACATCAGGTGGAGCAATTTCACGGACTAGCCAAAGATAAACTATAGCAGCTACTATAAAATGCGAACTTGTAGCTGCAAACGAAGCTGTTAAGAAGATTAAATGGTTAAGTATATTGTTTCGAGAAATTGAAAAGTTAAAGCATGAACTTATTCTTCAGCTGGACAATCAAGCTGCCGCAAAGATAACACAGAACCCTGAATTCCATCATAGAACTAAACATATACAATTTAACAAGTTAAGCTCCAAAGAATTTTTTTCAAACTTTCTCCCTAACCTAAGTGGTTTTTCTTACAGGTTTGATATTTCTGTGTATTTTAAATCTCTTTTACATTGTCAAATTTGACTTATTAAGAACGGAAAAAATTATGACGATCATCGGTGACCGCCGCGGTCCTAGAGATCTCTGGGCGGACACCAGTGTTCACCGTCAGTGACCTCTATATACAAAATGGACCGGCGGCTTGAATAACTTGCGTGTATCCACCGAGAATACCACCCGCCTGACTGGTGGGGTGTCTATCTCTCTCTAACTTTCGTGTATAGTTGGACCAAGCAGATATGCGAAAATGTATTTAAGCTTTCTTCTTCATGTTCATCGTTAATTCGTCGTACTGGTACTAGCTGACGCATGCGTACTTCTCACTGTTAGAAAGAGATAGCCACCCCACCATGACAGTTGAGTGGATACAGCTCGCGCCGTTGTATAGAGATAGGAGTCGCCGGTCCATTTTGTATTAGAGGTCACTGTTCGCTGTGGCCTTACGGAAAACCCAAATCCGAGAGGGCACGATGAATATGTGTCCTCAAATGGCGCAATAAACGAGATGTATTAGTTTTATCTACTTGCCATACTAACCAGACGGTAGAAATTCAATGATACGGAAACCCGATTCAAAAGCCAAAAGCCATTCTAGACTACAGTGCAGGTAAAAGCTCAATCGATGTTTCTGATCAAATGTCAAGCTATCGCAGAGCATTACGGAAAAGTTTACGTTGGTACAAAAAATTGGCCACTGCGATACTATTAGGAATATCATTGATAAACTCTCATTTTATTTTCAAATTGGTGGAACAGAGCGATATTTCAATAACTGATTTTCGCTTATCAGTTGTGGAGGGTTTACTGAAATTCGAAGATCAACGAGAAGTTCCCCGTCCTCAACTATCAGCAAGTAGTGTTGCCACAAGACCAAGACCAGTCTTGGTCTTGGTCTCGTCTCGTCTTGGTCTTGTCGAGACGAGACCAGTATCAAGTCTTGTCAAGAGAGTCTTGAGTCTCGACAAGACTCTCGACTCTCTAAGGTATTTTTTTAAAACATATATTCTAAAAGTGCTTCAAAAATTGAGAATATTGCTGTAAATACTGTTCGAAAATTCATATAAATAAGAGAGATATTAATTTTTAAATTTTGTAATTTTCTGCTTTCATAGTTGTGTTCCAAAAACATTAATTTATGTAAATATGATGTATTCCTTATTCATCTAAATAATCCAAATCAAACTTTTAAATGAATTTTCAATGTAGGTGGGATGAAATGAAAGAAATATAAATTTAGAATTCTTATGTTATTTTAATACACCAATATTTTAATTAAATTAAAATCAACCTTTATTTTATAATATACATGTTTTATATGTATAAATATGTTGATTTTAATTTATTTTTTGATTAATTCTCAATTAAAATATTGGTACAACTGACTATATCTTGGAAAATATTTCCAATTTTCAAATAGCACAAAAGTTACATTTGTGGTGCATTCTCCACGTTAGCAATGTATTTCAGTTTTATTTATTAAATTAATTTATTATAAAAAAGTAACGTTCCCTTCAAATATACAGTATTATTCATTTTTAAAGAATCTATTGTGATTCTTAGAATTTTACGGATATGCAGACAAAGAATTTACGATCCTAGGGAAATTCCCGGTCTGTGTCCCGGTTTAAAACAACCATATTGTACTTGTTCAACGGACGTACTTATTCGCCTAAATATTTCACTTCATTCAAACATATGAATACATATTGCATATAGAAATAGGAATATATTAAATGCAAATAATGTAAACTATTAATACTAACAAATCAGTTATATAATTATTTTGTAAAGAAATAGTAAAAGTATAAAAAACGATGATTTATTTCTTCTCAAACTTTGTATCCATAATTTATGTAAAAATACTTTTCCTCCTGATTAAAATAAAAGATTTTCTAGTGTTATCATTAAATGCCAATAAAAAAATTATGGTATCTTATATAAACAAAAATTTGGAAAATATGTACTTCAAAAGATAAATGTTCATGTATCTATTATGTGATGTATAATGAAAGTAAAACTTTATCTGAATAAAGTGAAATGTAAGGGACATTGTTAAAATATGTAGTTACAGGTATAACAATTTGGGAAATTTGGTATCAGACATTCTAAGAAATTGGTATTAAACATTTCTTGTAAAAACACGTACAAAATTTAAGTACACTTTCCTCGCCCGGTGTCATTGGTCATAAAGGCCTTTGTTTTCTTTTCGGCGTATTTTAATCTAAGGTTCAGTTCAACTAGGTATTATAAAATACTGGAATCAGGGATATCCTTGTACTGGGATTGTAATTCATAATTTTGTGTTCATTTATATTTTTTTTATTTTCAGCTTCGTTGATAAAATTGTTGCCAGAATATAATTAATAAAAATAAGCATAATGTAAAGATTAGAAAAGTTTGTAAGGAAGTGATATTTTTGGAAAAACCATTGCTTTGTCCCCCATCCCTTAAGTTTTATAGTCAGTATGATCATCATATAATGTTTCCTCAAAACATAACACAAGGTCAAACATTTGAAATAAAACAGCGGTTCTCAACCTGTAGTACACGTACCAGGGGATACGCGAAAGTCTAAGTTTTAGTTATCTATTTATTTAACATATGTATATTTAGAAAAAAATAAAAAACTTACTTACTGCTTCATTTAAACATATACATATCTATTTAACTATTGCTAATAATAGAAATGCATTCTGTAGTTAAGGAATTGAAATTATATATTTTATGTTTAGTAATGATAAACAACAGTCGATATATACGTATATTTTCATATTAATTGTTTGAAGAGCTCAAGTATCAAGTTGATGATATACATGGAAAACTTAATAATAAATATCTCAAATATTATTTGGAATTTTTTAATCGCGATTGTACTGCTGTTCTTAGAATTTTATGTACTATTAGATACGATTATTAAAAAAATTATTAATGGAGGCAAAGTCGAGAGTCTTGTCGAGACTCGAGACGAGACGAGACTGACATCAAGTCTTGTCTCGACAAGACCAAGACGAGACCACTCTAGTCGAGACCAAGTCAAGACCAAGACGAGACCGACCCCAAGTCTCGTCTCGTCTCGACTTCTGGCAACACTATCAGCAAGTCAAAATTTGAAAACACATTAATTTACCAGACTGGATTGCAAAGCACGTGAAAACCGAAAATACTGTATAGAAGGTAAAAAAGAAGACTAACGGCCTAATCCCGAAAAATAAGGTCAAAAAAGTTATAATATACTGCTTATAATTCAAAGGTAATCCACGCTTCTACCTCGAATGCTTCAATAATTTTAATAAAAAATAAGTAATTTGTGCTATTCAACAGTATTTTTATATATTTTTTATATTACACACTTTCTTAGCCTTTTATTTTGTATATAATCATTTGTTATGATTTTTCAATAAAAGTATTTTTTCCGACAGAACACTATTGCTATAAAATTCCTGACACCAGAATTTGATTGTGCAGGCCCATATAGGACAAGGACACGATATTATGATGAATCTCGTAAAAGAATGTCTGCTTGGCGAGGCCGGATCGATAAACATGCAATGGCAAAGCGGACACCGGCGTCCGCCATGGTCATATAGGCTTAACATTGGTGACCACCATGGTGCTTAACCTGCTAAATATTTTTTCTACTCCTATAGGTGAAGTGAGTACTTCACGTATCAATTTTTATGTGTGAAGTTTGATTTTTTGCAAAATGTGCGTGAAGTGTTACTTCACGCACCGTTCATTATTTTAAATATTACAAACTGAATTGTAATTTAATAAAACAAAGCTGTTAAACACCCATAACATTGGTAACCATGGTTACACAAGTCGATAATACAGAGGCTTTACGTTAAAAGAATGATAATGTGAAGAAAAAATATATTTTATTGCAAGGTCGTAGAAAAAGTTTAGTATCTAACATGTGTGTGAAGCCTATTTTACTTTCGGGTGGTTTGCAACACTCGCCTTTGGCTAGTGTCGTAATCTCTACCCTCATGTAAAAATTTCAGCTTCACACACTCGCCACATAATATACTATTTTCATACGAGAAAAGATAATGGAATCACAGTTAAGTGCAGATTCCAATCGAAGAAATAAGTAGCGGACATCATCACTAAACCGTTGGCAAAAACTCGTTTATTAATTTTATGTAATAAAATGGGACTATGCTAAAGCAGATATGTTAATTGTATTCATATTTGTAAATTATAATTAATAAGGGAAAGTACTGAACCTATTTGAAATTTATATTAACCATACTTGCAAAAATAAATATAGTTTTGTTTATTATTATTAATTATTATTTCAAGCTGGTAGAAAAAAAATACATATTCTGTCAAAATTTCAAATCAGTGTTTTGTATATTTTTTACAGTCGAAAGGTATTTTCAATAGTATTTTACAATAATTTAACAGAAATTTACATTAATTTACCTTCAATGGACAACATAAAATCTTCTATAAAATAATATAAGAAGAAAATTAAACATAATGGCCCTTACCACGATCACGGTTTTAAATGGCGGTGTTTGCGTGTATTAGTTAAAACCTTGACGACGACTTGACACATACTTCAGGGTTATAAACAAAAATCAGTGATGCCACTATACTGATTAAACCGAAAATGTACTGACAGGCATATTCAATATATTTGGCTTCAATGTTCTAAATAATTTATCTTACAAACAAGTCAAGAGACAAATCATATTAAACAATTAAAAATAATGAAGCCAAATGTATTAAAAATGCCTGTCAGTATATTTTCGGTTTATTCAGTATAGTGGCATGATTGATTTTCTTTATAATCCTGAAGTATGTGTCAAATCGTTAGCACGGTTCTAGCTAACACCGATTTTAAAACCGTGATCGTGGTACGAGCCATTGTGTATTGTACTATGAAAAATGCATAATTTAATAAATTATGAGTGCGTACATTTCACAGTAGATAACCCTCAGACTCATTTGACCTGTAGTTTAAAACTTGCCACCAGAGCGCTACGATTTGAAAAATACTATAGTGACTCAATTACCTACAGTGGTGACATACGATGTCTCGATTCTGATTGGTCGTTGTTAAATACGCCATGTTTTCTAACTTTCCGTTCAATACATGTATGTATCAAGTTTCCATCTCAAATCCAAAATAGAATAAAAAATTTGCTTGACGTGAATTTTATGTACATTATTGAGAAATAATCCATATATTTAATGTAATAACTAACTGCTCGACACAAAACAGGTAACATAAAATCAAATATTTTCAAATTCATGAATGATAAGCATACATACAAATTCTGAAATTCTATGTACATTTATAAGTTTTATAGAACCGTAAATCTGAAAATAATGAACAAAATCACATCAATATTAATTGACAAGTTAGATATTACATAAAATTGTAGATTTACGGATTTTTAAAATATAGATATACATAGACTTGCATCCCCATATATTGATAATGATTAACAATATTTTCAAAAAATGTAAGTATGTTATCAAAAAACAGTGTTGAACGTAGTTATTTTGGAAAAAATTGTAAATTAAAAACATCAATTTGGTAATAATGATTTTCTAACCAAAAAAGTGATTTCACGAGTAGTGTAAATAAATAAAAAAAAAATATTGCTATTCCAGAAGATTTAATTCTAAGTAACATTAATTTAATAATGCTGAAACCAATTCTCTATATAACAAAGTGGATATATAGCATTAAGAAATGCTCAAAAATATGTTAAAATTGTATAAAGTCTGTGGGAACAAAGAATTTTAATAAAAAGTTTACTAATGTTTATTAGAATGTATATTTTATTATGGCAATAACCTAGTGGTAGAACAAAAAATCAGTATCAAAGAATTTTGCATTTCAAATTCACATATTTTATCATGTCACAATTTAAAACTGCAAATTATAACTAGATTTCATTTAAAAATTGCGGACAAAGAATTTGTAGGTAAATGCTATAATTTACTTTCGTACTTATACTGCGGAGACCCCATTTTTTCTTGTATTTAGTTTTGTATTTCATTAAGTACCATTGTGTTTTTATATTAAGGATTAGCAAAATTAAAATATTTATTTCTTATGAACATTGTATTAAATTCTTTGTCTACCTGAGATTCCTGTTTTCTTTCCAATTTCATACTGCATTATGTATAGAAGAATATCTTTATTATTTTATGCTTTATAATTGAGGTACATAAATATAACGATTTATTCCATTTATTCATTCTAAACATTTAAAAACATTAAACAAGTAGAAGTAGTTAAAATTCATATATCGCCTGTGTTAAATTTAGTGAAAACATGAGGGCTTGATCCGTATGGCAACGAAAATGATTTATGCCTATGGCACACTTATCGATGAGCATCAGAGAGCATCGATGAAACAACAGAACGCACCCGTCATCGATAATTTTGTGTTTCATCAATGACAAATACATAAATTTTTTCTCTGACGACAAGAAGAAAAGTTGGTAATATTACCAGTGAAATGTTCCTACACCGTAGGTTTTTAAATTGATATTTCCCTAGTTTATTGTTGTTTGACACAAGTCAAAGTGATGTGAGACACAAAAGATACGTGTGAAATGAGATACATTCGTTTCATTGATTATCTTCGATGAAAATAGCGGCGCCGGTATTTTTCGTCGATGACGGGTGCGTTCTGTTGTTTCATTAATGACCTCATCGATGCTCTCTGATGCTCATCGATAAGTGTGCCATAGGCTTTATTGGCAGCACTGTATTTACAATCTGGCCGGCGTAGCCGGTATGTGAAAGATGAGATAACTTGTACAGTGTGAGCCCTATAAAAATATAGTTCCAATATAGTTCTTAAATTTTTAAATGTAAACTAATTTGTATTGTGTAAAAGACGTATTTGTTCGTTATTTATAGTTATATACTCGTAGTAGTTATATCGACTCTTTAATGTATTTTATAGGGTCCCGTGGCTTCGTGCTTGAGTGTCTGGTCGCGATACCGGGTTCGATCCCGACCGACGCCAAACATTTCGAATTTTAAATGGCATAAAAGTGACCCCTGTGGTGCACTCTCCACGCCAGCAATGAGTGCCCGTGAGGTGACGCCTGGTAAGCGCCCGCACGGTACAAATATATCGTTATCATTACCAATGTCTACATGTGGTATAGATACTGGCACACCCAGAAATGTGTAATATGCAGTGATGATATATTTATTTAATGTATTTTAGATTTATAACTCTCTTGGTGCCGGTAAAGAAGTACGGTGTAAAGTGAAGCACAGGAAAGTAAATCACCAAAGTTTATTAATTTTTAAAAGTAAATTGATTTGTGCTACATTACATTATTTAAAGAGATATATTTATTCTTTATTTATAGTAAAATATATAGTTACACCGTTTATATATATATATATATATATATATATATATATATATATATATACCGTGAGTATTTTTTATCGTGAAACATTGAGTTTGTCACATCCATGGTTACGACTTGATATTTGATTGACAGCAATGTATTTGCCCGTTCCATTTAAAATGAAACATATTTGACAGAAGTATTATATTTAAATATTGTAAGAAATTTAGCGGAGTCAGAAAACCACTCGAGAGAACTAAACATATTTCGGGCATTCGGGCACAAGGTGCACACAGTATTTTTTCTACACCTACATTTAATTTTAGAAAACAGGTATAATTATTTAAACAAAATTAACCTCTAATGACATCTTGTCAATATGACAGATAACCGTTGAATTTTCCTATAAGTTTTGATTTGACATTTGATTGACAGCAATATATTTGTCTGTCTTATTTAAAATGACACATGGGTAATGAATTTGGCAGAAGTATTATATTTAAATATTGTAAGAAATTTAGCCGAGTCAGAAAATCACTCGCGCATAAGATGCACACTATATTTTTTCTAAAACTAATTTTAATTTAGAATGCAGGTATAATTATTTAAACAAAATTAACCTCTATTGACGTCTTATCAAATGTCAAATTCGTTCCCTATGTTTCATTTTAAATGGAACGGGCAAATACATTGCTGTTAATCAAATGTCAAGTCGTAACCATGTATGTGACAAACCCAATGTTTCACGTTAAAAAATACTCACGGTATATATATATATATATATATATATGTATCTTAGGTACGGATAACTTTCTTAGTGCCGATAAGCAAATTGGTTTTCCAGAATTTTTTTAGATATCTGGAGGCCACGAATTCTTTAAGAAATTTAATCGATGGTGAAGAAGTAGTTATTAGTGGCTTGCTATTTTTATGTCAAGTTGTAGAAGTAAATTTAAATAACTGTAAGCTAGTTGGGTTATGTTTGTCGATCTGTTCTTACTGCAAATCCTCTTGAAATAAATGAAACCATTTATTTCTATTTTACATTTTTTTTGTTTTAACCTTTCACCTTTTTTGCGAAAGCAGTGAAAACTAATTCCGATTTTCTTTCCCGTGTCGAAATGACACACAATAATTTGTATTGTTTATTTTTACCTCTCGCTAAGAGAGGTATTGAAATCATGCTAAAAATAGCATATCCAGATTTTAGTGGATAAGCACATTTTACGGTCCCTAGAATCCGATTATAATATTTTTACGATGATGTCCGTATGTGTGTGTGTAGCATGCATCTATAGCATGCATCCCAATATCCTTGAGAATAAATATAAGAAAAATATAAAGTAAGGTTTTGGGAATTGTTGGGTTACTAGACAACAAAAAAGTAAATAAACATTGATTGCTATTTCGACTTCAAACGAGTCAACATCAAATGTATTTTCGTATTGGAATAAATTGTTATTGTTGTTCGTATTATATATATATATATTGTAACGGCGACGAAAAGGAAGAAGGACGCTGTTGTCCCTGTTCGGTCGCCATTTTGTAATGACGTCCCTGCTCGTTCTCCATGCTGTCAAAGGGTTTGCTCGGGCGCCAATAAATCGGAAACACAGCATAAGGAGAGATGGTCGATCCTGTAAAGGACGCTCTCATAGCGTCGCTGAAAAGGATGGCTGGAACGCCAAAAAGTGCTCGGGTAGCTTAGTGGAGACAGAGTTCGGCTTTTGACAATGAAATCAATTGTAATCATTTTTAATATTTTATTAAAATAAATTTAAATGAGAAAATAATAAATATAACAAATCAAAGTAACAATGAACCAGCGATACTTGCAGGATATTTTCTCTACTACGCACGATCAACAATGAACGGGCAACAATGGCACACACCAAGGTTGCGGGAACACGCTATGAACGAGTAACAATGGCACACACCAAAGTTACGGGAACACGGTACGGTTACAGTGTTGTCACTTTGACAACACTCATTAACAATCGCGATTCCAATCTAACAATGTTGGCACACACCAACACTCATTGACAATCGCGATTACGGCGAACAGCGGCCAACACCACTGCACGGAAATAACCGGCTACACCGGTACGGTCCACCTTCTGCACTCTCTCACGAGTTGCCGGCACACACCAACAGCACTGAGTCAGAGGCAGCCAAGGTCATCCACAACCCGCTCACCTGGCCCTCACCAGGTTCGCAGAAGACGGCACACACCATCTTAGGCTCGTTGGAGAGCTAACGCTCCCTTGAGAAAGCACACACTCTCTGCCTGAAACTAACGTTCGAGCTCGTATTTATACCCCGAAAAACCGTTAAAAATATCAAAAAAAGGTTCAAACAAGTTTGAATAAAAATATAAAAAATACAGTTTCATGTAGGATCGAACCGACGATATCTAGCGTGCTGGTCAAGCGCACTAGCCACTCGACCACACAATAGCTGACAGATAAACAACAATTTTATAAACATTAGCAGCTATAACCAAAATACAACAATACATTTTACAACAAACGACATACAATATAACCACACAATTATATTGTATGCGTAAATCAAAACAATACAAACCAATAAAATATGAAAAACAAAATTTTTACTTGTGGGATTTGAACTTTGATTTAAATAATCAAACTTTATCAAAAAACTGACATGCTAACCACAAGGCTACAACGTTAAACATGAAGAATAAATTCAAATCTAGTGACCATCGTCACAATATATATATGTGGAGTGTAATCGTCAAAACTGCAATAAATTACTAAAATTATCAAATAAATAATTGTTTCACGTTTTTATTATGCAATACGAAGAGATTTACAAATGTCTCTGTGGCGCAGTGGTCATAACCGAGGTCATAACAGTAGCGTCTTCAATTTTTGGTTGGGGTTCGATTCCCCATTGGGGTAATTATTTTATTATTTTTCCATAAAAATTGTTGAACTTTTAAAAATCAGTTTATATTTTCATTAAAAATAATAATAAGATTGTAATAAATAAAGAGAAAATAATTGAGAATAATTGATTACAATAATTAAAATTTTGATACAATAACAATGCATTGTATTTCCTTTGATATTAATAAAAATAACTGAAATATAATAAATTTGTGTAGACATTATGTCTTTACTGTATTTATCAAATAAAATGCAATGCATTGTTATTACATCAATATTTTGATTATTGTAATCAATTATTCTCAATTATTTTCTCTTTATTTATTATAATGTTATTATTATTTTTAAATGATTGTAATATGAAAATATAACCTGATTTTTAAAAGTTCCACAATTTTTATGTAAAAAAAAAAATAAACTAATACCCCAATGGGGAATTGAACCCCAACCAAAAATTTGAGACGCTACTATCATGACCACTGCGCCACGGAGATATTTTGTAATTCTTTTCGTATTGCATAATAAAAAACTGAAACAATTATTTATTTGACAATTTCTGTAATTTATTGGTATTTTTGCAATATTATTAGAGTAATTAATATTAAATAATGTATAAGATGTAATGTACTATTATCATGTTCAATAGCATGACTTGATATTTTGCCGAACACTTTGTATTTACAAAAAACTGCTTCCCATGCTAAACGCCTATGTTTACTCATAAAATAAACGCTTCAATACATTGCTGTCAAATATTCATACCGTAACTATGGCAATGATATACCCTATGTTTACTGATAAAATAAACTCTCGGTAGGTATATATATATATATTTGTACAGTTCAATTCAGCTCCAGCCGCCACATATGTGTGTGTGTGTTTGTGTGTGTGTGTGTGTGTTTCTTTTTATGAGTCTCTTTATTCAGCATGCTCCATCAGGCCCCTATTAGCAGAACCTAACTAAAACTAGTGCTATTTTTGCTATTTATTTGGCAATTAATTACCACAAGGCCAAATTAATTGCCACTTTTTTAAAAAAAATACGGGGGGACTGCTAGCTTGACGATAAAGTTAGCAGTCCCCTGGGCTGTAATGCAATGCAATCAATAATATTAATGTGTGGGAATTAATTGCCATTTAATTGCTAATTAATTATTAAATATTTAAATAAATTCAAGCAAAAATTATTCAATTGATAAGACAAAGCTATTTTAAATGATACGTACCATATTTATTAGTGCGTATACATATAAAAACCATATGGATTAATGTAATTCCCATGTAGGAACAACATGAATGTGCATGAAGGGACATAAAATTGGTTCCATTTGGATCTTTATGGAAATAAATTGATGCACATGAATCCATCAGAAACATATGAAGAGCAATCTACCATAATCTTGGGACCATTATGTATCAGTATAAATCATACGAGTTTTAATTACCACTCACTAGCCGGTTAAAACAATATTATTTTAGAATAAATCATAAACCGTATTATTCATGTGATTTTGAGCTTTGTAATTTTTGTCTCAACAGAGCCCAGCAAAATGCATTCTACCATAATCTTTGGACCTTAACAAACCATACGTTAAGAACAACATGAATGTGCATGTAGGGACTTAATCCCAGTATAAATCTTACTGGTTTAAATTACCACTAGGTAACCGGTTAAAAAAATATTAACTTAGAATGAAACGATATACCCTACTTTTAATGTGATTTTAAGCTTTTTAAATTAATTGCCTCAGCAGACCCCTAGAAAATGCTTTCTAACATAACCTTTGGGCCTTAATAAACAACTGTAAATTATACTAGTTTTAATTACCGTTAACAAACCGGTTAAAAATATTTATTTGAAATGAACCAATATTTCGAACTTTAACTTTATATGTTAATTCTAGTTTTGTGAATTAATTGCCTCAGCAGACCCCTACAAAATGCATTCTAGTATAACCTCTGGGCCTTAATAAACCACTAAAAATCATACTAATTTTAATTGCCGCTAGTAAACCGGTTAAAAAATATATTTATTTGGAATGAATTGAAATACCGTATTTTTCATGTGAATTTAGCTTTGTGAAATAATTGCCTCAGCAGAATCCTGCAATATGTATTCTAATATAATCTTTGGGTCTAAATAAATCAGTATAAATCATACTAGTTTTAATTACCGCTATAAAACAGGTTAAAAAAATATTTATTTGAAATGAACCAATATAATATCGTACTTTACACGTCAATTTTAGCTTTGTGAATTAATTGCCTCAGCAGACCCCAACAAAATACATTCTAGTTTAACCTCTGGGCGTTATTAAACCAAAATAAATCAAGCTAGTTTTATTTGCCGCTAGCAAACCGGTTACAAAAATAATTATTTGAAATGAACCAATATATCGTACTTTACATGTTAATTCTAGCTTTGTGAATTAATTGCCTCAGCAGACCCCTGCAAAATGTATTCTAATATAACCTTTGGGCCTTAGTAAACAAGCATAAATCATACTAGTTTTAATTGCTACTAGCAAACCTGATAAAAAAATATTTATTTGGAATGAATCAAAATACCGTATTTTTCATATGAATTTTAGCTTTGTGAATTACCTCAGCAGACCCCTACAAAATGCATTCTAATATAACCGTTGGGCCTTAATAAATAAGCATAAATTATAGTAGATTTAATTGCCACTAGCAAACCGGTTCAAAAAAATATTTATTTGGAATGCATCAAAATACCGTATTTTTCAAATGAATTTTAGCTTTGTGAATTAATTGCCTCAGCACACCCCTACAAAATGCATTCTAATTTAATCTTTGGGCCTTAGTAAACATGCATAAATCATACTAGTTTTAATTGCCACTAGCAAACCTGACCAAAAAAATATTTATTTGGAATGAATCAAAATACCTTTTTTTCATATGAATTTTATCTTAGTGAATTAATTGCCGCAGCAGACCACAACAAAATGCATTCTAATAACCTTTGGCCCTTAGTAAACAAGCATAAATCATACTAGTTTTAATTGCCACTAGCAAACCGGTTCAAAAAAATATTTATTTGGAATGAATCAAAATACCGTATTTTTCATATGAATTTTAGCTTTGTGAATTAATTGCCTCAGCAGACCGCTGCAAAATGTATTCTAATATAACCTTTGGGCCTTAGTAAACAAGCATAAATCATACTAGTTTTAATTGCCACTAGCAAACCTGACCAAAAAAATATTTATTTGGAATGAATCAAAATACCGTATATTTCATATGAATTTTAGCTTAGTGAATTAATTGCCTTAGCAGAACCCTACAAAATGCAGTCTTATATAACCGTTGGGCCATAATAAACAAGCATAAATCATACTAGTTTTAATTGCCACTAGCAAACCGGATCAAAAAAATATTTATTTGGAATGAATCAAAATACCGTATTTTTTATGTGAATTTTAGCTTTGTGAATTAATTGCCTCAGCAGACCCCTACAAAATGCATTCTAATTTAACCTTTGGGCCTTAATAAATAAGCATAAATTATAGTAGATTTAATTGCCACTAGCAAACCGGTTCAAAAAAATATTTATTTGGAATGCATCAAAATACCGTATTTTTCATGTGAATTTTAGATTTGTGATACCAACAAAATGCATTCTAATATAAACTTTGTACTGTATTTTGTTTCATTCCAAAGAAATATTTTATTGAACCGGTAATGGTGGCAATTAAAACCAATATGATTTATACTTGTTTAATAAGGCCCAAAGGTTATATTGTAATGCATTTTGCAGGGTTTGCTGAGGCAATGAATTAACAAGGCTAAAATTCACGTGAAAAATACAGTATTTTATTTTATTCCAAATAAATATTTTTTTGATCCGGTTTGCTAGTGGCAATTAAAAGCAGTATGATTCCTACTTGTTTACTAAGGCCCAAAGTTTAGATCAGAATGCATTTCGTAGGGGTCTACTGAGGCAATTAATTCACAAAGCTAAAATTCATATGAAAAATACGGTATTTTGTTTCATTCCAAATAAATATTTTTTTGCACCAGTTTGCTAGTGGCAATTAAATCTAGTATGATTTATGCTTCTTTATTGAGGCCCAATGGTTATATTACAATGCATTTTGTAGGGGTCTGCTGAGGCAATTAATTCATAAATCTAAAATATATATGAAAAATACGGTATTTTGATTCATTCCAAATAAATATTTTTTTGATCAAGTTTGCTAGTGGCAATTAAAACTAGTATGATTTATGCTTGTTTACTAAGGACCAAAGGTTATATTAGAATGCATTTTGTAGGGGTCTGCTGAGGCAATTAATTCACAAAACTAAAATTCATATGAAAAATACGATATTTTGTTTCATTCCAAATAAATATTTTTTTGAACCGGTTTGCTAGTGGCAATTAAAACTAGTAAGATTTATGCTTGTTTACTAAGGCCCAAGGGTTATATTAGATTGCATTTTGTAGGGGTCTGCTGAGGCAATTAATTCATAAAGCTAAAATTCAAATGAAAACTACGGTATTTTGATTCATTCCAAATAAATATATTTTTGATCAGGTTTGCTAGTGGCAATTAAAACTAGTATGATTTATGCTTGTTTACTAAGGGCCAAAGGTTATTAGAATGCATTTTGTTGTGGTCTGCTGCGGCAATTAATTCACTAAGATAAAATTCATATGAAAAAAAGGTATTTTGATTCATTCCAAATAAATATTTTTTTGGTCAGGTTTGCTAGTGGCAATTAAAACTAGTATGATTTATGCATGTTTACTAAGGCCCAAAGATTAAATTAGAATGCATTTTGTAGGGGTGTGCTGAGGCAATTAATTCACAAAGCTAAAATTCATTTGAAAAATACGGTATTTTGATGCATTCCAAATAAATATTTTTTTGAACCGGTTTGCTAGTGGCAATTAAATCTACTATAATTTATGCTTATTTATTAAGGCCCAACGGTTATATTAGAATTCATTTTGTAGGGGTCTGCTGAGGCAATTAATTCATAAAGCTAAAAGTTATATGAAAAATACGGTATTTTGATTCATTCAAAATAAATATTTTTTTGATCAGGTTTGCTAGTGGCAATTAAAACTAGTATGATTTATGCTTATTTACTAAGGCCCAAAGGTTATATTAGAATACATTTTGCAGGGGTCTGCTGAGGCAATTAATTCACAAAGCTAGAATTAATATGTAAAGTACGATATATTGGTTCATTTCAAATAATTATTTTTGTAACCGGTTTGCTAGCGGCAATTAAAACTAGTTTGATTTATTTTGGTTCATTAAGGCCCAGAGGTTAAACTAGAATGCATTTTGTAGGGGTCTGCTGAGGCAATTAATTCACAAAGCTAAAATTGACGTGTAAAGTACGATATTATATTGGTTCATTTCAAATAAATATTTTTTTAACCGGTTTTATAGCGGCAATTAAAAGTAGTATGATTTATACTGATTTATTAAGGCCCAAAAGTTATATTAGAATACATATTGCAGGAGTCTGCCAATGCAATTAATTCACAATGTTAAAATTCACATGAAAAATACGTTATTTCAATTCATTCCAAATAAATATTTTTTTTAACCGGTTTGCTAGCGGCAATTAAAATTAGTATGATTTTTAGTGGTTTATTAAGGCCCAGAGGTTATACTAGAATGCATTTTGTAGGGGCTGCTGAGGCAATTAATTCACAAAACTAGAATTAACATATAAAATTAAAGTTCGAAATATTGGTTCATTTCAAATAAATATTTTTAACCGGTTTGTTAACGGTAATTAAAACTAGTATAATTTATAGTTTTTTATTAAGGCCCAAAGGTTATGTTAGAAAGCATTTTCTAGGGGTCTGCTGAGGCAATTAATTTACAAAGCTTAAAATCACATTAAAAGTAGGGTATATCGTTTCATTCTAAGTTAATATTTTTTTAACCGGTTACCTAGTGGTAATTTAAACCAGTAAGATTTATACTGGGATTAAGTCCCTACATGCACATTCATGTTGTTCTTAACGTATGTCTCATAAGTTTTGACACAAATTTCAATTTTTTTTTTTTTTTTCAGAAAATAATGCTTTTATTTGTAGTGTTTGTACTACATAATAATTAACAGTTTCATTAACAACTAATTATAAAATTAAATAAAGAGGTCCGTGTTCTTTTACAAGGCGCAACTTTCTGCGGACTCCTATCATTAGATTTTGGACGGCATTTAAATCGATTTCTCGGACTTTTCTATATATTCTGCGTGGAAGTTCCTCCTCATTTTGGGCTTCCCATCCTCCATCGTAAACTTTACGAGATAAAAGAGCCCAAAAATCTTCTATGGGACGAGCCTGGGGAAGGTTAAGGGATTGTCATTCCGCGGAACAAATGGTATGTTTCGGTCTGCTAGCCAAATTTGAGTCCGTCTTGCATAGTGACAAGGTGCGAGGTGTGACCAGAACATAATATCGTCCCCAGCATGTTCTTCTTCAATAAAATTAACTAATTTCGTTAGGCAATTATGGATGTACCTTTGACTATCCATTGTTTCACCTCTTACTCGGCCCACATAAAGCCTGGATACACCCCTTATGGAAATGGTTCACCAAACCAACACCTTATCTGCTAATTTGGTTTTTTGTTTATATCTGACATCATTAGGGACTTCTTCAACATTGTCAGTATAAAAACCATCATTTGCTTTCATTTCGGAGTTACTCAGCGTGAAGTACTTTTCATCATCCATAATTATCTCGCGGTTATTCGCAAAATGTACCCTTCTTAGATTACAGCGGATTCTGGCTAGTTGGTTGGCGGTATATTTTGGGGCTTTCCTTCATTTTCTGGATTTTTGACCATTCCGTGACAGTTCCCGCGATATGGTGTACTTGGATGTTCGATACTGGCGTGCCAGTTTTCTTAATGAAGTACCAAGTCTGTTTTCGCTCTTCTTATTAGTGTTTTGGCTCTTACTCTGGTAAACATTTTAAGTCTTCCACTTTTTGGCAGGTTTAAACAAGGAATACCTTGCTCATATTCAGCAATTATCCGATAAATGGTTCTTTGGAATACATGTTGATTTTCAAAAATCCGTAATATTTCTGCTTTAGAAACTTGCCCAACCAAATTATATATACTCTTTCGGGTTTCTAATTTATAAGCAATATCTACGTAAATGACTGACAATATTGATCCGTCAAAGTTAAGATAAGATGTTGAACAAAATTTTTGTTTCCATAGCAACTTGTGATTCTCTTGTTCTTACAGATTTTATAGCATCTGAAATTTGTGCCAATACTTATGAGACATACGTTACATGGGAATTACATGAATCCGTATGGTTTTTATATATATACGCACTAATAAAGATGGTATCTCTTCTGGAAAACAAGACCTAATTTCTAATATATGCAAAATTAACTCCTGTGACGTCTTATGCCTCCAGGAGACACACAGAGGGATTCTCCAACAACGCCCTAACATTCCTGGTATGGTTTTAGCGATGGAATGTCCACACGACCAATATGGAAGTTCGGTATTTGTAAGACCTGGAATCGAAATCTCTAATGTACAATCTTCCGTAGTTAATAACATAGAATTATTGAAAATTAAAATAGGAAGCATTACGATCACATCGATTTACAAACCGCCAAATGAAAGATTTTCTTTTTGCCAACAATTAAACCATCCGCATGTGGTAATAGGAGACTTCAACAGTCACAGCAAAACTTGAGGATATCAAGAGACTAACGTAGATGGAGAACTTTTAGAAAGTTGGGCCGAAAGAAATGAAATGTCTCTCATTCATGATCAAAAACAACCTTCCTCATTCAACAGCGCAAGATGGAAGAAAGGATATAATCCAGATCTCATTTTTACATCTAAGTCCTTAGCAGGTTTATGTAACAAAACAGTTCTCGACCCTTTTCCACACTCTCAACATAGACCTATAATGCTCAAATTTAAACCTGTAATTCTGCCCCAGAAAGTTCCATTTAAAAGAAGATTTAATTTCAAAAAAGCAAATTGGAACAAATTTACTAAAACTCTGGATGAAGCAATTAAAGATCTTCCACCTACCATAGATAACTATGAAAAATTTATCTCCGCCATTAGGAAAATAGCGAGACAATGTGTCCCCCGTGGTTGTAGAACTTACTATATTCCTGGATTTTCCGAAAACATTAAAAACACCTTTGACGAGTACTTGGAACAGTTTGGCAAGGATCCTTTTGCTCCAAAAACATTACAGTAGGTGATAAGCTTATAGAATCCCTAAGTAAAGAGAGACAAGGAATGTGGAAGGACACAATCGAGAGTCTAGACATGAGACACAGTAGTAGGAAAGCTTGGAGCCTTATCAAAAAACTATCAGATGATCCAACAGCTCCAAAAGATTTTGTGAATGTCTCAGCTAATGAAATAGCTCATCAGCTACTCTTAAATGGTAAACCAGATCAAAAAATTAAAATTTCGTCAACTTTCAAACGGAATCAAGGTTATAATATAATAGAGGATCCATACTTTACTTTGGATGAACTAACATCAGTAATAAAATCCTTAAAATGCAGGAAAGCCCCAGGACCTGATGATATTTTTAATGAATTTTTAAAAAACTTAGGACCTCTAGCTCTGAACTGGTTTCTTGAATTATATAACCTTTGTTGGTCCAATAAATCTATCCCAAAATTATGGTTAAAAGCTAAAGTTGTAGCTGTCTGCAAACCAGGGAAACCTCGGGATGATGTTAGAAGTTACCGACCAATCTCTTTGTTATGCTCTCCTTTCAAACTTTATGAACGGCTCATATTGAACAAAATTGGATTTGAAATAGATGAGCACTTGATTCCTGAACAAGCAGGCTTTAGATCAGGTAAATCTTGCACTGGTCAAGTATTAAACTTAACGCAACATATAGAGAATGGTTTTGAAAGAAAGGAAAAATCTGGAGTAGTTTTCGTAGATCTGTCTGCAGCATATGACACCATAAACCATAAGATCCTTTTAGAAAAAATATACCATATGACAAAAAACTTTCACTTAACAGAAGTATTGAGATCCATTTTGTCAAATAGAAGATTTTATGTGGAGTTTCAAGGTAAAAGAAGCCGATGGAGGAATCAAAAGAATGGTCTTCCTCAAGGTAGTGTTTTGTCACCTATACTTTTTAATATATATACAAATGACCAACCAATTGGTCCTTTTACCAGAAGCTTTATTTATGCTGATGATGTTGCAATCTTAAGTCAATCTCACAATATTGAGGAGATAGAAAAACAATTGTCTGATTCATTATCAAAATTATCAGTGTACTACAAGGCTAACCAGCTACGTCCAAATCCAGCAAAAACCCAAACATGCTTATTTCACCTTAATAACTCAGAAGCAAATAGTGAACTACATTTAACATGGAACTCAGTCAGCCTGCGCCACAATCCTAACCCAATATATCTAGGGGTAACTCTTGATCGTTCTCTGACATTTAGGAAACATATACTAAAAACAAAAGCAAAAGTTAATACCAGGAATGGTATTCTTCGCAAATTAATTTATTCCTGTTGGGGAGCTTCATCCCATGTTCTACGTACATCAGCTTTGGCATTATGTTATGCTCCAGCCGAATATGCATGTCCTGTTTGGGGAGGTTCAGTACATTCACATAAATTGGATACAGTTTTAAATGATACATGTCGATTAATAACTGGATGTTTAAAACCAACCAACATCGCTTTGTTATATATGCTAGCTGGGATTGCTCCTCCGTATATAAGGCGTGAAACTTTATCTAGGGCTGAACGTACCAGACAGTCACTTGATGCTAGACACCTATTATATGGACATGCACCTCCTATTGCAAGACTTAAGTCAAGGAAAAGTTTTTTAAAATCAACGATTCCATTAACCGCCTCCAAAATTTTGACTAAAAAAATATTGTGGGAAAAGGATTTAAATGAAAAAAATATTCCAAAATGGAACTCAATAGAAAAACTTCCGGCTGGATCAGAGTTAGATTGGGGAACTTGGAAAACGCTTAATCGTCTTCGTTGTTTTATGGGAAGATGTAAATTTAATCTTCATAAATGGGGTTATATAGATGATAACGCCTGCACATGTGGCGTTCTTCAAACAATGGAGCACCTCCTGATTTGTCCACATCTACCAACTACCTTCACAGTCCAAGACTTATGGATGGGTACCGAAAACGCGGTATTATGTGCCAGATATTGGAAAGATATTTAAAATATATTTCTTTGTAGCCAGATACGATTAAATAAATAAAGATGGTACGTATCATTTAAAATAGCATTGTCTTATCAACTTAATAATTTTTGCTTGAATTTATTTAAATCTTTAATTATTAATTGGCAATTAAATGGCAATTAATTCCCACACATTAATATTATTGATTGCATTGCATTACAGCCCAGGGGACTGCTAACTTTATCGTCAAGCTAGCAGTCCCCCGTATTTTTTTTTTAAAAGTGGCAATTAATTTGGCATTTTGGTAATTAATTGGTAAATAAATAGCAAAAAAATAAGCACTAGTTTTTGTTAGGTTCTGCTAATAGGGGCCTGCTAACTATACGCAACCCTCAAAAATTGTGTCTAAAAAGAACCAATTATTATCTTCAAATACTGGGAGAGTTCATATAAGAGAGAAAGATTAAGTTTTTTTTTTTTGTAATATATGAACGCCTTTGAGAATGTTTATAAATTAAATCTATTATTAATGATTTTCCAAGTGATTTTCTAAGCATGAACAGTTTTATTATAAGTAATTATCCTATTATACCACTGATAAATAGTATCAAAACTTTAATGATACCATTAACACATGCATTTGTAAGTACGTGTTCATTTCTCAAATTTATATAAATAATTGTAATATCACTATAAAATTTCCAGAATATTGATCGTCGGAAAATTAATCGCAGTAGTTCATCGTCAAGAAAATTTATGGCAACAAAATTTACTGCTACACTACTGTAATGAATAAATTTTAGACTGCCCTAGCATTCCGTCGCCGGAGGGAGCCCAGTCTGGTGTCGAGTTCAGTTATTAGTTATGACGTCTTATTATTGATGACTGAAATAGTATATTTCTCTAAATATCTAACTATAACTACAATAAACTAAATTAAAGCCCAAAGCCCGAGTTTTCCCAGCGCGAATTTTGTGTAAATTTAATAACAATAAGCTAGAATAACGTACAAAAACCAGCTATAATTTTCTAAGCTTTTGTGCGTTACCGGGTTGTATTGGGAAAAAACCATGTATGTTTTCGTAGTTTTAATCGAATAAAAGAACCCATTGAAAAGCCCAGTATATATCCCCACTCATTTAAATTAAATTCGTGTACTTACAAAAATAGAGTAAAATAAAGAAATACAAAATTATAGGCCTATAACAAACAGGTTTTTTCAAAAATTATCTACATACAATTTTATAGAATAAAATCCTGAATTTTTGAGTGTTATAATTTTAAATTTACACTTATGGTGCCCGAAAGAAGTTGATTTAAAGACGCGATAATGCTAGATTTAGTATACGTTAATTCTAGAAATGAGCGTCGATTAAATGTCAAATATCTATATGTCACAGTATACTTATAGTATAGTATGGGGTCGCGTGGCCGTGTGCGTATAGTGTCTGGTCGCCAATCTGGTGACCCGGGTTCGATCCTGGCCAGTGCAGACTTCTAATCGCACAAAAGTGATCCCTGTGGTGCACTCTTCACACCAGCTATGAGTGCCCGTGAGGTGACGCCTGGTCGGAGCCCATACGGTAAAATATATCGCCATCATTACCGATGTCTACATGTGTTGTAGATACTGGCACACCCAGTAATGGGTATGCCGTGATGATATATTTATTTATTTTACAGTATAATTGAATTTTATTTTTTTGAAATAGTCGTATACTAAATCCTTTTTATCACAACTTAAAATTAACTTTAGTTGAATATCAGTAGCGTAAATTTAATAATTTTAGTATATGAAAATTTAGAATTATATTCTCTAAATATTTATGTATAAATTACTCTAAAAAGTATTACGAGACATTAATAAATAAACCAGAATACAGAAAACCCCAGAAATATCTACAAAAACCCGAAAAAAATCAATAAAACCCAAGTGGGTTGTACTTTTCAAAAAAAAAAATCCCCATATGATTCACAACTCTGGTGCGTTATTTGTAATTCAATACATAATTGTTATAAACAACAATTTTTGTATGCATAAATGTTTTACGCGATCAATTTTCTTAGCGAACAATTTTCTGGCGATCAATTTTCCGGCGATCAGTTTGCTTAAGGATAAATTTTCCTGCTATCAATTTACCGGCGATAAATTTACACCACAGCCATTCAAATTCGAAATATTTTTGGCATCGGTCATGAAAAATGATCTGATTAAGATTTCAAAATTGTACCATAGTTGTTATTAGAAAAGTGAAATAATATAGAAGCATTCGGAAAATGCTAGTAAATATTGTATTCTTTCCTGTAATCAATATTCTTGTGCTATAATCAAAATATCATTAAGTTTAAATGAAATGGTTGAAACTATTTAGTCACAAAAATTGTGTTAAATAATAGTGACAAAGTTACTGCGTTTTCATCTTTTCATTCAAACTTAATCTTTAAAATTTTGTCAATTACTCGTACATAGGTAGTTACACTTCAGTGAAAGAGATTATTACGTGTAATTTCCTTCTGTATTAAAATGTTTGTAATTATATTTTTATATTATTATTATTATTATCATTATTATTATTATTATTATTATTATTATTATTATTATTGTTATTGTAAATATTTAGAACGTGACTAATCGAAAAACTATTTTTTTTTTATTTAATGAAAATATACAGGTTGTCTCTTAAATAGGGGGACATGGCTTAACCGCAGATTCCTGAGGCTAAAATAAGACGATTTAACTAAACCTACCTCTACCGGAAAGTGTACCATTTAGCCAGAATTCTGCTTCAAAGTTCATCGAAAAAAATAAATTAATTTGCTTATTATAACAGAATGCTTTATGCGATTTGGACGAAATTTGGTACGACAGTTCATATGGTTATAAGTCATCTTTTAAGGTGATACTTGTTATTATTAGTGAACCACTAGTGTATGAAACTTAGGTGTCCCAACATTGATTAGACCGTAATTTTTTAATGGCCACGCCGATAACATAAAATTATTATTTTTTTTTCAGAAAGATACATTCAATAGTAAACTTTTCTCTTTCTGGTTAATTTCTGATATCTGTTACGGTTCAGATATAAAAAAAAAATAAAACCTGAGTGACTGCATCGTGATTTTTTTTTATATAAATTTAATCTAGCAGTCAATCGAAATGTCAGATATCTAATTTTTCATGACAGTAACGAATTGTTAATCTTCTCAACTTGTTTAGGAGTAAGCTAACATATTTATTCGTGTTGTTTATAATTATGGTAGTAAAATAGTATTAGGCCGAACAAACGGATGTTACTAGTATCTGGATATTGCGAAGAAATTTTTTCACACCCCATAAACAATTGGTACTGTCATTAGAAATTATTATAGGTGTTTGACATTTGGATAGACTGCTAGATTAAATTTATTTTAAAAAAATTCACGATGCAGTCACTCTGGTTTTATTTTTTTTTCTGTCTGAACCGTAACAGATATCACATAAACAGAGAGAGAAAAGTTTACTATTGATTGTGTATTTCAACTTTATGTTATCGACGTGGCCAATAAAAAGATACGGTCTTATCAATGTTGGGACACCTAAATTTCATACACTAGTGGTTCACTAATAATAACAAGTATCACCTTAAAAGATGACTCATAACCATATGAACTGTCATACCAAATTTCATCCAAATCATATAAAGAGTTCTGTTATTACAAGTAAAATTTAATTTTTTTTCGAAGAACATTGAAGTAGAATTCTGGCTAAATGGTACACTTTCCGGTAGAAGTAAGTTTAGTTAAATCGCCTTATTTTAGCTTCAGGAATCTGTGGTTAAGCCATTTCCTTCTATTTAAGAGACACCCTGTATATTGGTAAACAATTATTAATTAAAATATGATTATTTTTTTTTTGTCTACGACTTATTTATAAATACTTCATAATTCTATATCTACAGAAAGTAAGCAATTTTTTCTCATAGTATAGGAAGTAAATTGCAAATCCCTTGCGTCGTTCCCCACTTGTGATGGTAACCTATGAAAATTACGATATATCGTACTTTTCTAAATACTCTTTTATGCATAGGATACTTGTTCTTGTTCTGAAAAAAAAAAAAAAACATGCATTTTTACATATAATCTCAACATCAAACTGTCCATATTTTTTCCGAAAGTGTTTTAAAATTTTAATAAAAAAATAAAGACGTAAATCGAATTTTAATTTTTTAAGATATTCAAAATATCAAAGACACTCCGACAATGTTATTTTAAAAATTTTTTTGAAATAATATTTTTCTTTAAAGTGCAGCAAAAATAAGATATTAGAAAAGTACGAACGACACTTTTGCGCTAGGTAGACTAGCCCCTTAAGTTACCTGCTTAATGTCGAGCGGGTACTTATTACACTAAACATTAAACATATGTATTATTTTATTTCACAGTAATATATTAAACAAATTAGTCTTTCACTTCTGCAATCGAAATGATACTTGAAATATGCAAGAATGGAAAGTTAGTAAAACGATGGCTGATTTTACAACGACCAATCAGAATCGAGGCGTCGTATGTCGCTAATGTTATTCAGTTAAGGCACTGTAAAAAATAAATGCCATTATAATGGCGGAATAAGTTAATTTGAATCGCCCATATCTTGGCGTTGTGATAAATTGTGTTGTTAATGCCCATTTGCACCAACAAGGCTTAAATTTTAGGCTAGGTTTAAACAAAAAAAATGTAAATCAAACTTTTGACAGCATTATATTATATTTCATTTGACATTTCATTTCGATGCAATATTGTCAATTTAAGCCGAGTTTAATATTTAAGTTTCGTTGATGCAACCAACCATAACTAAAACAGTTACTTTTGATCATATTACATTTATTTTCTTACCTTACATTAATGAAGCTGTCAGTACAATTAATTATCACTAATATTATAACGGATTTGAATAACACGAGAATACTGAACTAAATTTCATAGATATGTCAACGACATGAAGATATCCTCTTGTGACAATGATACATGTGACATTCTAATGTCATATATGACATTAATCAAATAAAACTGATAACATACATATGAATACCATTGAAATTTATAACTTATTGGAATGAGCTTGGAATGCAAGAGTTGGCATTCAGGAAGACATTTGTGAGATGGTAGACATTCCGTGTACATAAGATGTGACAACAACCTTCACAGATAATCAAATTGAAGCTGAGGGTATACAAAATGGGAATCTAGCTGAAAAGGATCGCATGCACTGGACAATAGCAATAACCAGCAAGTAGAGTATGAGAATAGCAAATGGAACATGGATTTTGCCGAAGAGAATGTGACCAGCGCTTCCGAGATTGGTGATACTAAAGGCAAAACAGTTGTAATAGTCGTTCATCATAAAAAGTCATAAGAAGGATATGATATTTTGCTTATTTTGAAACGAAAAATAGTATTGGCCTCCTTTCAAAGGACAGTCTGACATTAACAAAAGCTTGTGGAAACATAAAGTAAATAAAAACCTAATAATATAACATATATATTGTTCATGATATTAAAATAGGGTAGTTGCGCATTTTCCAATTTATTTATTTTTTCTGAAAGAATTTTTCAAGTTATTCACTTTAATACATATTTTATGTCTGGCAACTGTATATTTTTCAAAATATAATTTAAAAAAAAAATCTTATTTAGTGGTAACTTGTTTTATTAATACCAATCATAGTCTTTCTTACCCTAGCGGTACACTCCCCGTTGTACACTCTATACACAATACTACCATATTTATCTGAAACGATTTATATGTTTGAGAGAAGCACTATTTCCAAAGACATTATTCATTTTCACACAAATTCATTAGTTTCATTACCTTGTTTTAAATTTGCTGATATAGAAAAGAAAAATAAAATATGATTTTATCACGAAAAACATAGGTTATGTCATTAAAAATGACATGTACATTCCCTGGAGTGTGTAGCCACCTGGTGACAAAATTATGAAGTCTATATAAGAATTAAGCATTTTGAAAATATCTGGTATTAAGTAAATAATTATGAAAAATACGTATTGTTAAATAATACTTTTGTATCTGTTATTTTTTTTTTTCAATTGGGTTCGGCCTCGTACTTTTGTACATTGGCCCGGAGCTATTTTTTAATGTAAGTATTTTGGGACACACACAACATCCAAGCGTCTGGGGGGAATCGAACCCACGACCCCAGAACCGAGCGGCGAAGGTCGCTTGAGTGCTGGCTTAAGCCTATGGCACACTTATCGATGAGCATCAGAGAGCATCGATGAGCTCATTGATGAAACAACAGAATGCACCCGTCATCGACGAAAAATAGCGGCGCTGCTATTTTCATCGAAGATCATCAATGAAACGAACGTATCTCATTTCACACGTATCTTTTGTGCCTCACGTCACTTTGACTTTTGTCAAACAACAATAAACTAGGGAAATATCAATTTAAAAACCGACGTTGTAGGAACATTTCACTGGTAATATTACCAACTTTTCTGTTTTTCGTCAGAGAAAAAATTTATGTATTTGTCATTGATGAAACACAAAATTATCAATGACGGATGCGTACTGTTGTTTCATCGATGAACTCATCGATGCTCTCTGATACTCATCAATAAGTGTGCTTTAACGCGATCGGTCACCGAGGCGTATTTGTATCTGTTATTTTACTTCTACAGTTATACTGTAAATATTTGTATAATACAATTAAAACATAATTCAACATTTTCGCTTTGTCGTAGTACTACTAGAAACAAGAATTCCACCGCGAACTTTATTTATGGAAATTATGAATGAAAAGTTTTATATTTTCTAATAATTTTTACATTAATATGTTTAGAATTAGTGTATATTTCATAAATAATAGGAAAAAATAACATTTATTTTTTTCGCAACTACCCTATTAGGATCAACTAAAAAATTACAGTAATTTTTAATTTTCAATAAAATATTATTGGTAAATAATATTTTTTTATATATTATAAAAGTTTAATTGTGCAATAGTTATTAAAGTAAATGGTAAATACATATATAGTAAAAGTAAAAATAAATGTAGCGCGCTAAAAGAATATTTATAAATCTACACTTACATATGCTAGTCTGTATGTAAATCTATACAGGGTGTATTTCCTTTTAAACGACCAGTGCGGGCGAAATAATGACTAGACAAAAATGACCCCTGTGGTGCGCTCTACACGCCAGCAATGAGTGCCCGTGAGGTGACGCCTGGTAAACGCCCGCACGGTAGAAATATGTCATCATCATTACCGAAATCTGTGTACAACACAGACTGGCACACTCAGAAATGGGTAATATGCCGTGACGATATATTTATTTTTATTTTTTTATTTATCAGTAGTAACAAACCGAATATTCAAACGGTAGAAAAAATTATATTTTTATGGTACCTTATAATATATTGCAAATGTTGAAATAAGCTATGCAATACGCAACTGTTATATACGACTTCTGCCTGGGTCATAAGTACTAGTAGTAAACCTATTTTTACCGCCCGCTACACTTGGCAAGGGAGGAATGTATACGGATCGTGCTAAAAATCGCATATTGAGATTTTAGTGAATGGCCACGTTTTAAGGTCCCTAGAATCCAATTTTAACATTTTCACGATAATGTCCGTGTGTATGTGTATGTGTATATATATATATATATATATATATATATATATATATATATATATATATATATGCATCCTCTCAACGCTCTAACTCTAATAATATCAATTGAAAAATTTTGTAATCTTGTATTTCGAGTCGAATTTTTCGATCTTATTCTAATATGGAAAGAAACCATTAGGTTATGGTGTAAATCGGGTAACCGAAGATGGCACTTTACTTGAAGCTCAAAATGGTTATTCTTTAAAAAATACATTTATATGTAATTTTTTCGCAATTTATGATATAAAAATTAAAATTGTTTAATTTTCTATAGATATGCATTCATACATTCTCTATAATTTTATTCTATATAGGCATTTATAAAATAGTATAATTTACAAGTCCAGGAGCCTCTGTGTCACAAAAAACCACAATTCCTTAGATACGTAGTTCAGAAAAATTGACAAATGTGACATTTTGTATGAATTTATGTAATAATACATAATTCAAATAGATTGTTACTGAAGTCATTAATTATATTAAAATAATAGTAAGTATAAGAAATAAGTGTAGGTGTAGGTAGGTATACCAGCTAACTTCAAATTGATAAAAAAAATATTTCTAAATTATTTATAATTTGCGAACCCTTATATGTCAATGTCAAAAAATGAATATAAAAATTAAAACGCAATATGGTAAAGAGTTGGGTAAATGGTTGTAAATTCGAATGGAGTCTATTCTTCAATATTTCTATCGACTGATCAAAAATTTTACTTCATCTTATAGGAATTCATTTCAAAATATACTTATCTACGTTTATTTATAAGTTCATTTTTTTATGGTCGAGTGAATTTGGTCTTAATGTTCTATATATTTATTTCAACATTTAATACATCGTTCCTGTTATGATTACCAATAAATCCTGGATTTGATTTTTTCGTACAAATTGTAAAAATGTATTAATAGTTGGATTTCAAAAATATGAAATTTTATTTATTGCTGAAGATGGGCTAATTTTCGCCCGAAACCTACAATTGACAATATGTATTAAATGTTGAAATAAATATATGGAACATTAAGACTAAATTCACTGGACTACGAATCCCATGAAGGTTCCCAAAGGATACTCCAATTAAAATTCATTTTTTTTTTTTTGGTTTCTAAAACAGAAATAAATAATGTTTCAACCGTTTTGATTCCAGTACATGAGAAAATGGAAGTAGAGGATTCCTTACTGCTCCAGTAGGCTAACTTTATTGGACATTTGCCAATGAAAACTAATTTTGCACTCAAAACTATAAAACAAACATGGAAGAACCCCTGTCATGATTTGTATATTCTCACAATATAATATGTGTCCCCGGATGGACCTAACTATACTTGTAAACTTCCTTATTTTGTCATTCTTCATAAAAAGTTTTGCTTCATCTAGCAAGTCCGCAGCCACTACCAAAATTTCGAAATAACATACAGGGTAGTTACAATTTTTACAATACACAAAAACAAAGAAAACTTATTTTACATATTGCCCTCCTAGTGTTACACATTTTTCAACGACTGCTCTAAACTTTTCAAACATTAAGTGACATATCTCCATTTATGTCCTCTATAGCTTCTGTAATTTTCTATTTTAAATTTTTTTATCATCCTCCAAATCATACGCATAAACTATCTCCTTAAGATGTCCCCATAAAAAAGTCTAATGGAGTAATGTCTGGAGAGCGAGGTGGTCATCTAATAGGACCGAACTATCCAATCTATTTATTAGGAAAATATCTATTTAACCACTTCCTAACTCGAATCGCTCTGTGAGTAGGACAACCGTCCTGTTGAAAAAGAAGCGCCTGTCTCTTCTACAAGTTTACCTCATGTAGAGCAGGACGGAAGAAGTTTTTCAGCATATCTGTGTATGTATTCTGATTTACAGTTCCGTTGATAAAATAAGGCCCAATAATTATATTGTGCATGAACTTTTTTCTATCGCTGGCTAGTTGTTATTATTCGAAAATTTGGATTTTATTTCTACCAATACCTACAATTTTGACTGATAACGACTCCATTTGTTCTGAATGTTGATTCGTCCGAGAAAACAATGTTTCTGTAAAAATATCTGTCCATCAACAAACAAAATTCTGAACCGATTTGTAAGGATGAATTTTATTTTCTGACAGATTTCTCTGTACGGCATCATTTTGATCATGAATGTGCTTTTGCTTCTTCAAATCTGTTACACTGCCTGTCCTATTAAACTTCATTACTAATTCTCGAACACAATTTACAGAAACGTATATTCCCGGATATTTCCTATTAAAAAGTTCAATTGCATAGCAATATGATACTTCACCGATACCGTAGTATTTCACTAAATAAATTCTTTGCTCTAGAGACAACTTAGGGCCGTTTTCAGCTATAATATCCCGAGGACATTGATAATTACGTAATAATTTTATGACAGTTACCGAAGCGCGTTGCTTGGTAACAGCCCGACGCCGAAGGCGGAGGTGGTGTTACCTAAAAGCAACGTGCTTGAGGAAGTGTGATAAAATTATAAGTATTTGTCAATGATCGAGGGGTATTCGGTGAGAAAATTTTTCGCAGTTTTAACATTAAATTTGCCTAAAATTTGTATTTGACAGAATTTTTGTGTCTAACATAGGCCAGTAGATGTCACTTGTAGCTATGAACGTGAATGTGGCTATGAATATGTTCAGTGTGAAGGGTGCAATGAGAATGAGACCTCTTTGAGTGAGACCAAAAAGAAGAAGAAGATAAGACATACAAAAGTCCATAAATATTCTCCACATTTAGTTTTTTATTTAATACAGTATTTTTTTATGTGTTTTCTTCTATAATTTTGTTGATTAAATCATTATTTTCATTGACAGCGTGAAAATGACATTTTTAAATTAAAACAATTAATCTTTAATTATATGTCAAAATGTATTTGTTACTTAGCAACTTAGTGACATAAGTGATAATTGTCTTAGGATAATTATCAGTGTAAGTTTGTTTTGATTAGTTACTTTTGCACACGTGGTCAGCAATAAAGGGATTCAATTGGATAATTTTTTAACCAAAAAATTTTCATAATAAATTTTATCTTCACTTTAACACTTTAAATTAAATTACAGCTGTGTTCCTTTTCATAATACAACTTTAGCACTTTAACATTACTTTAAGATAAAGTGAAATCATTCATCAATGTAGTGTACTTTAAGACTTTAACATTTCTTTGTTAGGTTAGTTTACTTTTATCTCTCATTTTTGAATTTCGAAATAAATTTATTTTTCTCTTATTTTATTTTAAGAAAATCAGTAATTCATTCAAATTTTGTTACTAATTGTGATAGGTACATGGATTAACCAAGAATTTTATTAAATATATTATAGATTATAAGATCATAATATGAATGAATTAGTTAAATTACAAATAGATCTGATCATGTTTTCGGGATCAATTAATTTCAATGGAAGTACTCAGTTATCACACAAGAGTAAGAACTTAACGTATACTACTAAACTTTCTATATACTACTAAAATTACAATACATACACATATTTATTATATCAGTATTTTTTTATTAAAATTAAAAGAAAATGTAATGATTTTTTATTGTATCAATGTTTGATTATTGTAATCAATTCTTGTCATTGTTGGTTTGAAATAATGAAATGAAGTATAGTTTTCATCGGAATGATTATGCAGGTATATCATTTATAGTGTTTTCTTCAAATTTTAGCAATTGGCGGTAATATACAGTGTGTCCCATTTAAAGGTGCCACCATTGGGATCTCGAGAACTATAAGAGATACGATGTCGGTTAAATGGAACTTTTTGTGCGCCTTTGGGAGGCCATCTCAGATATGAGCTTTTGTTTTTCCAAAAATTCTTATAGGGCACTAGATGACGAAAAACTGAATATTGTTGATATTTTCTTTTTCAAATAACTTCTAAACTATTATTAATTGAGAAAAACGTTTCAAATATAAAAGATAGATATTTTTATTATCTAACCAGTGACGTACGAAATAAATTTTTATATCCGTAAATTTTTGAGTTTGAGATATAACACAAACTTATATTTTTTTAAATGGAACCATCTGATTTTAGTCTCAAAAAAATAACTATTTTTTTCTCTTTTCAATGAGGTTATTATGTTTTATATTTGTTTTGCCTTCAAAATTATTATTTTTTCTTTATTTTTTATTAAATTTATAATTATTTTGAAAATATTAGTAGATTTCTATTTGCAAATACTCCTTGTATTTAAATAATTTATTTCGTTAGAAAATTTTGCTTAAAATTCGTATCAAATTAATTTTTATATTTGTATCTGGTCGCCCTTAGCACATTATAGTGCAATTTATAATTATGAGTCTAGAATGAAAATATTAAGTAATAAAGGCATAAAATAAATTTTATCGATCAAATACAATATAATTAATAAAAATAATAATATTTTTTTGGGAAATAATAAGAAAATTCAGGAAAATAAAGAGAAAAATTAAATTTTAGGAGTAAAACAAATATAAAACATAATAACCCTTAATTAAATTAAAGTCTTAAAGTAAGCCTGATTATGAAAACGGCCCTTAATTCAAACATTGCCTGACAATTAGTTGACATGATATAAATCATTGTAGTATATTCTCAGTTGCAATTTGTTTTCATTAGATACCTTCGATAACCACGTTAGCAAAATTTATATCACTATAAATTTTTTTGTCTCGTTTTCTAACCATCCTGTATATTATTTCGAAATTTTGGTAATGGCTGCGGACTTGCTAGATGAAGCAAAGCTTTTTATGAAGAATGAGTGTTCTTCATAAAATGCACAATAAGGAAGTTTGCAAGTATAGATAGATCCATCCGGAGATACAACTATATAAATATATAGACATTCCCGTTTTACGCTCAATGTTTTAACATCTAGGGGGCCACATTTTATTAATATTTTGGTTTTTTTTTTAATTCACTAACCTCATTCCCACGACTCTCAACTTTTAAATCTTGTGACATATCGAATGAAAACTCTTGCAAAATGCTATACAGGCATGTCAATAAATTGATATTTGAACAAACCGTTTTAAAGTTGGGAACAATAGTTTATAATATTATAATGCATGCAGTGATATGTGTTATATGTGAAATAAAGAAATATTAATATTGAGTTTAGTTAAGAATAAAATGTAAGTTCGTAAAATTGGCAACATTGAAATGATTTGTATAAACGATGTTTTGTGCGAAACGGGAGTCGTGTTTTTTTGTCTGTGACCTAAGCAATAAACAAATATTGAAGGTACTGAATGAACTTGAACTGTGTATTATTTACATCCTGATATCCTGAATTGAATATAGTACGTATATCACATGGCGCAGCCAAATATAAATAAAATTAACTTGAATAAATAATTAAAGAACCTGCAACAAAGAACACGTGGCCATCGTTTCGTCGCATTGAAAAGGCCACCAATCTCAAACCGCCTACATCGCTGCCGCTGAGCGGTAATTTAAGTGAAAATTGGAAGAAATTTAGGCAAAATTTTGAAAACTTTTTTATTGCATCTGGTTATGACGAAGCAATAGACAAACGAAATATAGCCATTTTAATGAATGTTATTGGTGAAGAAGCCGTCGATCTACACAACACGCTTTCATATGAAAAAGCAGGAGATGAGAAGAAAATAGACAAAGTATTAGATGTTTTTGAAAAATATTGCAACCCGAAAAAGAACATACTGCACGCAAGATTTCTGTTCTACAACAGGAACCAACAAAAAGGGGAAAGTTTCGACTCATTCCTAACAGAAGTCAAAACGTTAATAACGGGCTGCGAGTTTCAAAATTCGGAAGAACTTTTTCGAGATAAAATAGTTCTATTTTCAAATGACCAGGAAACTCAGGATAAAATAATAAAATTGGGAGAAATGGAACTGAAAGATGCCGTGGAGCACTTCAGAATCGCAGAACTTACAAGAAAACAAATGAATACTATTCACCACCGAGGAGAAGGATCCATGGTATTCCTCTAATAGTAATAGCTGATAACAATCCATTTAATTCTATTGAATTCAATAAATTTTCAAAACTCTGGAATATTAAAATGATAACCTCGAGTCCATTTTATCCCAAAAGTAATGGTCTTGCAGAAAAAAGAGTAGGCATATGCAAAAATATGTTTAAAAAATCTGAGGAGGGAAAAATAGATGTAGAGTTAATGCTTTTAGAATACCGCAACGCCCCAACACTTGGTACAAAATATTCACCAGCACAAATTTTATTTAGTGGAAGAACGAGAACAAAATTACCGATACATCAAAATTTATTAAAACAATATAGTTCCAAATCTCAAAGATAATTTAAGTAAAAATTGTAAGAGATACAAAAAATACTATGACAGAAATTCTAAATCACGTAAAAATAAATTTTTCCCTAATCAGAATATTGTATATACAGATAATAAAATCTGGAAGCCTGCAAAGATCATTGACCATTACAATACTCCGAGATCAGTCATAATCAAAGACGAAAATAATATAATAAAAAGACGTAATACCATTGACATAAGAAAATCTTATTATGAACCTAGATTTAAAGATTCTGATACTGAATTGAATTCAGATGTAAGCAATTCTAATACTGAACAAAACAGCAACGAATATTATGTAACCAGGTCTGGAAGAATCCCAAAACCTCCAGTACAATTTCAATATAATGCACTGTAACCTAGTTTAGTAGATATTAAGTATGTAATTTGTTAAGCATGTAGATTAATAATTAGGAAAGGGGAAATCTTATATGTGAAATAAAGAAATATTAATATAGAGTTTAGTTAAGAATAAATTGTAAGTTCGTAAAACTGGCAACATTGAAATGATTTGTATAAACGATGTTTTGTGCGAAACGGGAGTCGTGTATTGTCTGTGACCTGAGCAATAAACAAATATTGAAGTTACTGAATGAACTTGAACTGTGTATTATTTACATCCTGATATCCTGAATTGAATATAGTACGTATATCACAATATGGACATGACAAAATTAAAAAAAAAAAAACAATGGATTGATCGAAGGCGGCCAATTGATTGGCCCGCTAGGTTCCCTGGTGTGGCACCCAGCGATTTTTTTCTTTGGGGATATTTAAAATCAATTATTTATAAAACTCCACTTGTTAATCTCCAAGTTTTAGAAAATAGAATGAGAAGACAGTATCAAGCAATTCCAGAAGAAACATTTCGGCGGGTGCAAATAGCATTTAGTAATAGGTTGTACCATGGTGTAGGTGTAAATGTCACTCAATTTGAGCATTTGTTATAAGGTTTTAAATTAAATTAAAATTACATTATTGTTTCTAACTTTAAAACGGTTTATTAAAATATCAACTTATTGAAATGCCTGTACAGCATTTTTCAAGAGCTCTCATTTGATATGTCACAAGAGGTATATTGCTATTTAAGATTTAAAAGTTGAGAGTGGTGGGGATGAGATTAGTGAATTAAAAAAAGAAAAATATTAATAAAATGTGGCCCCCTAGATGCTAAAACATTTAGCGTAAACCGGGTATGTCTATCACAATTAGTTTCAAAGTTATTAATGGTGGATCCTTTTAAGCGCACCATCCTATATATATATATACAGGGTGTCTCAATAAGCTTGCTCACTATTGGTAACTTTTTTATTTGAAGAGATACGAAGTTGGTTAAATAAGCAAAATTGTGCCATTTTATATTAGAAAATTGGTCATGTAGACAAAATAAAAATTGTGTCAGCGGTTCCCAAAATTTGGGACAGAATATATATTTTTTAAATGGAACTATATATTTTTTATTATCTTATTGGAAAGAGTATTTTTTTCTCTTTCCAATAAAGTAATGTTGTTAATTAAACGAGTTATTTACGTTTAAAGATAAAAATTATCTTTTATTAGTTTAGGTCAAGTAAACTATGGAAACAATTGTATTTTATAAAATTATTATTTTATTAATTTATTTTACAGTAATAACAAAACAAAGAAAATATTCAAATTGAAAGCAATTATTTCTTTCGCACATTTAAACTCT
The DNA here is from genome assembly GCA_943142095.1 of Ophonus ardosiacus. Lineage (NCBI taxonomy): Eukaryota > Metazoa > Arthropoda > Insecta > Coleoptera > Carabidae > Ophonus > Ophonus ardosiacus. The sequence continues at coordinate 38,938,877 of OW964837.1, forward strand.
TTTTGAAAGAGAGCCGACCGTTCTACGTAACTGGTGTCTAGATATAACTTTCCATAGAGCACGATCATATCTAACTTTTCTTCACTTGTAAAGTTATTAAATATTATTAAACACAGAGAACTTTACGGGAGAAATTATTAAACGTCAAACAAACAAAGAATCAATTGTTTCCATGGCTTACTTGACTAAAAAAACTAATAAAGTAGTTTACAAAATTTAATTTTTTAACCGTAAATAACTCGTTTATTTGAAAAAATTGTACATAAACAACATTACCGCATTGGAAAGAGAAAAAAATACTCTTTCCAATAAGATAATAAAAAATATATGGTTCCAATTAAAAAATATATACTTTGACCCAAATTTTGAGAACCGCTGACACAAATTTTATTTTGTCTACATGACCAATTTTCTAATACAAAATTGCACAATTTTGCTCATTTAACCAACCTCGTACCTCTTCAAATAAAAAAGTTACCAATAGTGAGCAAGCTTATTGAGACACCCTGTATATATATATATCAGTAGTTTACTGGTCCTATCATTCATAAAATTAAACAGAAGCATAAAGCCTGGACGAATTACAAGAAGTATAACTCTTCTATCTATAAACGTGAATTTATAAGACTACGCCTTGAAGTCAAAGCCGATGTTAATGGTGCTTTTAAGAGTTATTGCTCTAGAGTTCAAAATGATATAACTCGGGAACCTAAAAAATTTTGGTCATTTGTAAACACTAAACGTAACACCTCTAACATTCCCTGTGCGATGAATTACAATAACAATTCTGTTGAAAACTCTCAAGAAATAGTTAACTGTTTTGCAAACTACTTCTCGAACTCATTAAATGGTAATACAACTAATGACTCTGCGAATTTTATTATACCGGACAATTTTTCAACTTTATCCATCGTGACAGTAACGGAAAACGAGGTTACGACTGCTATTCATAAACTTAAATCCAATATGACAACGGGTCCAGATTTAATTCCATCTCTTATTATTAAGGATTGCTATCCTGCTTTTGTTAAACCTCTCCTCAAAATTTTCAACCTTATTCTTAGTATTTCCACGTTCCCTAAGAAGTGGAAAACATCTAGAATAAAACTAATTTACAAAAAGGGGAATCACAAATTACAGACCCATTCCAATTTTATGTAACTTTTGTAAAATATTTGAATCTATCTTACACAATAGAATTTACAATCATGTTAGTAAGTCAATTTCCATCAATCAGTACGGCTTCATGAAAGGTAGACCTACAGTCACTAATCTCATGTGTAAAACACAAATGATATGCGACGCACTGGACAGTCAAAGTCAAGTCGACGTTGTTTATATGGACTTCTCTAATGCCTTTGATAATTTGGATCACTCTTTGCTTGTGGAAAAACTTAAACTCTATGGCTTCTCTAAACCTCTGCTACAACTCATTATCTCATATCTCAGTAATAGACAACAATTTGTTGCTATAAACGGTTTCCAGTCTCAGAATTTTTTACAAAAATCAGGTGTGCCTCAAGGCTCGATTTTAGGGCCTCTCTTTTTTACCTCTCCTAAGAGAGGTATTGGATTCATGCTAAAATTCGCATATCCAGATTTTATTGGATAAGCACTATTTAAGGTCCCTAGAATCCGATTATAACATTTTTAAAATGATGTCTGTGTGTGTGTGTGTGTGCGTGTGTGTGGATGTGTGTATGTGTGTATGTGTGTATGTCTGGATGTTGTAGACACGATTCCTCAAAAACTATAAAACTTAAAAAATATTTAACTGCAGTTTCCTCAATCTGACATTCCTGGGAAGAGCTGAAAAGGTTTTGGCAACAATTGAACAACCGGAAGTAGTAGTTTCTTAGAAAAATTCTTCTAAATATAATGGGAGTTTTTTTTTATTAAATATTGAAGAACATAAAATTCTCCATCTAATACACTTAAAATTTTTATTATATCTTGTATAGATTTAGAGATAAACGGCCTTATTCTGGTGACCATTGTATCCGAAGCAATATTGTAATCTATACAATAATGATTTCAATGTTCTATAAGACATCGTATAGATTTGGTATTCTGGTGTCCACATTGTAATCGTATGAAAGTGGTATTGTAATGAATACAATATTGTATTCACCTGTTTGCAGTGATGTCACTCTATGGAAAATTGTAATGAAATCTTAATATTATTTTATTTAAATAAATAAATTTTACAATGTTAGTACATTTACATTCGCAGGATTGATATTTGAAGTAAAATAACGCATATATTAATTTGTATATTGATAAATTTTATTAAATAAATATGATGAATTTCATGCGACAATTGGTAACAGTGACTGACACCTAACCTAGCATTTGCTTACATTTTGACGTTAGCGAATGACAAAATTGTTTGTGTTTATCAAGTGAAACATCCACAAAGAGAAATTTGTGTGTAATAATCTAATCATGAGTTCATCTGAAAAGAAGGTTTCTAAAAGACAACTTCAAATTTATTTATCGTATCCAACAATTACAAGTAGTATAAACGAGTATAAAAGTAATATCAAAAACGAAAGAAAGAAATACAAGAAATATATACAAATATGTGAAGATAAAATTTTGGAAAACAATTTGAAGATGAAATTGACAGCTGTCAAGATTAAAATGTACTTTGAAATGGGCCGTGCAGAAGCGTAATCGTCGCGGTCCTGAATACGGGTATTTAATCAGAATCTACAAATTCTGCATCTACCAGCCAAGTAGAAATTTATTTATATTATTACGAAAATAATAGTTAACCCCAGGGATACCTCAAAACGTACTACAAAACTCAGATGTTCGACAATAATTTGTGTCACTTCTTTTATGTTGCGACTGACGGACGCCTGACTCATAGAAATTTAAAAATCTTGGCCAACTGATGGTAGATTCCTTGACCATAAAATTGTAAAGCTTTTAGTATCTTTATATTTGTAGGACTCGCAATTTTTTCACGCTCCGAAGTAGGAAAGAATGGATCCAATTCTATAATAAAATCAGAAACTGACGCGATAGCCGGAAGATGCTATTGAACACATTCTCTGAAAGAGTTAAGGGATCACTAGCATCACGCAAAACTCTTCTATTTATATGTAAATCATGTCTAAATAAAAATATTTTTTTATAACAAATTACATTTTTATTAATTAATAACTTACCGATTTCTTTCATTTTCGAGCATGTCAAAAATTAAAATAAAACCAATATTATCCATTTTTATTATTATCATTTCTTTATTAGTTACTATTTTTTCACTAAACTTTCCAAAAAAATACTGTTACCGAGTAAATTTCAGGAAATAGTAGAACTTTTCTACTATACAATGTTCATAACGCGAACTGAAATTTGACTTTACCAAAACCATGAATTTATACGATAATTGCTTCGTATACAATGACGTTTTAATAATAAATGGTTACCTGAATACTAATTTCATACCATATCGTATAGAATATAATTATTGTATTGGAAACAACATTGTATTGAAACCAATGGTTATCGGAATACCATTTCGGAAAATTATTGTATTGAAAACAATAATGGTATTTTATACAATATTGTATTCAATACCATGGTCACCAGAATAAGGCTGAATGACACTATAATTTATAGAGTAAACTAATCGCAGAGGCCAAGGCACCAAGGAAACCAGTTGACAAATTCCAATGTTTATAACATGACACATGTCATTGTCAAATTTTAACAGTTTTAGTGACATTCTGATAGCTTTTTCTGGGAAGTATATTTAACTTTTCTTATTGTTTTATTAATTAAATATTTGAAATTATAGGTAAAATTGTGGTAAAATGCATATATCTATCAGAAATACCGCCAATTTGGTTAATGAATTGGAAGAATCTGTGACATTTAGAAACTTCCTCATACAATGAAAAATAGATATAATTAGAATTATATGTGTGCAGAAGACATGTTAAATACAATAAAAAACAATATTCGAGTAAAGTTCTGTAATTTTTTGACGGTTCGAAAGCGAAGTGCAATACAATACTTATATATCCTAATATGGAAATGGCGAGAGGTTTTGTGCTGGCCACAACAGATTTTTAATATCTTTATTAATGACATTACTGCCAATATTGACTTCGATCACTTACTCTACGCGGATGACCTAAAACTGCTACGTAGTATAACGTCTGTTAATGACTGCATGCTATTGCAAAAAGGTTTAGATACTATATTCAAGTAGTGCAATGATAATAAACTTCATCTAAACATTAGTAAATGCGTTTGTTTGTCTTTTTCTAAAAAACATAACACGATTAGCTTCAATTACTCCATAAACAATTGTGCCTTACTACGCCCTGATGTTGTACGTGATCTCGGAGTCACTTTCGATCCTAAACTCACCTTCACTAAACACATTGAAGACAAAATATCTGTCGCACTTAGATGTCTTGGTTTCCTGATACGTAATTCGTACATGTTTTCAGATTCTAACATCCTACGCATATTATTTGTTACACTAGTACGTCCCCACCTCGAATACTGTTCCGTTATATGGAGTGCGTTATTCAGTCACCAAATTGAGTTGTTAGAGAACGTCCAAAGAGAGTTTCTCAATCTCAACTTCTTGAGGCATTCGATCTAGCCTCACTTGATCAAAGGCGGCATATCACGGCTGTAGTTTTCCTACATAAAATCATTAATAATAGTATCGATTGCATATGTATTGTAAATAAAATTCACTACCAACTTTGCAGGATATCGTCTAGGTATCTTTTATTTGAAAACAGCTAAGTCAAACAGTCTATCTAAGTCACCTATTTATCATATGGTCAATTCTTATATTATCATTGAGAATACAATTGATATATTTCACCACTCGGTTAATGATATAAAAAAGCTTACCTGTTGCTACTAACTATTTTCTATGTGTTTTTTTCTTTCCCTAGAATTGGGCTATTTGCCTGTTGGGAATTGTATTTAATAATAATAATAATAATAATAATAATAATAATAATAATAATAATAATGATAATAATAATAATAATAATAAATAATAATAACAATAATAATAATAATAAATAATAATAATAACAATAATAATAATAATAATAACAATAATAATAAAAATAATAATAATAATAATGATAAATAATAATAATAATAATAATAATAATAATAATAATAATAATAATTCGGGGCCAAAGTAGTGTGTTGGGGCTTCCTCAACTACCAGGATCTCTTCCTCCGCCGACATAGTGGAAGAGCCTGACCTCCTTATCGTGCACTATACTACGTACTTTTTGCCCTAAAGTTAAAAGTTACATATTCTTATAGGAAATTTTCCGACAAATTTGATGGTGTTATTCTTAATGCCGCCCTATCTCATTGCGAAAACTCAAAAATCCATATTTTCCAAAAAAAATACAAAATTTCAATTTTAAAACTTTTTTCACTTTTACTTGTCATATCTTCTGTATAAATTGAGATATTTGTGCCGTTTTTTCACTAAATCATTTTCTCATGTATTCTGCGACTTCTGGATTAAAAAAATACTAAATATTATTAATAGATTTTTTTTTTAGTAAATAAATTTTGAAAAGGGAACACGTCATTTTTTCTTTTTATAGTAAAAATTTTAAGCAGCGACAAACTTTTCGTCCTTAAGAGATAGGTACCAACATACAGCGAGTAAAATTTAGAGAAAGGATCATAGAAGTTTTTCCTCTTGAAATTTTTTTTTGTAAAATGCACCAGTTTCGTAATATTTGAAGTTAAAGTTTTCCGTTGCAAATTCCCACGCGCTCAGCGCGTTGTATTGATGCTTGATGCATACTAGCCCTACGCTTGGAATGCAGGCTAAAGTTTGCAGTTATAATAAAAAACAAATATTTTATGTCCTATTTCATGAGCAAAATAAAATAATTATGTATAATTTTTTTTTTTTTTTTGTTTTGGGTAATTTTAATTCCTACTTTTTTTTTTAATGTAGCAAATTCTATTCCTTTCGTAACTTTTGTATTTGCAAATTACGTTATAATTTCTTTGTAGTCTGTATTACTTTTTCAAAGCAATTTTATTTTATAAATATTTCCTTACTATAAATTAAAATTGATAAAGTTTATGTGATAATAAATACCCCAAATCTAAGTCATTCATTTTTCAAACAAAACACGTTTATTTAATCGAACGTATTTGTGTATTGATGATTGTAAAAATCTCTAAGATCTATCTCTGAAAGTGTATACCGAAATTTCGAATATTTGTTGACATCTAAACCACATCACTGACGAGAAATTTACCCTTTAATAATTACTTATTTCAATAATTTGCTTTAATATTAATTACAACAATGAAATACGTGATTTCAAGAAGACAATTCTTTATTACATGAATGAAAATTTGATTGCAAAAGAAAAAATAAATTAATTACAACAATGTAATCGATTGATTACAACAATTAAACTATTATTAATTCTTTGGAAAAGTACAGGTAAATGGTCCGGAGAGGTGGTGATCCAATAAAAAACTAATTTTACGTTTTGCTCCAAAGGAGAAGTAACGAAAAGTGTTTTTTGTTTTGTCTGATATTACCAAAAATAATTTTATTTAAAAGAAAATATTAGCTGATTTAGTTTTCGTTAGTACTAATACAGTATTTGTGTGTATGTGTTTGTGAATTAGGAAACTTATTCGCCATGGAAGGTATGAATTCATTATATATTTTTAAAACAAGTTTAATATTTAGAAGAGAAAAATCCTCACGGATCTAAAAGAAAAGATGAAAGTAACTATGATGCAAGAGTTTTAAGAAGAAAGATAGTTTAGATTTTAAAAAAACATGTTTTATTTGTGAACATGATAGAAATTCAAGGGGAGAAAGACAATTATTATATTTAATAGCAACTAAAGAACAGGAACAAAAAATTCATACGAAAGATAAGAAAATAAATGATGTTATGATTTTGCAAAAAATTGAAGGGTTTGGTACATCTCATAGACATGATTGCAAATGATTTTAAATATTATAAAAGTTGCATAGATAAATACACGAAATTCCAAAGAAAAAATTTATTTTCGCATTGTATAGAATAAAGTGAATTGTTTCTATTTACATACATGCTTTATCTGTAAATATATTTATAAAAATAACTAATTGTGTTCATTTATATTTGTTTCTGTTATAACATGTAACTAATTTACATATTAAACTCCAATAATTTAAATCAAAAGAAATCTTATTTTTATTTATCACCATCTGTGGTAAATAGCTAGTTTTAATTCATTTCCTGTTCATAAAGTATAAGCTACATGTCTCTAAACAGCGTGCGTAAGCGGAAGGTCGGCAGTTCGGCAGACAGTAGTAGAGTAGAGCGTGTTCAGCGCGCGGGAATTTGCAACGGAAAACCCTTAACTTTAACTTCAAATATTACGAAACTGGTGCATTTTACAAAAAAAAATTTCAAGAGGAAAAACTTCTATGATCCTTTCTCTAAATTTTACTCGCTGTATGTTGGTATCTATCTCTTAAGGACGAAAAGTTTGTCGCTGCTTAAAATTTTTACTATAAAAAGAAAAAATGACGTGTTCCCTTTTCAAAATTTATTTACTAAAAAAAATTCTATTCATAATATTTAGTATTTTTTTAATCC